>OZ005657.1:194733722-195333722 GCA_963930645.1 Salticus scenicus
CATAAAGATGCTTTGGAAAACAATTAAACCATTGTTTATTCAATGAAATTATCACATGATGTGTTCAATATGCGAACCACCAGATGCAACCACATGTTGAAAACGTAAAACAGCATGGTCCACCGTCGCATTTAAAATCTCTGTTGTTACAAACATCACGTGTCTCGTTATGCTGTATTTCAATTCAGCAACAGAAGCATGTCGTTCTGTATAAACCATATCTTTCAGATGTCCCCACAGATAAAAATCACAAGGATTAAGTTCCGGTGAACGTGGGGAACAAGCGTTTTCGAAACCTCTGCTTATGACTCGGTCCGCACCAAAGGTATCATGTAGAAATTTTTTAACAGGTTTAGCGATGTGAGGAGGGTGCTCCGTCCTTCATAAATATCGTGGTTTCTAAACAGTGTCTCTCTTGCAATGCTATAATAAATTGTTCTCCCAACATCGCACCGTAGATAGTCCCTGTAACACTACAGCGTTTGGGACCACTTTGAGTTGGGGTCTCAAAGAAATATGGGACCAAAAGAAAATCACAAAGTCATTCTACACCATACAGTTACATAATCGGAATTGAGGGTTTTTTCACGTTTAGCGTATTGGTTGCTCGTTCCCCATATCCTGCAGTTATGCGCATTTACACTACTTGATAGTGTAAAATGCGCCTCGTCTGTCCACAAGATCCTCTGTATCCAAGTGTCATCCTCACTGATTTTTGACAGGACAAAGTTTGCAAAATCAATTTTTCGGGTGAGGTTTCAATTCTTGAAGCATTTTAATTTTATACGGATAACGCCGAAGAATGTGGCGCAACACTTTATGCACAGTTGACCAGGGAAGAGATATTGTCCGAGCCGCACTTCTTGCTCTCACTTGTTGCAGCATACTGGCTGCTGAACTGCTACTAGTAGTAGCAATAGCGTCATCAATTTGTTGCACTGTTTCCGGGTTTACGGGACGCCGCCCTCTTGTGCCTGGAATAACGCCCAATTCTCCTGTTTCTTCATATTTAGAAATCATATTTTTCAATCCATCGACACTCATTGGACCTCTTTTTAATCGTTTCATACGCCGGTATTCTTTCAGAGTAGCTGAATAATCGCTACCATTCTGATAGAATATCTTCACTAACAATGCACGTTCCTTCTTATTCAGAGTCATGATTGACCGTTACTCAATGTGGTCTTGTTTTTATACTGTCCGATTTGATTAAAATTTGTATATATGACGTCGATAAGCATTGAAACACGGCACAGCGCGCTATCTATCGGGTGAAAATGGCGATTTTTTTCCCCATATTTGACTTGTGCATGTTCAGAAACGTATAGATACCCAATTTCAATGGAATATTCCTAGTAGTTTTCTCTCCAGCACCCCTTGAACGCTTGCAGTTTAATTATGGCCACTCTGTATATACATACATACATATATATATATATATATATATATATAAATAGATAAAAAGATAGAAAAAAGAATTGATTTTGCGTATTCGCTATATCCAAAATTGCAGCCTTCTTACATCAGAACTGCCAATTATTGTGATTTTTGGATACATGTATTTTTTATACAAATTTTCATCGTATTTAATCATCGAAAACTGCTACCAGTGTTTATAAAAAAATCTATAAAACATTTTTCTATCCGGAAATCAGAACGGCTGGCAGCTACAGTTTATACATGCCAGTGTCATCTATACATTGATGAATTTTTTGCCACAATTATTTTCCTACAAAAAATTCTACCGTATACAGTTACAAAAAATAACTGTAAATATATGAAAATTTCTGTATAGAAATACTGGAAGCAAGCAAAAAGGAAATCCTTTATCTCTATCTATCGTATCGATTGCTGAGGATAAAATTTAAATTATTTAAAAACGAATGCTGAAAATTCTTTTGTTAAATATAGTAACGTTTTAGAGTTACCGCAAAAAGTGGAGCTTACTATTCAAAATACGAAAATCCACTGACCGCAAAAAGTAAACGTTAAGAGTATTTCACAATTGTATGTAACATTGGTACTTTATATGTAATTTATTTAATGATAAAATGCCTAAAAGTATTTGAAACTATCAGCTTCAGAGCTTTTCGGAGTTTTTTTTTTTATCCATAAGGAAAATATTTCTTTTAAGATGAAAGGGAGAAATGGGATTATTTAAGTATTAAATCGTTTGAATATTACAACAGAGTAAATAAGCTGAATTCTCTAAAATTAGAAATCAAATCATGCATATAAATTTTTACAGCAGTTTATTAGTGAAAAATTAAAGCATTTTATTAGTTTAAAGCAAAATCGCTCATTTTACAAGCTTTTCTAAAAGATTTAAAAACAGATTCAAGCGTTTTTAATTTTAAAGTACCATTATTTTTGTATATCAGTTGAATTATTTAGTTATATTATTAGTTGACTTATTAACGCAATTTTTTTTCTAAATAGTTACTTTTGTCTTATTTAATTACATAACTTAAGTGTTTAAAAAAGCAAAAAAATATTTATTTGGATATAGTGGCGTTTAAAAAAAAATAATAATAAAATAAAATAAAATAAAACAAGAGAGTTGCTAGCTGTGCTATTTTGTTAATTTTCGGAATTGATTCTACACAACGTTGATTTTAATTATTCCTTTTAATAAAATGCAAAGCTTTCAATTAAAATCGGGGCACTTTGCACCACCATTTTTTACAATTATTTTAGTTCGATAATTAACAGAAATTCATTATAAAAATACGACCACCTGTGGACAAGTGGGTATGTTCTCGAAACTTGTAGACGAGTTTCTAGACGGGATCCCAGGTCACTCACTTCGACATAGCCCTTCGCAGTTTTCCTTGGTTTTCTCCGAAAGTCATGACGTGGTTACTAGTTTATCTCCGAAACACGCGAAAATACGGGCTTGGATCTCTTATAAAGGCTCTTCTATCGCAGGACATTCCACCATGTCCTGGATCTAAGTGCAGTCAATTGGCCCTAAAACCTACACCTATGAGAATAAAGCTATCTGTTACATCTTGCATAATTTCGATCCTTAAATACCCCTATATATTTATAATATTCCTTACTTAATTAAAGCCCTTAATTTTTGTCAAAATTAAGTAAAAAATATATTCTTAAAGATAGTGATGGTAAAGCACAGGCGCCAAATTAAAAAAATTTATTCCGGAACATTGTAACCATTGTCTTTATTCACGCCTCTTTTTTGTAGAATAATTATCTTCAACAATTAACAAAGATAAAATAAGAAATATATATATATATAATTGAAAAAAAAAAGTTGTATGAAAAGTAGACGGTATAAGCAACGCTCCGGAATAAATTATAAAAATTTTCAACTCCCTGGCAGTGTGTCTGAATAAATAATACTCTGGTAAAAGGTTTGGAGTAATTGGAGTAGAATGATAAAGATAAATATTTTTAAACGAATACCATGAATTACAAAAACAAAGTTATTTCCCTTTGAAAGAATAAAGCACGCCTTTCATCAAGAAACTTGTGTAGCATGAAACCTGCGGCGATCACTATTTTCTTTTTCGTAATTTATTGACATGTTTACTTTTTAGGCGTGGCTACATTACCTTCCATGTTTCGTTAAAATAATACCTCTGACTTCTACCGAAGCAGAAGCGGCATTTTCAACATGCTCAATACCTGAATACAAGCATTTTTTATCTTTTTTCAAAAGAAAAAACATCTATTCAATTCCGGATTTCGGCAAAAATTTGTGGTCAAGCTCGAGATCTGAAATCCTATATTTAACGGTGAATAAATAGAATCGAAGTAAAGATTTTTTCTGGATGATTATTATGAAAATTAAATAAATAGATGCATGTTGTACGAATCGAGTATGGTGTTGAAAGTTTGCAGTATTTCTCTTAAAACCATCGGATATATTAAGACTAAAATCTTTACCCTCTCGGCTAATTTCGCCATAAACTATCGTAGAAACACGTGACTGGTGCAGATCGATTTGTAACAATGTCTAGTTTATAAAAGTACAGTTAGAATTTCTTTAGGTTGTCGTCTAGATATTACAGTCCCTGGCCAAATTATTAGACGCACTGTAGTTTTTTTTTTTTTTTTTTTTATTACATGTTTTGCACGAGTTTATATACAATACTTTTATATTTAAACATACATGTAATGGGTTTTTATTCAGGGGATTTTTTATATACTTCCTATTTGTATTTATTTTTAACGTATGGCATCACAATGGTAAACAATTGATACACGAAGGCAAATAAGTACAAACCGGTTTCAGTCGCGTTCTCTCGTGCGTCAGTTGCGGACGCGTTTCTGTGGCTTTATGCGCTGTGTTTATTTGTTTCGCAGTTTTATACTACGCAGTTATTTGTTTATTTTGTGTACAGTGTTTAAATAATCAATTGGAACATTTTCATCATGGGTAAAAAAGGCGATTTTTCACCACGTAAAAAAGCTGAAGTAGAGGCCCTCGTGAATGCTAAAATATTTTCAAACCTCGAAATAGCACGAAGAATGAAGGTTTCTGAAGCTAGCGTACGACGCATAAAAAAGAAAATTGAGTCAGAGGACGAATTGAGCTCGAAACGAAAAAAAAAGATGCTGCAGAAAGCCTATTTTTACTCCAAGATCAGAAAGATGTTTGAAAAAAATTGCCTGAAAAACAGATTTGCTACCACAAAACTGATAAAATCGCAACTCCAAGATGCTAATATGAATGCTTCTGAGCGCACTGCTCGAAGAAAATTAGAATATTTGGATTTTAAGGCCTGCCGCCCAGCCAGGAAGCCCAATGAAAGCAAAGTGTCTGAAGTGGGCCAAACAGTGGCGTGATAAATATGTGGACTTCTGGAGATCGGTAAGTTGGTATAATTTCATCACAAATGATGCATTTACTATCATTTTATATGATATAAGGAAAGACCAGCACAGATGTTAAGGACGTTTATTAATTTTTTCTATTTTTGTCTAAGTCTGCTTCAGCAATGAAAGCACATTTGAAATTTTGCAGAATAAAGCTCTGCTTGTGCGTCGTCGTCATGGAGAAAAGTTTCATCCTTACTGTGTCGTTTAGACTGTTAAGCACCCTACAAAAGTGATGATCTGGTCATAGTCAGTCATCAGCGGCAAGGGTATTGGACGTCTGTACGGGGTAAAAGGTATAATGAGGCAAGATCAATACAAAGAAGTCTTACAAAATCGGTTGATTCCGCAGCTCAGAGAATGGTTTCCAAATGGGTAACCATTCATTTTTATGCAAAATGGAGCTCCCTGCCACACAGCATGGTCTGTTAAAGCTTTTTTGGAAGAGTAAAATATCCCTCTGTTGGATTGGCGTGGTAATAGCCCAGATATGAACCTTATTGAAAACGTGTGGGAGCTGATGAAGAGAGAAGTGGCTAAAGATGTGATCACAAACACAACGCAACTCTTAGAAAAGATCATTAATGTGTGGAATCATCATCCTCAAATGCAGGAGACAGTACAGTCTTGCATTGATAGCATGCCGCGCAGAATTGAAGCTCTCATAGCGGTTGAAGGTGGCTCAACAAAATATTAACATTTAATTGCATTAATTTCAATTTTTTTCAAGAGTTTATAAATACATATTTTTTCTATAACTATGATGTTTTATTTATGTTAAAAAATAGATAATAAGGCGGATAACAAAAAAATATACATAGTATCTAGTAAAAACCATCAAGCTGTATAGTATCACCTGATAGTTAAGATTTTACATAGAATCTTATAGTGCGTCTAATAATTTGGCCAGGGACTGTAAAACTGGCATCAAATTTACTTTTTTCAATGGTAACCCAATTTTCATATTTTTTTTTTTTTTTTTAATTATTTGGATCACATCATCACTGAAAATGGTACACTTTATATAATTTTCTCAATTTTTCATAGAGTTATAAGCTTTCAAAATTGGGGATGTTAATGTTAAAATGAATGTGACAAACATTAATTCATATCGTCCCGAAAAATCATTATATACATTTTTTTTTTTTTTTTTTATGCTTTAGAATGAAGTGACCCAAACATATTCCCTGCATATTTTTGATTAAAAAACATTTTTTGAATTATGAAAATTATTAATAAATCCATATTCACGAAAATTAATAATTATGACCTATATTAATTTTTCCAAGAATAGAACAGTCATCATCAAATATATGGGTTTCCAAATTTACAGATCATTCCTCACATTACATTTCGAGTTACAGTGATATTTCATCTCGTATAGCTGTTCGGGGACCATCATATTTTATCATTGGTGTCATCTAAAAGTAGATATCTGTATATAAGCAGACGGAAAACTATTTTAATTCACTTTTGTGTTATTCTTATTCACTTCTAAGCAACATTTCGATGTTTATTATACAAATTAACTTATTTTTGTAAAATTAGCGCAGTGCAGGCGAGAGATTGTGAAAGATTAAAAAAAAAAAAAAAAAAAAAGACAAGTCCCGTCTTCTGTTTTGCTGAAACAATATTAAAAAAAAATTTCATATTCGTATGGCTCTATATGTGATGCTGGTGTGCTTAAACGTCAATGGCATTTACGATTGCTGAAGACAAAATTTAAATGATTTAATCGCAAACATGTAAAATGATTTTGATCTATAATGCACGGGTCGTAATCTTCGTCTTTTTTTCAGGAATCTTTCAAGCATGAGAAAATTTTACCTCAATATGTCGTGATTGAACAATATAGAAATTATAAAAATACTAGTAGCAGAAAAATCATAAATTTCTCGTTTTTCAAAGTGTTTTAAAAAACGCGGAGACTAAGACCCCCGATAATGAAAAGTTTTAGAAAAATGTGTAACGGCGTGGCTAAATTTACAAGATAGGAACATATCCGATCTGGATAGGTTGATTCTTTCATCTTAAATATTAATAACTTTTCCTAGATTTTCACAGCTAAGTTTTTGTTTTAACCTATTGTCCTTTTTATTTGTATTTGAATACTGTAGCTTCAGGATTTGTGTATATCAAGTTAGATGTGATGCTTTAGAAAACACTATAAGGCGAGGCTTACTGTTTGAAATAGCAAAATACATTCGATAATCGTTTATATATTTTTTTTATTAATATTTAATAATTTTTATAATTTTTTTTACTGCGAATTTTCTGTTTTAATTTTGTTGACATATTTTTTGTATTTGTTTATCGTACGGTTTATATAAGCCTTTTGTTATTTAATTTTTATCGCATAATGTAACATGATAAAATATCTAATTTTTATTAAAGGATTTTTTTTATACTGAATAAAATTTTGAGCAATTATTTTTTAAAATTTTTACCTTATCATATGTATTATTGAAACAAAAGCGCAATACTATATATATTCGATTAATACATAATTAATATTATATTTGATAATCACGGTGCAAAATACACATTTACTATTATGGAAATACAATTTAAAACAAAGTATATTTTATGAGTTTTAAAGATATAGATACTGATCTTACAGTTTTCATAATTAGGAACTGAAATAGAGTGGATTCCAATACAACGCAGGAGATACGTTCTACCCCAAAAGAAATAGCATTGTGAGGGACATACATTAGCATACCAATTTATGCAAGTTCAGTCCAATCCTGAAAAAATTTTAGTTTACTTATTTACTTATTTATTTGTCGTATTTTTTATTATTTTCTAAGTAAGATTTTAATGTGTACTATACAAAATAACTTATTTTTGTAAAATTAACGCATTGCAGGCGGAAAAATTTTATGGCATTCGAAAAGAATAATAAGCCTCACCCCCCCCCCCCCCAGGCTTCTGAAACAACACTTTACTTAAAAAAAAAAAAAAAAAAAAAAAGTATTTTCTTCAATTTTATTTTGTTTGACTCTTTATAAGACGCTGAAAGATTTAAATATATGGCGTTTACTGTTTTTATTGTAGATAATAAAATCAGGGATGGAACACGGGCGCAGAATTCATACCACAATCAATATAAGAAATTTTTCTACCTGTTGAATCAACGATATTATAGGTGGAGAAATTTCTTAAACAGATTCCGGTATGAATTCTGCGCCCGTGTTCCATCCCTGTAAAATTACCTTTTTTTTTTTTTTTTTTTTATAAATCATGGATTTGCTAAATAATTTGGTGTTTTAGAAGCGGGATTTACTAATCACAATAGGAACGCTTCTGAACAGTATCTCTTTTTTTTTACTTTCTCTTACCGTAGGGTAGAGAAAGTATTGTTTTTGGGTCAAATTTTCGAACGCGAGATTTTGTTATATTTACACGTTTTGAGGTCCCCTGAATACGAAAATCATGTTTTTAGCAAATGGTCTGTGTGTATGTCTGTTTGTCTGTGTGTCTGTGTGTATGTCTGTGTGTCTGTGGGTGTGTGGGTGTGTCTGCCTGTTATGAGCATATCTCAAGAACAAATAGTAGCAGACATTCAAAACTTGGTATTCTAAAGGTGTATCATATATAGATGCTACAGTAAGCATTTCGTTAAGATCAAGCAAATGGTTCGTGTACAGGGACAATCAAGAGAATTCTAATACATTACAGGTAATTGCAGGTAAGTAGAGTTTAACGCCTATAGACTGCACTAAACCAAATGAAACGAATATATATATTTTGTAATAGAGATAGTAAACTGGGAAAAAAATTTTGTGTATGTAGGAGCCTCGCCTCCCCCCCTGGGGGGAAGTTCCCCCTCGAGGGGAGTAAATTTTCATGACGGGTATCTTTCAAAAGAGCTCGCCAATACCTTTAAAACGAATGGTTGAACCATCGATCTGCGATAATTTAAAACAAAGTTATCGATTTTTTTAAATTTAACGAAAAAAAACTTAGAAAAAAATCGTACAGTTGGTAACAAAAGTGTCCGAACACTAGCAAAAATTCCTATGCAAAAAAAGTACACTTCATACAGTTTTGTTAAATAAATCCTTATCGAATCATGTTCTTACACTGACTAAGAATAGGATTCGACAAGGATTTATTTAATAAAACCGTACGAAGTGTTTTTTTTTTTTACATAGAAATTTTTGTTAGTGTTCGGACACTTTTGTTACCGACTGTATATATGTATATTTTTAATATTGAGAATAAAATGGACTTTTTTTGGATATTTAGTGTTATACTACTTCTCTAATATGGAAATCGTCTGCATTATCATAAAAGATAATTTTTTTAAATAATAATTTTAATAAATTGTTTTTTAAAAACAGAATTATTTTTTAATAACCGAATTAAATTTTGTATAAATGTAGGTGCATTAATGAAACGGGGGGTTGAGGGGGACGGTAAACCCCCTCACACAGAATTAATTATCATATAAAACTCTTCCGAAGCCTAATTTGAATTGTTTAACATAGGTTTACATAACATCGTTATCTTACTTCTTAATCTCCAACCTGTATTTATAGTATTAAATTTCAGGGTAAGAGAAAGTCGTGTGAGTGACACACCAGATTATTTTTAAATATTAAATATCCTTATCCAGATTTTTACCATTAATATTTTGTTTATATTTTGTTATCTATATTTTTTAATGTTATGGAATGTAAGTTTGTATGCCTCAAATTAAATGGTAGATTTTTTCAGGGGTCATACTCTCCGCCCATGTTTCAGGACATTTTCGGTCATAAGAAATTCTCGCCTTTCTTGCCATCACTAATTTTATGCAGAGATCTTTATGGTATTTTTATAGTAAGGTGTGACGATCAAGTAGGATAGAGGTTATTGCATAAAAATAGTGGTAGCCGCAAAGGCAGAAATTTCTTATTCATAAAAGTGTCCTAAAAAAAGTGCGGATAGTACGACCCCTGCTTTATAGAAACACTTTCATGCTGGGCTTAATTTACAAAATAACAATATATCCAACAGGAACAGATAAATTATTTTTTTCTTAAATATTAAACGTTTTTCTTGATTTTTACCGCTATTATTATTATTATTATTATTATTATCATGATTTTTATTACAATTATTATTTTATCTTACTATCAACATTTTTGTAACTGAATATTATAGGTTTAGTAATCTCAAACTATTTAAATTTTAACGCATGAAGTGACGTAATAAACTATTTCAATTTTATTAAAAATAAATTATTTGAAATTTTTTTAATTATAAACTGTATTTAAGAAGAAAAAATGTAATTCATTTACGTCTTAGAGGAAACAAATGTTTGTTTAACTGTTCGAAAATGCAAATTTATCTTACGCATCATGTGGGACTGTTTATCGATCTGTATGAGAACTAGTTGCAATTTTTTTTTTTAACGCATTACACGTGTCTTAACTTTAATTATTCAAATGAGTTTAGATACAAACACAATTTCTTTTATTATTCAACCTTCATTTTACTTCATAACTAAAATTTCTGCACTTTTTTCCCGGGATGAATATTAATAAATAATTTACTTTCTATGCAAGATCATAATTTCTTTTTCTAAATATATGGACGGATCTCTAACACATTTTCGCTTGTAATTAATTTAAAGTATACAAATAGGACTTTTTCCGGACTGTCTTGATCTCACAAATTCGAATATGAGGTCAAAAATTGGGGTTGCTATACAGAAAGATGAAGTTGATGCCAGTTTTAATATGTATACGACGCCCCTAAGAAATTCTAGCTGTACCTTTATAAACTAGACATTTTTAAAACTCGATCGGTGCCAGTCACATGTTTCTACAATATTTTTATTTTTATTGTTATTTATTTATTTATATATATTTTTTTATTTTTTTTGTTGTTGTTGACTTTGCATTTCAAGTTTCTTTTATTTATTTTTTATTTCCTTTTATTATTATTTTTTTTGTGCTAGATTTATGTACACAATGTCTTATGTATACAATTTATATTGAAGGCAACACGAAATTAAACAAATACATTAATTTTTATTGGATTTAATTTATAGAAATCCTTTAAAATTTTTAGCCATATCTATAAAAATAAGTTTAAAATAAATTTAAAAGTAATGCTATTAAGATTTTCTTTTCCATATGGTAGACATATACTATCGTTTTCGAACTTAACAAATGTTATTAAATTAAGATAGACACCGAATTCTAATACGTTTACATACGCGCATCATTTAAGAAAAATAAAAATACTACAAACAGTGAATTAAAAGTAAGTCCGACATTTGTATTTATTTATAAAATGATTTACAGTATAAATGTGTAAAAATCTATTATCGAATGTGTTTATTATGCAATAATATTCCAGTAACATTTAAAAGCTTTTAGCTAAGTAAGTGCCTCGAAAGAATTGAATACCTGGGTGTGATAACGCTCTTAAATTAGTATTTGTTTTTAAATTGTCTGTGTTTAATTCGAGAAAAATAATTTTAATTTACTTTGCCAGGCAATCAATTAAAAGACTACTTAAATTCGTTAAACATTTTTCTTCATTACAAATGTAACAGTAAAAATATGCTTAATGAAATTATTCATTAAAATGTCTAGTTTTTAATTTTATATCTCTATGTTAGCAGGCTTATCCTGCTTCACTATTGACTATATATATATAAAAAAAAAAAAAAAAAATCAAAAAATATTAATCACTATATTTTAATCCACTTTTTTAAAATAAACACAAAAAATCCCATTGAAACTGCTTATAACATCACTTCAGGACCCCGCTGCTTTCGTCAGAGTCTTTCTCTCCTGCACAATATCGTTTCTTGGTTCCCATTGCTTGCATTTGTGTCTTAAACAGAAATTTCAATTTAGGTGTTAACTGGCCGATAACTGGCGCTGCTATTCAAGAACAACTTTTTTTGAACAGACATTTCTCGGACAGATTACCATTTTCCCTCACAATTATCTGCAAAAAAATCAAAAATTAGCTCTTGGAGGACGGTCGCATTATTAGCATGGCCCTCTAGCAACTGAGTTAATGGGCCGCGGATCGTCTTTTCACGTTTGCGTTTGTAACTCTACAGCTGATTTTTTCAGAAATTAATATATTTTAATTATTTAATATATATATATATATATATATATATATATAATCAAACTTTCGGAAATTGGCCTTCGGGGTCGGTGCATCAGCAGAAATCAGTAGAAACCAGTGTTGCCAGACTAGGCATTTTTTTATTCAATATCCACCAATAAACTTGAGAAATGATATTTGATACACAAAAGAGATGATTAATCTTCGAAGTGATTATGCTATCGTCACAATTCATATTAAGTGGTCGATATTGAACAAAAATGTCCCCAATCTGTGAACACCAATATAAAACTCCATGCAAATTTCTGTAGCTCTGCGATCAGCCGTTTTCCTGGAAAGCGCCGGGCACATACACGCATCTTTTTTTATTGTATGTATAGATTAGTTTTCGCTTACTGATAAGAGAAAACAGCTTTGCGTTTCAAAAACACAAAAAAGAAACTTCTCTTTTATACACATAATCCCTTCAAAATCATGAGAGATAGTTGTTCTATCGTTCGCAGTGCCGAAAAAAATGCATTTTTTTGATTTTATAGTATTTTTTATTTTTGTTAGTTATTTCGTTTAGTATTGTCATACGTTTAACCATTTAGTGGTATTTTCGACATATATTACTAAATTTCATTGAGTAGTTTAATTATAGGATTGTTTTAAATTCGAATTGCGAGATTTATTTTCTTTTTAAATCAGCACAATCATAAAGAATTGTTATTTTTTTTTTATCGTATAACAGGAAAGCAAATGTAGAAATCACAAAAAGCTGTGGATCAGATACGAAGTTTTGCATTCTGTCCCATAGAAGAGCCTACTTGGAAATGGTGACCTGTCATTAATATGCTTACCAACACAAATAACATTCTTACTCCCCCCCCTCCCATGGTTTAAATAGTCTGCTGTTTACAGGTCTCCTATGACTTTTCAATGGTTTTTCTCAGAATATGATAGTCATACAAACATTTTCAGAATTTTCCACATATTTCGCTATAATTTAACTTGCGTGATGACCTGGGTCATTTGGTATCGCTTGGATAGCTATGTACGGTGTTTTAAAACTTATTTCTCTCTATGATGTAAGTAAGCTTTATTCTGGCTCCAGATCCAAGTTATTGTTGTTCAGCTTCTTATTGTGTCTGGTGTACACTTTTTTATACTTGTCTGTATTCTCAGAAACATTGTACGATGCGATGCTGAAATTTTGTTCATCACTAAATTAGAGGATGGAGTACTTTTGACTCCTTTACATTTTTCTTAAAGGAGATGGGTGAAAAATTATAAATTTTGTATTTTTAGAAATTGGATCTTCTAAAAGTTTTAAATGATTTTATAAAATTTTGTACATTTTTTACGTAACTTTGCAAACTTTATAATAATAAATGAAGTTAATACGTTAACAATCAGTATTAACATAATAATTTAACAATCAATATTTAACATATAAAAGCTGTAAAATAATAAAATGCATAAATGTAAGTGAAAATTTGAAGAGTTATTGCCGATTACACATTGACACATTTATTCACAATATTGACCATGTCTTACAAAATTTAAAATCTATACACAGATATCCAAATCACTTATGAATTAGAAAATAATAGTTCACTTCCTTTACTTGATACCCCTGTCTTTCACAATGAAATAATCTTATTCACCACTGTCAGCTGTAAGAAAATTTTAGACTCTATACCTTCCCATGTACGTTCATGTCAATAACCTAACCAAAAGATGGCAGCTTTATTTCCTTTTACTAAATGTGTTATTAATATTTGTTCCGATTCTGTTTTATTAATTTCTGAAATCAAATATTTGAAAGCCTCAATTGACTGAGGCGATAACCCTTCCAATATAAGCGAAGCTATCCAAAAATTACTATTTCTTCGTACTTCGTTTACTAAATCAGTCTCTTCTAATATCAATATTGTTTTTCCATAATTTCTTAAATCAAGTCATGTCATAGGTAAAAGTTTCAAGCAATATGATTTTAAAATGTTTTTTACGCCTTCCAGTAAAGTCATCCTTTCTCAGTTGAAAGATCCTATAGCTATGTATAATTCTTGGGGTATTTATAGTACCTTTTGCCAATGTAGTTTATCATACATTGGTCAAACTAAACACAGTCTTAAATACCGTGTAAAAGAACATTTTAGCTACGTCCGTAAATCAGAAACCAACAAATCGGCCATTTCTAATCATTGCTGGGACAAAAAACATATTTTTACATTTGATACTCCTTAAATAATTTGCAGACCCAAAGCCACTCAAGAACTCAATTTCTTTGAAGCTTTTTATATCTATAAAAATCTTAAATTATTGTTAATTGGGATTTCACTATACCCAATTTTTCTTATTGCTAGAAATTTTACATTCAGTACACATTTTCTTAATTTTTTCTACACTTTTCACATTCACAGTTTCTCAACTTCCTATTGGTCGATCCCCCCACATTTCACGTAATTATATTGCTTGCAATAATTCGATTGTTTCCCTATATATACGAGCACTTCTTTTTCATTTTTTTATGCACTGAAGACCACCGAAACAGTTGTCTGGTTTTGTTTTTTCACCTTGGCATCCACGATGTTGAAGATTTCCTTGGTTTAAATTATCAACGTCAAGACTCCATTTATTATTGTTTCTAGAAAATAGTAATTAGAATGTTGTCAGGTATATAAATATAATGGTGGAATAGCCAGAGAAAAATACGGACTTTAACAACCCTGAATAACTGTAAGGTGTTTGTTATAGGTTCATTTTAATTACCTTACAAACAATTGGGCGTCCATAAGACTAGTACAAATAATATATTGCGAACAATGGAGGGCTTAAAATGTAATATTTTAAAGCTCAAGGAATCTTAAAATAATTATTCCTCTTGCCTAGATATTTTGGCTTTTCTATTGCACAGCATTTGAAAAAATAAAGGGTTTATGATATTAAAAAGAATGCTTTTTACGATCTTTAACGTTTTGTCTAATTAATATTTTTATATTATGTATTATAAATGCCTGAATTTTTCTTCATAGAAAAACTTTAAAAAAAAAAGGAAAGAAGACGAAAAAATTACTATTTAACATTAAAGAAATACGTTTCAGCGAGTAATAAAAATATTAAGTGTTCGATGATTAATCATTCTTAATACGTCTTACAAATAGTTAATGTTTTCATTGTTATTTAATAATGTTAGACTTTCAACTAAAAGAAAGGGCATTTATTGAACCTGTCAAAAATTTGATTAATGTACTGAAAGAAGCTTATGGTAAAACTTTTCAGAATACAAAATTTTTTCTCAATAAATTCTAAAGATAGGCCAAAAAAAAAAAAAAAATGATGAAGTATTTATTACTTTTGAATAAATTGCTTAATTCAAAAAGACACTTGGTTAAATGTAGTGTAAAAAGATCGTTATAATTAAAATGTAAAACATGATTTTGTTTCAAATAAAATTAAACGGTGTGTCTTTTCGTAATTGTATAAAAAATAAAACAAATATCATTAAATAATGGCTATATATGGTAATTCTTTGATATTATTTATGATTTTACCATAAATTTTGTACATCTGCTAGCTCTTCCTCTTTTTGAGCATCACAATTTTAGAATAATTATCATCGTTCTATTTAATTGCTATCTTTTAGCACTTTCGAGACCGCATGTTTTTGTCTTTTTGACAGTAAGGTCAGCCTGTCGGCGTTATTCTTCCAAAATATAATATTTCAGAATAAAATTTTTTGTATTCATATTTTTAATACAAATGGATATACATAATAATTATACTCTTTCTAATCAATGAATTTGTATTCATAGTATATTGATTGTACAGTCGGGAAAAAAAAAAAAAAAAAAAAAAAAAAAAAAAAACGCAGCACTCGATGTAATTCTGTTGCTAATCAATGCACAAAAATGTAATAGGTATCATTCGACGGGGAATTGAGAGTAGAATCAGAAAATGAACGGAAATTTTGAATTGGGGGTCGTCTACATATTAAAACGCGCACCAACTTTGATTTTTTCAATCGTAATGCCCCATTTTTATTTTATATTTGAATTCCTGGGATCGCGACAATGCGAAAAAGTATATTGGTTGTATATTTTACTTATTTTTTCACAGAATTATAAGCGTTCAAAGTTTGAAGGTGCTAATGTTAAATTCATATTTCAAACTTTTATTAATATCTTCACAAAAAATAACTTGATCGATATAATTTTTTTTTTTACGAGATACAGTGAAGAAACCCAAACATAATCCATCATTACTTTTGATTCTGAAAAATATTTTTAATTCTGAAAAATATTAATGAATTCATATTCATAAAAATTATGAATTATGACCTTTATTAATTTTTACATAAAATGAATCCTAATGCTGAAAAATATGGGTGTGCAAATTTGCAGCTCATTCCAGTTATTAGTTTTCGAGATATAAATAAATCTTTCTTTTGGAGTGGTTTAGGGGGCCTTCTCTTAAAAAATTTTGAATGAGATAACGAAGCAAATCTTAAAAAATAACGGAGAAAATTGAGCAAAATATTTTTATTTTTTATTTACGGGTCAAATTATATAACAACAACATCAAATGCAAAGAAATGAAACAAAAATGTTGATTTTTAAACATTAGTGTTAGTAACAAAAATTCCTGTTTTCTAAAGACCCGCCTTTTATCGTTCTTCAGAACAAAACAACAGAAACGAAAAGTGAATGTGACTTTGAGTATTCGTGTTAAACCCCTTATTTTACGTTGACAAAAATATACACAAGTGGTATTTACTTCATCGATTACTGATAATAAATTTTGAATCCTTTAAACGAACACTAGAAGAAAAAAATTAACTAACTAGGCGGGGTTTACTGTTTGAAATACTCTCAAAATAAAATATTTCAGAACAAATTTTCTGTGCCACAATTATATTACAGATGGATATACATTATAATTATATTCTTTTTAATTAATATATTTCAATCTATACTATATTTTATTGCAAAAATATGAACACTGGGTACATACTTAAGAAATAAGTAACACATAAATTACGAAAGAAACGCCCACTGGCATAGTTACAGATTTTCAAATGATGTTAATCTTCGTCAGCAGTCGCGAAAGCGGTAATTAAGAAATTATATTTTCATAGAAATTATAAAACAAATCGTACAGTTCCAAAGAGTTCAACTGACCCAAAACCGGTAAGTGCTATTAAAATTGTTTAATATTTATGAAACCTTAAAAAAATTTATCCGAAAAGATTTAGTTTATGCGTTGTTATATATATATATATAGCTATATTATTTCAGTTTGTATATTATGTTACACGTACGAAAGAAAATTTAAGCTTTATTGGTGATCAGTATATCCATAATAGATACTTTTTAATTGAAAAATATTGCACTTTTATAAAGAGTATTATCTGGCCAATCGTAAGTGTAATGTATTTAAATTTTCCTAAAATTGTCTAAAAAAGTACTGAAGTATATACATATCCAAAAAACTGAATTCTTGATAATTAAGGTACAGCAAAGGTGTTCGTATTTTTATTTATTTTTATAAATATTTGTTTCTTGAAATATTTCCGGTGTGAAACAGTATAATTTTGTCTTTATTCTTGTAGGATCTTAATTTTATTTTTCTATATTTAGAGATAACCCCCTAACATATTTTTGATCATAACTCTATGAATACTAAAGATAAAGTATACAAACAGTATACTTTTCCGCACTGCCAGACTCTCATAAATTCGAATATGAAGTCAAAATTGGGTGTTGCTATTGAAAAAATCAAAGTTGGTGCTCATTTTAATATGTAGATGACCCCTAATTCAAAATTTGACGATATTTTCAGAAAGTGCATTTAATTTCCTGTTGAATGGTATCTATTAAATTTTTCTGCGTCAATTAATAACGAAATATCATCAAGTGCTGCGTTTTTTTTTTCCCCGACTGTACAAATATGAATATTGGGTATATTCTTAAGAAATAAATAGCATACATATTTCGAAAGAAACACCCACTGGTGGAGTTACAGATTTTCAAATGACGTGAATCTACGTCAGCGGCCGCGAAAGCGTTATTAAAGCATTTTTTTTTTAATAGTGCACATCTACCAACATCCTAATTATGATTCAGAAGATTTTTACTACACGCCCATTTTTTCAAACCTCTTCTACAGTTGCCAGACTTTGCGACTTATCTATTAAACATAATTTTATACGACATTATACAGGATTCGAAAATTAACGCAGTATTCATACCGGTATTTGCTTGAAAATTTTCTTTGCTTGTAAAATCGTTGATTCATGAAGTAAAATTTTTGTTTCATAAATTCCGGTATGAGTTCTGCGCCTATTTTCCACCTCTGGATTATACTCTACTTAATGAAATTTCCGGTATGAAATGAATGCGCCTGACCCATTGTTGAAAGACTTTGCTATATTTTTATTCGGCAGCACTGGTCAGACGCATTCATTTCATACCAGAAATTGCATTAAATAGAATATAATAACGTGTCGTATAAAATAATGTTCAATAAAATGTCGCAAAGTCTGGAAACTATGCACCACTCTATTTTTAAACAATTATCTTCAAATGTAGTTACATAGCCTCCTAAACTAGATGCCTGTCACGTGACTCGTAAACTTTGCAACAGTTCTAGCGGTAGACAGTGCCACCTGGTTCAGATTGCGTGACTTTTTTATTCAACTGCCACCAATAATTTTAAGAAGTTATATATGATATATATAATCGACGTTTCTTCCATTCTAATCGCCTTTTATGTATATCATATCCCACTTTTAAAAATTTTTGGCGGCTGTTAAATAAAAAAGTCGCGTTATCTGTACCAGGTGGCGCTGTCTACCAATTAAACTGTTGCCAAGTTTCCGAGCCACGCGGCAGGCATCTTATTTAGGAGGCAATGGTAGATGCGATTAAATAAGTATAAAAATACTTTAAAAAAGGACTGATTTAATCAACATGGTGGCACACAACTTTCGTTTTTGTGCTTTACACCACCAGGGAAGAAAAGTAGTACTAACATCTACCCAGCAGATACTCGAGCAGGGGCACGGGCCCAAAAACGCCAGCGGAGGGAGAGGACCTCCGAAAACTAAAATAGACTGATGTGAAAAAAAGGGCAGGCTCCCGATTACTAAGGAGATGGTTGGCAGGTATGCATTTCAGAGCATTGTTAAACCCGCCCTTTTTTCACACCAGTATATTTAAAAGGTTTTTTTTTCTTATTTCATTGCTGCTCATCGGCCTAGCTGTTTGGAGTTTTTCGTGGTTTTCTCCTAAATTTGCGTAAATACGGACTTTTCCTCTCCGGACTAGGACCCTAGTGTAGCCAATCAGCTTTAATCCTAACACCTTATTTCATCGCAAATGCATATTATAAAAAATGTCTCTAAAATGAAAGTGATGTAAAAAAAAGGGCGGGACTAAATGTTACTCTAAATAAATTATAAATGTTTTCAGGTATGCATGCCTGAAAATATTTACATTTGGTTACGGAGTACTGACAGTCCTGCCCTTTTTTCAGTCACTTAAATTTTTGAGAACTTTTTTCAATATGTAATTATGATGAAGCAAGAAGAAAAATGTTTTTAAAATATACTAGTGTAAAAAAAACGCGGGTTCTAACAGTACTCCAGAATAAATTGTAAATATTACCGGGAATTGGTATGATAGTGAATCTCAGAAAGCGGATGAGTGGTAAAAATGTTGACCTTAGTATAGTTGCCAAATTTTACGCTTTTTAAATACCGGGAAAATTTTATAGAAAATTTTTATATATTTCTGTAACACTTTTTACTAATTTAATAAAGTAAAAATTCTCTGATGTTTTTACGGTAGACAGAAAGCGTAAACATTTTCCTCCATTTCTTTGTTTTAATTCCTTAAATTTTGAATATAAATGTGCAATAGGAAAGAAAAAGAAAAAATCAGCAACAGTTTCGCAGTTATTTCGATATTAATTGACGCAGAAAATCTGATACATACCATTTGACAAAAAATAAAGTGTACTCTTTTAAAATACCATGAAAGTTTAAATTAAGGTTCATCTACGTATTAAATTTTTTTAATAGCAACAAACTATTTTGGTTTCATATTTGAATTCTTCAGAGCCTGGCAGTGCGGAAAAGTATACAATTTGTATTCTTTTTTCATTAGTATTGATAGACTTATGACAGAAAATGTGTTAGAGGGTTATTCGAATATCTAGAAAAATAAAATTAAGATCCTGCAAAATCGCATTGTTTATCATCGGAAAATTTTCAGGAAAAAAGTAAAAAGAAACAAATTATAGGGTAAATCACCTACAGCGTCATTGTTTTGCATGATTTCAGCTTATGAAATAATTAATTAGATATTGATGTTGACTATAATAAATATTTTATTATAATATATATTAGGTGTATCTAAGTATATTACAGCTAATATTGATTGGACAATGCTATTTGGAAATTGTATGATGATTTCAATTAAAAATTCTCAAACATGGCAATACTGATCAGCAATGAAAATTTAGGTTAACTTTTGTTCCAATTTAGTACACTACCTTTTCCTAAATGACCGGATACTTTCGATCATAGTTCCCAACTTTTATAACTTACTCAAGCGCATTTTTAGCCCCGCCTCTTTTTCACACCGGAAATTTTTAAAAAATATTTCTTCTTATTTAATCGATGTCACATATTAAAGAGAAATAATCTACAAAATTTCGGGTGCGAAAATAAGGCGGGGCTAAAAATGTCCATGAATAAATTATAAAAATTGGGAACTCTGCTTTCGATATCAGATGTTTTTTCTAATATCTCAAAAAGTACTTGAAGAATCATCTTGAAACTTCAGGAGTGTTAACAGCATGTTGCACTTTATATACTTCAGTGAAAACTTTGTCCCGGAAATAAAAGGAGGATCAGTAAAAAATTAAAGAATAATGAAAATGTTTGGGATCACCTTGTAAAAAATAATGCTTGAAATGTAATCTGGCTGTAATATTTGATTATGACGCCCCTTTTTATTCTTTGTTTAAATCTTTATGAGGCTAACACATATATTCGTGGAGATATAACGGTTTCTTTAAAAAAATGAAATAAAAATGTTACTTCTTTAACAATAATACGCAAGGTATTAAATACTGTGCAAAGTCATTTTCAGGAAGCATGACACATAACATTAGACACAGCATAATGCAATCAGAATGCAAAAATATTAAATACCTTATGAAATATGAGCATTTTTACTAAATAATTTTTAACTGCGCATGCGCTAGTTTTAGCGAAATTTCATTTGCATAATATAATAGCCTTAAAGAAGTGTCATATAAATTCAAAAAGTTGTACGCATTAGAATTAACTGTATTTCAGTTCTTCTCAAAAAAAAGGGAAATGATAAAGGGTTTTCTCAGTATTTACTTATAATCAACGAACATTGTATTACAATTCACTGTATCAATAAATAAATAAATAAATAAATAAATAAATAAAAAGGTAAGTTTAAAACCCCTATAGATTAGCTGGTTTCTTGAGAGGAACTGAAAAGCAGTTCTTATACCGTGTACAATTTTTTGAATTTACACGATACTTCTTTGGGGTTTTCTATATAGGAATCGCAATACATTGGGCTTCTCTAAGTGCTTACCCAAGAATACCACTATTAACACCAATCTCGTTGTTCCATGCTCCAAAAAGCATTTAACATCAGTTTTCTTTGAAAAAGGTATGCAAACAATCAATGCAATGTCGGAAAATAACCTTGTCCACGCATATACTGATGGCTCAGCTGACGAAACTTTTCAAAAAGGCGGTGCGGGCGTACACTTTGTACTACCAAACGGCAGAACTACGAACCATTCACTGGGCACTGGTTCCATTGCCTCAAATTTCACCAGTGAACTTAAAGCAATATACAATGCATTGCATGAATATATCTTACTCAACAACACTGACAAAGCTAACGGGCTACTCATCTTTTGTGACTCCAAAGCTGCTTTAGAAGCATTAAATAAAGGTCAATCAAGGCTAACCCACAATATCCAACACCAATTAGAAGAAATTGACAAACTACACATATGTATTCTACAGTGGATCCCCGCGCATGCCGGCATCCCTGGAAACGAAGTGGCAGATCAACTTGCCAAGAAAGGGAGAAATCTTAATAATGAAAATATCGCCAAGGTCACTCTTGACGATGTTAATGCGATGGCAAGGTTCCGTATGAGAGAAAACACCATTAAAAAAGACTCGCAGATCTGTGAAATAAACGCTAACAGAGACCTTACCAAAACTATCACCCGCCTTAGAACTGGTCATTATCGAGGTATGAAGATCCTGAGAGATGGCAATAGAACTTACCGTCTCTGCAGCAACTGTGATGATATTCCACTAACACCAAAACATATTTTTGACTGTCCAGCCATTTTAAGATCTCTGGCTCAGCTTGGGGAATTCTCCCCCTTTGACATCGAGAGTCTGTACACCGATAACATCAAGGCATTGGCCGGCTGTGTTTTGCACATTCATGGTTATCTGTAGTTCTCTCTCCATGGACACGACACCAACCAACCAATACATTGGGCTAATAAATTATGTAAATAAAATTTCGTTAAAGCTAGCACATGCGCAATTAAAAATTATTTAGTAAAAATGCTCATATTTCGTTATATATTTATCATTTTTGCATTCTGATTGCTGTATGCTATATCTAATATTGTGTGTCAAGTTTACTGAAAAGGATTTGCACTGGATTTAGTACCCTCTTTGTTATGGTTCTAATTGTTCTAGATATTCATGTCCTGTATTTAAACATGAAACTTTGCCACCAAATATAATGTTACTGGAAATTTAGCGGTCCTTTAATTGAATACCCCCTTTTTTAATAGAAAAATTCAATAATTGTTTGCAGGAATTTTCAAAGAAAATCACTCTAAACGGTTACTGTAATTTCTATGATTAAATAAGCTAAATGTGCTTTTATAAAAAAATAGTAGCGATAATAATTGTTATTGTTAAAAAATCCCAATTCGCAGCTATGTGAGTATATAAAAAGTCTCTGATTTTATAAAAAAAAAATTTTAATTTAATTTAACTTTTTTATGAAAAAGTAACATTTAAAAGTTGTAAAATTTCTTGCTCTTTAATGTTATCGAGTTTTTGTAGATATCAACTTAATTAAAAATGTAATTTTATTTTTGATTCAATATTTCGAATATATGCATGCATAGGTGCCAAGCATGCTTGCCAGCCTAACCCGGAAGATTGCTAGTTCCCGCCCCTTTTTGTACACCACTTTATTTTTAGAGCAATTATCTTCAAATATATTTACGATTAAAAAAGAAGAAAAGTAATCTGAAAAAGACTGGTGTGAAAAAATAGGCGGAAAGTGGTGGGACTAACTATCTTCCGGGTTAGGGTGGCAAGTATGGTGCAAAATCTCCAATTTTTCAAGGAAGACTTGATATCGAAAAGTTTTTATAATTATTTACAGCTTATTTAATCGTCGAAAATATATGTGACATATTACTGTTAAAAAATAGAGGTGTTAAATATCATTAAATTATTAAAGAGTTTGGCAACTATGTGCATGCATTTCGATTTTAATTTTAAGTTGAGTTTTAACCTTAATTTTATTTAGTTTTATCTTATTGACTTTATTAAAAACTGAAATTTTAATAAACAATATGCTAGATGTTGTAAGTATATTTGGGTATACATACGCTTCGACATTTGTTCTCTGTTTTAATAACTCTTTTGTTAGAGTTCGTCAATAATTGAACACATATATCGAATTATATTGTGAAATATATTTATGTAGATACGTTATTTGCAGCAAAAGTTAAAAATGCTTCTAATGAACTTCATGGACAATCTTTGGATTGGTCTCATCAACTTACCATTTCCAGATTAACCAGAGCCTGATTAAGGGGGAAGCACACATTATCTCCGCTGTCACCGGAATATTTTTACAATTATTTTTTACTTCATGTCATAGAAATTCCACGCTTTGACGAGGAAATATTTTTTATAAAAAATGAACGGTGTAAAACAATCCAATTTACTCACCGTTATTAGACACCAGAATTCTTTTAAAATAATTTTTAATGAGAATTTTCTGTTTATTACAGGAGGAAAGTATTTGTTAAAATATAACGGTGTAAGTATAAATAATGTGTGCTTCCCCCTTAATCAGGCTCTGAGATTAACAAAAGAACATACGGTAATCTCTATACTATTGGGACTACACACTAGAGTTTGTAGTTTTTTACTTGAAAAGATCATCGAATGTGTGCTGTAAATTTTTTATTTCCTTTTTTTTTTTTTTTTTTTTTTTTTTTTTTTGATCATTCATTTTACTTTTCATAAAGAATGACACAAATGACATAATTAGCAGCTTTAAGTCTAGATGAAATTTCCGTAGGGAAAATTAACTCTTATACTTTTCTTTGAAAATTTTGTAAAACATACATAAATATGATAGGAAGTTGACCTTATGCATCAGTTATTTTAAACACATCGTGATTAGAAATAATTCCCCTTTAAAATATTGAAAAAAAAAAAAAAAAAAAATTATAAAATTTATCAGATTTGTTGGCTTCTTTGAAAAAAAAAAAAAAAAAAAAAAAAAAAAAAAAAAAAAACTTTTCACAATTTATTTTATTAGATATGCAAAATGTGTAAAATTATTTTTATATCGCAAAAGATATAACAGCCCAAACTAAAATACATTATTTTTATACTTCAATTGAGATGAGAAATACTGAAAACAGTTTATTGATTTAGATGCAATAAGCTAGAAAATTACTTTGATTTATTCCTAACAATCAATTTATTTTCTACTCAATTGGCTTCGTAAGTATTTGAGATGGAATAAAGAAAAAAGACATGAAAGAAGGCTCACCAAGCATTGATTAGTTAATGAATATTAAAATTAATTGGATATAAACGTTATTAACCTAATAAATATATTGCCAGCTTTATGTTGCAAAATACATAACCTCATGAATTAAAAATTTCAAACCTTTTTTACAATTAAAAACTTTCGTTTCATTAAATTTGAATTTTATATTCTGAGGATATTTAAATGAAGTTATTTACTTTCTCTTACCCATATGGTAGAGAAAGTTTTGTTTTGGGTCAAATTTTCGAACGAGAGTTTTTGTTATATTTACATGTTCTGAGGTCCCCTGAATACGAAAATCACGTTTCTAGCAAATGGTTTGTATGTATGTCTGTGTCTATATCTGTGTGTGTGTATGTCTGTTATCAGCATATCTCAAAAACAAGTTATGGCAGAAAGTTCAAACTTGGTATTCTAAATGTGTATCATATAAGGATGCTACACTAAACTTTTCGTTAAGATCAAGGAAATGGTTCGTGTACAGGAACACTCAAAAGTATTCAAATATTACGTGTATGGGGGAAATTGCAGGTAAGTAGACTTTAAAATCTATAGACTGCACTAAATCAAATGAAACGAATATATATTTTTTGTAATAGCGATAGTCAACAGGGGGAAAAATTGTGTATGTAGGAGCCTCGCCTCTCCCCCTAGGGTGGGAAGTCCCCCCCCCCCCCCGCGACGGGAATTTTCATGTAAATTTTCATGATGGCTATCTTTCAAAAGAGCTCGCCAATACCTTTAAAACGAATGGTTGAACCATCGATCTGCGATAATTTAAAACAAAGTTATCGATTTTTTTTGCTTTTAACGAAAGAAAACTTAGAATTTTTTTTTTCTTTTATATTGAGAATAAAATGGACATTTTTTGGATATTTGGTGTTATACTACTTTTCTAATGTGGAAATCGTCTGCATTATCATAAAAGATATTTTTTTTTAAATATTAATTTTAATAAATTATTTTTTAAAAACAGAATTATTTTTTAATAACCGAATTAAATTGTATATAAATGTAGGTGCATTAATGAAATAGGGGGGGGGGGTGAGGGGGGCTGTACCCCCCCCCCCCCCTCACACACAACTAATTATCATATAAAACTCTCCCGAAGCCTAATTTGAATTGTTTAACAAAGGTTTACATAACATCGTCATCTTACCTCTTAATCTCCAACCTGTATTTGTAGTATTATATTTCAGGTTAAGAGAAAGTCGTGTGAGTGACACATCAGATTATTTAAATTTAAATTTATAGTTTTCTTAAATATGTTACGTTTTGTCGAGCTAAAATATTTTAACCTAGGTTCGTACGATGTATAAATATAAATTTAGACCTTATTATGACCTTGTTTATACCTGTTGTTGCATAATAGCAAATATTTATGACAGGTTTACACGAATTCATCATTTTTCATGATTTTTTTTGCTTTTAACGAAAGAAAACTTAGAATTTTTTTTTCTTTTATATTGAGAATAAAATGGACATTTTTTGGATATTTGGTGTTATACTACTTTTCTAATGTGGAAATCGTCTGCATTATCATAAAAGATATTTTTTTTAAATATTAATTTTAATAAATTATTTTTTAAAAACAGAATTATTTTTTAATAACCGAATTAAATTGTATATAAATGTAGGTGCATTAATGAAATGGGAGGGGGGGTGAGGGGGGCTGTACCCCCCCCCCCCACCTCACACACAACTAATTATCATATAAAACTCTCCCGAAGCCTAATTTGAATTGTTTAACAAAGGTTTACATAACATCGTCATCTTACCTCTTAATCTCCAACCTGTATTTGTAGTATTATATTTCAGGTTAAGAGAAAGTCGTGTGAGTGACACATCAGATTATTTAAATTTAAATTTATAGTTTTCTTAAATATGTTACGTTTTGTCGAGCTAAAATATTTTAACCTAGGTTCGTAAGATGTATAAATATAAATTTAGACCTTATTATGACCTTGTTTATACCTGTTGTTGCATAATAGCAAATATTTATGACAGGTTTACACGAATTCATCATTTTTCAAGGACCATTCCGCCACTATACCGTAGCAATAAATTTCTTTTTAAATTTAAAAGCTTTTTCTTTTATATAAAAAAATGCTATTAAAAAATAGTTGTATGGTAAAATAATAACTGTAGGAACACTGCATGATTATTTTCAGAAATATTAAAGAAATATCGATTGGGAAGCGGAAGAATGGTTATAAAATAAATGATGCGGAGTGAAAAACTAATTCACACAAGTAAGAGCTAACAGAAAATAATCAATACATTCAAAAGGTTAAAGTTGCTGTTACATTCGACTTTCTGAGGTAGTACTTGCGAGTAATTCCTCATACTCATACCTGGAAACCTTCAGCCCCAAACTTTTTTCTTACCAGTGTACTTTAACCCTTTGCGCTCGGCATACTTTCCATAAGACACGCCTTTTGGCGTTTCTTTAAAACGTATAGTTTCCAAATTACAACCTTTTGGCTACCGAAAAATTGTAATAATTTGTTTTATTTTACTTCATCATTATATAAAATAAATCCTTCTGTTAAAATTTTCCGGTAGCCTATAGTTACACGTTTTAGAAAAACAACATTTCCTTTCCAGAGGAACACCTTTAATGCGTGGCTCGATTTTTTAATGTCCCCTCAGAACTGACATACGAACGATAAGGGTTAAAAGCATTTTTCTTCTTACAGAGCTGCCAACCTAATCCGGCAAATTGTTTGTACCGCACCTTTTTCTACACCAGTTATTTCTTAGAGTTTTTTCTTCTTAATTCATCGCAAATATATTTGAAGAAAAGTACTTTAAAAATTAAGTGGTGTAGAAAAAGGAGCGGTACTAACAATTTGCCGGATTAGGTTGGCAGCTCTGTTCTTATTTCATCTTAATTACATATTGGAGAAAATTTCCCTAAAATCATACTGGTGTGAAAAACAGGCGGGGCTAACAGTACTCCAGAATAAATTATAAATGATACCGGCATGATTTGTGCAGTGTTGCCAAATTTGACAACAGTTTTATCCAATTAACACCCACAATTAATTTTACTGAGTGATAGTTGATGTACAGTCAGCAACAACAATAACAAAAAAAAGGCACCCCCATCCACATAATTTCGCTGTAAATTACCATAGAAACATGTGGTTATTACCGATCGACTTATAATAACGCATACTTGCCAACATACTAATTAATATTCCGTAGTATTGTTAGCCACGCCTACTTTTTCACACCAGTATCTTTTTAGAGTATTTTTCTTCTAATTTAATCGTAATTGCATTTGGAGAATATTACTCTAAAAATTTACTGGTGTGAGAAAAAGGGCGGGACAAACAATACTACGGAATATTAATTAGGATGTTGGCAAGTATAAATAACGTTCAGTTTATAACGGTATAGTTAGATTTTGCTTAGGGGTCATCCCCATATTAAAACTGTTATCAACTACATTTTTTTCAATGTTTTTTATATTTTTACCGCTATTATTATTATCATTATCATTATCACTATTACTATTATTATTTTTTCTTGCTACCTACATTTTTGTAACGGAACATTGTAGAGTTCATATGACTCAAGCTATTTAAATTTAAGCACATAAAGTGACATAACAATCTATTTCATATATATTAAAAATAAACTATTAATTTTTTTAAAATTCATATACTGTATTTAAGGAGAAAAATACAAGTCATTTATGCCTTACAGTAATCAAAAATTTGATTAACACATTCGCGAGCGCATGATTTTGAATTTTTGATACTAAGGTAGGTCCGCCTTTGGGCGTTATTCTCCAATGTTACAATTTCAGAACAAAATTTTCTGTATTCACATTTATATTAGAAATGGATATACATTATAATTTTATTCTTTATAATCAAAGTATTTGTATCTATAGTATATTTCATTGTAAAAATTTGAATATTGGTTATATATTTAAGAAATAAATAGCATACAAATTGCGAAAGAAAATCCCACTAGTGGAGTTACAGATTTTCAAATGACGTGAATCTACTTCAGCGGTCGCGAAAGTGTTAACTATGTGAAAAAGTTAAATTTGTCTTACGCGTTATACGAGACCGTTTTTCGCGCTGTATGAGTACTAGTCTCGATTTTTTATTCGTGCTTTGTAGCAGCACGTCATACGGGAGTCACCTGCAATTAATCAGATAAGTCTAGAAAAAAACACAACACTTTCAATAGATTAACTTCGTTTATTTATTTATTTATTTTATTTTATTTATTTATTTATTTATTGTATATAATTAATATTTTTGCACTTTTTTTCCGATGTAAATCTTAACAAATAATGTCCATTCTATGGTAGATCATGATTTAGTTTTTCTAAATATATAAACGCACCCCTAACACATTTTCGCTTGTATCTCTATCAAGAATTGACTTAAAGTAGATAAGCAGACCTTTTTCCGAACCGCGTTGATTTCAGACATTCGAATATGAGGTAAAAAATAGGGGTTGTCACCAGAGCCTGATTAAGGGGGAAGCACACATTATCTCCGCTCTCACCGGAATATTTTTACAATTATTTTTTACTTCATGTCATAGAAATTCCACGCTTTGACGAGGAAATATTTTTTATAAAAAATGAACGGTGTAAAACAATCCAATTTACTCACCGTTATTAGACACCAGAATTCTTTTAAAATAATTTTTAATGAGAATTTTCTGTTTATTATAGGAGGAAAGTATTTGTTAAAAAATAACGGTGTAAGTATAAATAATGTGTGCTTCCCCCTTAATCAGGCTCTGGTTGCCACTGAAAAAAAATGAATTTGTTGCCTGTTTTAGTATGTAGACGACCCCTTAAACAAAATCTAACTATACCTTTATAAACTAGACGTTATTACTAATCAATTGACTCCAGCCGCATACTTATAGGGCGATTTGCGACGAAATTAATCGTGGCGGGGGCTTTCTTTTTTTTTTTTTTCTGACTGTACATAAGAGATGATTAATAAATGATTAATCTTCGAAGTAATTAGGCAATCGTTACAATTAAAATTTAATGGTTGATATTGAATAAAAAAGTTTAGCAACACAGAGTTTGTGTGCATCTTAGTATCATTTTTTAATTAACAGAGTGAACAAATTTTGAATTTTTCCTATAACATTGTTAGTGCCCGCTTTTTTCTCAAACAACGTTTTATGAGATTGATGGGGAAGGTCTGCAGTACAGTGTTAACCTTTTCAGGCGCAAACAAATTTTCTTCATTTAAAATCAACAGCCACTATAAATCACCATTAATAATAAAAAAGAAGAAATAAATGAAGTTTATCGTCTGAGTTATAAAAGAAACATTTTGTAATAAATTTCTGGGGACAGTTTTTGCAATTTTGAATTAAAATTTCCACCGCCCCTGAAAGGGTTAAACAACTGCCGCCGGAAATTTACCCTGGACATCATTTATATAACTTTTAAATTGGTATTTGGCCCATATAAATTTCTATAATATAGGGTTCTCAGTAATCACTATTTTTGTACTACTTTTCATGTGAATTAATGATTGTATTATTTTTTCGATAATATGTACTACAAAAAACGAATCACGATTACTATAAAAAGAAGTGGAATTCAAAATAGTGGCTGTTGAAAGCTCTGTATAAGACAATCAGAAAATTCCTTATCATATTCGCAATTAAATAATTTATACATGTTTTCAGTTAATATAAAAGTAAGTAAACTTATACCCGTTATAGAATCCTTTCGCATGCACCAGTTACGCTTCTGTAAGTAATGTTCAGATTATTAACTCCTACATCAGTATATATATTATGTATATATTATGCAACATTCATGATTTGTGAGTAGAACTAAATGTATTGACAAGAATTGTGAGAGTTGTATTACAGAATAATTCTGCCCGTTATTAACATTTACATTTACGGAAAAGCAAATGGAAATCCTTTGATATAAACAACAATATTAACTAGAAAAATTGATACGAATTCTATTCCGCGTTTAATTAATTACATTTTATTGAAATTAACTGTAGAATAATGCTACATACAGAATTGTGTACAAATCTATACATGATTAATATCGTATTTATTCCCTAAAAATAGAAATCGTAGAAATTTTTTTTATAGAATTTATTTAAAAGTGTTTTTCCTTTTAATTAACTGTAAAGCGTTTTCATTCTAAAGCTGCAGGTGAATACAGTAGACTTCCGTACGATGCGGTGGTAGGATTGCCAGATGAATAGCACAATTTTATTTTTTAATACATCCAATTTTATAAGAAAGCAACTACTTTATGCAAAAACTAAATCAGGTGCTACTTAAACAATAGATTGATACTCTAAAAGTTTAGTGTTGTTAAAAAAAAAAGTAATTTCCAGTGTATAATCCGCAGGTCAGATGAATTAGTTTTGTACCAGAGATTTTAATTATTAGAAAAAGTTTCAGTTCTAAGAAGAAATGCGTTGTACAGTCAGCGAAAAAAAAGAAGACTCTTTCCCCACACGTAATTTCACCGTAAATTATTCTAGAAACACGCGGCTAGTACCGATCGATTTGTAATAATGTCTAGTTTGTAAAAGTAGATTTTGTTTAAGGGGTCGTCTACATATTGAAACTGACATCAGCTTCCTTTTTTTCAATTGTAACAACCATTTTTTATAATTTATTTGAATTGTTTCGATCAAATCATCGCGTAAAATGATATAGTTTATATATTTCGCTCAATTTTTCATAGAGTTATAAGTTGTCAAAGTACAGGGATGCTAATGTTAAATGAATGTGAAAAACATTCAGTCATCTCTTCCCGAAAAATCATTATATTCAAATTCTGATTTTTTTATGAGTTAGAAGGAAGTGACCCAAACATATTACATGCATATTTTTGATTAAAAAAAAAAAAAAACTTTTTTTCTTGAATTATGAAAATTATTAATAAATTCATATTCGAAAAAAGTATGAATTATGACCTATATTAATTTTTGCACGAATAGATCAGGTGTTAAAAACATGGGTTTCCAAATTTACAGCTCATTCCTAACATTATTTTTTGAATGACAGTGATACTTCCTTTTTTATTGCTGTTAGGGGGCAGTCACTTGTTACAATCTATACTCTCTAAAAGTAAATATCTGTATATAATTCATGGTTCGTACTGCCACGCTTTTTTCAAGGACTCTCCCACTACTATTTTTATACGCCGTATTTCCTTTAAAGCATTAAAGATTTTTTTTAATATCCTAAATTGCTATAAAGTAATAATGTTGCAGAATATTAAAAAAAAATCAAGGACTATACGAACAATGTAATCTGACGAAAAACTATTTTAATTTACCTTCATCTTATTCTCATTGTTTTCTAAAACACATTTCGATGTTTATTATACAAATTGGCTTATTTTTGTAAAATTATCGCAATGCAGGAGAAAGATTGTGAAAGAATTCTAAAAGAAATGAAGCCCCGCCTCTATATTACAGAAACAATAAAAAAAATAAAAAAAAAAAAACTAGTTTGCATATTCCTATTTGCCTCTACATGTGACGCTGGTATGCATAAATCTCACTGGCATTTGCTGCATTGATTGCTGAAGACAAAACTTAAATGATTTAATTGGAAATATGTAAAATCATTTTGTTTTGTAATGTAAAGTTTTTAAAAAATGTGTAAAGGTGTGGCTTACGTTATAAATTGGAACGTATCCGATCGTGATATGTTAAGTCTTTTTTTTTTTAAATATTAAATACCTTTTTCTAGTTTTTCACTGCTAAAAATCTGTTTTAACCCTGTTGTCTTTTTTTTTTTTTTTTTTTTTTTTTCTATTTGAATATTGTAGGTTTCGTGATGTTTTAGAAAACACGGTAAAGCGGGGAATAGCAATGTTTGAAATAGCAATACGCATTCGATAATTGTTTTTATTATTATTATTATTAATAATATTTAAATACTTTATAAGATTTTTTATCCCGAACTTTCTGTTTTAATCTTGTTGTGACAATTTTGCATTTGTTTACTGTACCATTTGTAAGCTTTATGTTATTTAAATTTTATCTCATGACGTAACATAATAAAATATTAAATTGTTATTAAATGCATTTTAAGTAAATTGGAGTGTAAAGGTTGATATTTTTATTTACCAACTATGTGAAAAATACCAGAGCCGGGAATCGAACCCGGGCACCTCCGCTTAACGCACGGATGCTCTAAGCGGAGGTGCCCGGGTTCGATTCCCGGCTCTGGTATTTTTCACATAGTTGGTAAATAAAAATATCAACCTTTACACTCTAATTTACTTAAAATGAATATTCACGTTTGATGAATTCATGAATAAATATTTCTTTTATTAAACGTTTTTTTAATACAGAATCAAATAGTGGATTTTTTCTTAATTTTTTCTTTCTTTTTTCTTTTTTTTTTTTCTTTTTTTTTTTTTTTTTTTTAATCTATAAAATCTATTGTTGAAACAAAGCGCAATATTATATATTTTCGATTAATTCTGACCACGGCGTAAAATTGACATTTATTATGGAAAAAGAATTTAAAACAAAGTAATATGCCTTAACAGTTTTAAAGATATAGATACTGATCTTACACATCCACAAATTAAGAATTCAAGTACAGTTGACTCCTGTATAATGCTGAATATCCATTCTGGGCAAAAGGAAATCGTGTTATGTGGGACATGCATTATCACACCAATTTATGCAAGTTCAGTCCAATACCGAAAAATTTTATTTTATTTTATTTTATTGTTTTGCTTTTTATTGTTTTCTAAGTAAAGTCTCGATTTTTACAATAAAAATTAAACTTTTTTTGAAAATTAATGCATTCCAAGCGGGAAATTCTGATGGTATTCCAAAAGAATAATAAACCCCACCTTCTGCCTTTTTCTGAAACAATACATTAAAAATTATTTCTTGTTTCCTTAAGTTTATTTTGTTTGACTCTTTATAGAACTCTAGCATATATAAAAGTATGAAATTTACCGTTTCGATTGTTGATGACAAAAATTCAGTTATTTAATCATGAATTTGTGAAATAATTTGATGTTTTAGAGAAACGTATGTAAAGGTGTGACTTATTACTCAAAATACGAATGCATTTAAACAGTATCTCCTTTTTATTGAATATTAAATACCCTTTCTCAGATTTTTGTTTAAATCTTGTTATCTATATTTTTGTATATTGTGTATTGTAGGTCTGTACGCCTCAAATTTAGCGGAACACTTTACAGAAACACTTTCATGCGGGGCTTACTGCACATATATATATATATATATATATACATATACCCAACAAAGATAGATAAATTATTTTTTCTTAAATATTAAACTTTTTTTTTACAGCTATTATTATTATTATCATTATTACTATTGCTATTTTATCTTGCTATCTACATTTTTGTAACTGAATATGTGTAATTCCGTGATAAATTTAACGTGAGCCACACATAGAGATTCTTCTCCAATATTTTCTAAATATAATCACTGTCCTATTCAGTCATAAAAATCACAGCAAATATGCCGTTAAATTTTCTGTATGGTGATACTGGTGGTAGAAAAAGAGGAAATAATATCCTTTTTTGTTACTCATGTTACCTTCTCTCGTGGAATCATCCATATTGCAGGGTTCATATGACTCAAGCTATTTAAATTTAAATGTATGCAGTGACGTAAAAATCTATTTGTTTTTTATTAGAAATAAACTATTTAAATTGTTTTAATTCATAAACTATAATTAAGAATTTAGGAAGTAAAATATAAGTCATTTACGCCTTTGAGGAATCAAAAAGTGTATATCGGGTTAAGCATATGAAAACTGCACAAGCGTCAAATAAAGAGTTTTTGCCTTCTATTTATTGTTCTTTATCTGAAACATCTTTGCACATAATTTTAGACTTTTACACTCAACGATTTGGGATTAATGCGGGTGTCAATCTAAAACGTTAAATTTAATTTTTATTAAAACTATTCGAGATATCATATAGAGGTTGACAACAATTATAAATGTCTATGAAGTACATAATATATGTTTTTGTTTCAGCATTTTCACTCGATTTTAAACGGTAGAAAATGATAAATAGTTTTTGGATGGACGATTTTTTATATTATCCACCGATGTGACAACTATTACATATAAAAATTACAGAAATGTGAAATTGCGAGAACGTGGTGAAAAAATAATATTCACTTATGAATAATAATAGCAAATCTGTCAAAATTTTCAACTTTTAAATCATAACTGACACTAGTATTTTTAAATGGAATATGTTATGTACATTTTCGACAATTAATATTACCGAAAACAGCTATAATTTTTTCCGGTTTGAAGTCTCCCTTGAAAAATGGGAGACTTGGTATCTATGATAATACCGAACGATGTAAAATTTATTTTTAAAATCTACTTAAAATTAATTAATTAACAATGCAAGCACATATAAAAATGGTCTATTAACATTTGTTATTAAAAAGTAATAATTAGAAAAAAAAATATATTCTATTTAATTGTTATCAGGGATCATGCATCTCGCCCTTCTTTCAAGACACTTTTAGGGATAAGAAATTTCCGGAAATTTTGCTACTTCTATTTTTATAAAATAGTCTCTATTCTGTTTAATCACGACATATTACTATAAAAATACTGATATAAAGATTTCTGTATGAAAATAGCATAGGTGCTAACATTTTAATTTATTCCGGAGTATTTTTATCCCCGCGTTTTTTCTATACCACTTATTTTTTAAGGATAAAATTGTCTAACATTTTCGTAGTTATTGGAGAAACTTTTTCTGTAAATAATGTGGTGCGAAATTAAGATATCTTATGGAGGGCGAAACTATTTTTAAATGTTTGTGAGTTATATATATTATATATTTATTTCAGAATTTTTGATCGAATAAAATCTCTGTAAAATGACAAGTATGTTTTAGGGGGACGATTTTTTATACTATCCACCGACGTGACACCTACAAAATAAAAAAACACCTACTAAATAATAATAATGGTTCAGAAAATTAAGAAAATTCGAAGACTGTATGAACCAGAGTTCCCAACTTTTATAATTTATCCACGAGCATTTTTAGCCCCGCCTTCTTTTCGCACTGGAAATTTTGTAGATTATTTCTCTTTAATATGGGACGACGATTAAATAAGAAGAAAATCCTTTTTAAAAATTTCCGTTATGAAAAAGAGGCGGGGCTAAAAATGCTCGTGAGTAAATTGCAAAATTTGGGAACTCTGATATGAACTATGAAATTTTTTTATGCGTGGGGCTAAGTGAAAGATTTATAAACGATGTTATGTCAATTGTACTAGATTCCGTTTAAGAAAAGTAGATGATTTATAAAAAGTACACTCGTAAAAAGTAAATAAATAAATAAAACATTATACATGTATAATAAATGAATTTGTAGAGCTTTATCAAAATATTATTATTTAAAAGAACTGTAACACCCATAAAATTAGTTTAACCAAATTAAATAGTACTTTTCAGACGTATAAAATTCTGTGTTACTGTATGTCAAAGTGTTAATTCTGTAGTAAAGTTGTTATAACTCATGTATTGAAGTACGCTCAAAAAGAAGAAGAGAAAAAAAAACGTAGATAACATATTACTAATTGTTTTATTGTAGTGAAAATGAAAATCCCTTTTCGCAGCAACACGTAAGTAGCGGTGACTTATGCATAGATGTAAACATTTCTGATTTATTCTGTAACATTGTTTGTAACTGCTTAACCCCTTAACGCGCGCTGTCCTCGCTGCGAGGACGCAAAACTTAAGATCCAGCTGCAAAAATTCATCCCGGAAATTTTTTAGCAACAATTTACGTTTATAACATATTAGAAAAGGCCGGGTTTTTTTAACCTTAAAACTTAAAATTACTTTTAGTGTAATTTAGTTCATGAATTCCGGTGGCAGTATAATTTAAATGATCCGAATTGTCTTGTGCCGCAAAGGGTTAACAATGTTACGAATTAAAATGGAAATATTGGATGCTACATTTTTGCAGCTAATAATTAGGCTCGTACTCCACGTCCCTTTTTTATGACACATTCAGAGATGGGGGAAATTCCTGCCTTTTCGCTCTTTCTATTTTCATAGATGCCAATATTTTATTTTATTCCGGAGTATTTTAAGCCCCGCCTTTATTACGCACAACTTTATTCACAGAAAAATTTTCTCCAATATATAACTTCGATAAAATTACTTAATTGTATCCTTAAGAAATAAATGGTATGGGAAAAAACGCGGGGATAAAAATACTCCGGAATAAATTAAAATGTTAGCACCTATGCTATTTTCATACAGAAATCTTTATATCAGTATTTTTATGGCAATATATCGTGATAAAACAGAATAGAGACTATTGTATAAAGATAGAGGTAGCAAAATTTACGGAAATTTCTTATCCCTAAAAGTGTCTTGAAAGAAGGGGAGATGCAAGATCCCTGATAACAATTAAATAGATTTATTATTATTATTATTATTGCTATTTGTGCATTTTTATATTTACTTGCAATGTTTATTTATTAATTTTAAGTAGTTTTTAAAAATATATATTATATCCTTGGTATTATTATTCATAAGAGATTATTATTATTAGTTGTTTTTTTTTTTTTTTTTTTTTTTTTGACGTTCCCGCAATTTGACACTTCTGTAATTTTTATATGTAACAGCTAACTGATAAAGAATAAACTATATATATATATATATATATATATATATATATATATATATATATATATATATATATATTTGGTAGGTATCACTTCGGTGGATAGTGTAAAATATCGTCCATCCAAAATATACTTACCATTTTCTACCATTTAAAATCGATGGAAAATTCTGAAAAAAATATATATATTACGTACTTCATAGATATTTATAAATTGTTTCAACCTCGATAAGATATCTCGAATAGTTTAAAAAATAAATGTAACGTTTTAAGTTGCCACCCCTATTAATCCCAAATCATTGAGGGTAGAAGTGCAAATATGTTGCAGATTATGTGCAAAGATGTTTCAGATAAAGTACAAAAAATAGAAGGCAAGAACTATTCATTCAACGCTAGCGCAGTTTTCATATACTTAACCTGCTATACCCTTTGATTAACTCATTGAAAATGTTAAAATTGTTTTAAGCGTTTTACGGGACTGTTTATCGCGCTGTATGAGTACTAGTCTCTACGTACTGGTCGTGTTTTGAACTAGCACGTTATACGGAAGTCAACTGCAGTTATTTAGATAAGTGTAGAAGTAAGCACAATACGTTCTGTAGGCGGATTTCGTTTTATTTTATAATCTATATTTATGTACTTTTTTCCGGTATGAATCTTAATAAATAATGTCCATTCTGTCGTTGATCATAATTTAATTTTTTTAAATGTATAGACGGACCCCTAATCAGAGCCTGATTAAGGGGAAATCACACATTATTTATACTTACACCGTTATTTTTTAACAAATACTATACTATAACAAATACTCCTATAATAAACAGAAAATTCTCATTAAAAATTATTTTAAAAGAATTCTGGTGTCTAATAACGGTGAGTAAATTGGATTGTTTTACACCGTTCATTTTACACCGTCCAAAGCGTGGAATTTCTATGACATGAAGTAAAAAATGATTGTCAAAATATTCCGGTGAGAGCGGAGATAATGTGTGCTTCCCCCTTAATCAGGCTCTGCCCCTAATACATTTTCGCTTGTAGCTCTGTCAAGAATTGATTCAAAGTATATAAATAGGACTTTTTACCAAACCTCCTGGAATGCCATATAAATAAATCCAGTTGATACCTGTTTTAATATGTAAATGATTCTTTAAGGAAAATCTAACTATACCATAATAAACTAGACGTTATTACTAGTCGAATGACACCAGCCGCATATTTATAAGACAATTTGCGACGAAATTTGTTGAAGGAGTGGCTTTTTTTTTTTTTTTTTTTTTTTTTTTTGCTGACTGTAGAAACATAACATCGTCCGCTAATTAAACTGGTTTATCTGACCTGCGGATTATACACCGGAAATTAAAGTAATTTTAGACTTGACTCATTTCCATTGACAACTATTTTAATATATATATATATATTATATAAAAAATTATAGCACACAATTTTCCCTTTGTGAGAACTTTGATACTCATAATTCCCATAACAGAAAATATTCGCAAATTTTTAAAGAAAATTCCAATATATTTTGTTTCTACTTATTCTAAATTTTCGATATTGTAAATTTTTCAAAATTGCAATAATAAAATTAATATGAGAAATATTTTAAAATGAGAGATTGTTTTATCTAAAATACCACATTTTATACTTCCTGGTGAATATGATTACAATAAAGACTAAAATGTCAAAAAATAATCATTAAATATGTAAAAACTTTAAAATTTTTCAATATCATTTAATCATATTTCCAATATCTATTTTAATTCCTGCAATTTTTTTAAACTGAATGAACCATAATTATACGTTTCAAATTTACATGTTAAATGAAATATGCAAGGTAATTCACGAATTTTATTTCCTAAGATTAATTTCGCTATGAAATATTTCATCAACAGTATCATTTGAATGTTTTAGCCATTTTACATTCCCACAAAGCAAATGGAGTTTTAAGACAGCAGTATCGTTGCACTCTGCAATTTAGAATTTATTCAAGGAAATGCTTTAACTGTTATGCTATGATATTTTGGGAAAATAATGTTCTGTATTAACATTTACAGTTTCTGACACTTTCGAATAACTTTCGAATAAATAACTTTATTTTCCAGTTTTCGTTTCTAAACATTCATTAATCTGACTTGCTCGTTGGATTTCTGTTTAATAAATGTTTATTCAATTGGTTCTTTTCTGGCAATTAAAAACGTTTGGAAATAAACATTTAAATTCTATTCTGTTGATACAGATTATATTAATCCTCTGTTAGATAGCTGCCAAACATTCCAATTTTCTGATAGCTGATTTTTTTTTTTTTTTAAATAATTTAATTATTGAAAACTTCTGCAAAAACTTATAGAAAATTTCTTTAAAGAAAAATACCAGTGTCTAAACATCAGATTGGTTGGTAGCTATGTTCTTACAATATGTCACATATAGTCTATAGTCTCTCTATTTAGTCATCAAGATATATGCATTCAAAAACTGCATAAAATACATACACAAAAATTGTGTTTTAAAACTGAAAACAAAATATTGATTAAAATGATTTCTATCATGATTGTATTAATTTCCTCATTTACTAATTTAGAAGCCACAAGTTTATTAACTTTCAACTTTACGAAACAATCTTCTAGTTTCTAATATATTATTGATAATACCGTACTTCCCCGCGTATAACGCGCAAATTTCTAAATCAGTTATTTACCGGAAAATTAAATTTACAGTAAAAGCTATCTTTTTAACAAACTTTTGTCTCTTACAACCATGGCTTTATTTGTAAATTAAATTTTCTGGCGTGTAAGTGTTTTATGTTACCTGCGCGTTATACGTCGGGAAATACGGTAAATAAATTTGAGACATGAAAAAAGAAAATATTATATTTCAATTTATATTCTTTAAAATTTTACTCATTTATTAGAAAAGCCCTATTATAAAATTAGATAATGTATATTTATTAAATAAATTCCTATTTTCATTTTATTCGGATATCCAAAAAGCATTAGAACGTCTTTGGTAATATTTAAAAACTTTCGGAATATTTTATCCCTTTTGATCCGACTTTTGCATGATTAAAATTTAACTATGAAAACTAGTTTCATTTAATGCTGAATTGCTAAAAGAAGTGTACTATGAATTTAAAGTTTTTAACTTTTCCAGTTTCCTGAAAATTTTCTGGGACAATATGTCCCAATCGTATTGTCAAGTGGGACTACCTGTCCCAATTGCGTAGGATATTCTGATAATAACATTATACTGCGTATGAATAAATAATAAAATTAAATGAAAATTACCAAATATTTAATTATGATATGGCGTAAAGCAGCCTTCTTACAGTGCAACCTGGCGCATTTGACAAATAGTTATTACTCTTGTTTCTATCTTTCTTGAGGAACGGGAGCTACATCGTTTCCTTTGAGCTTGCTGAACAGGAAGATGGTCTCCTACATTTTGCTTTTCTTGATGGGTGACCATACTTTCGCGTTCTTTTTGTGTTTGCTTTTTCCCTTCCAACATTTACTAGTTGCTCAGCTAAGGGGACCATAAATGATAATAGTGGTAATCTTTTATGTTCCACATCACACTTTTTAATCCATGCATTCACAACAGAAATCATTGCTAATTTCCAAAAAATCTCTTTTCACCACTTGATGAATTTTCTGCCATGTCCATAAAAAGTGGCCATTTGATCACAGCGGTCAAATCCATTAATATACTTATTGTAGTGGGCAATGGCTTCTGGGCAACTAACATCACATTCTGTACCATCTTTTTGCTTCCAAATCATGGTCACTAATTTATCAGAGTGGCAGTTGCTCAAAAGCATAACATCTTTTGTGCCCTTCCATTGAAGCCACAATGTACCATTTCCGTTAACTCAACGATTCTGATTTTTGCATCTTTTTTCTCCAAATACAATTTCGGCATATTCTTTCTGGTTTTGATACACGTACCAACTGCAACATAATTTATAGTATCCATCTATGTTACAGATGTTAAGAAACGATCAAAAAATAGTGCAACCTTTGTTCCTGATCTTAGCTAATTTGTTCAAAACTCTCTTTCTCCAAGAGTTCCATCTTTCTTCTCCTCTTTTTTTCCTGCATATATATTTAAATCATATACATATTCTGTCAAAGAGTCACAACGCTGTCACATTTTTACGCCTCTTTTCACCGGTTTCAGTGGCAAATATTGTTTGAGTGATTATCTACCTTTGAATTTTGTCATTGACGAATCAATGCTCTGAACTTCAGAACCGCTTCTCATTTCTCTGAAAGTATTTTTAAGGCAACTGAGAACATCATCTACATAATATGTTTTACTAGCATCTGGCAGTTTCTCACGTTCTGCAAAATACAACTTTAAAGATAACAAGCAATATCGATCCTTTGATATTGCCCCTTTGATGGCCGTATTTCCCCTAGACTTTTCATGAGACCAATAATATTTGATACTTGGCAACTTATTATAATGCATTATCAGATTACAACCAATGATAATCATAATTTCGCCTATATCAGAGGGCGTGACAATTTTTTTTTTTTTCATGTTTTCAAAAAATTCCAGCCTTTTGTTAGTTGAATCTGCAATATGAACAAGTAAAGTTTCTGGAAAAGGTTTTAGAATAATATCCATTTCCGAACAACCTCTTTGAATATTAGGGTGAACAACAATACCTGGTGATGGGTTGTTTGGTGTTTGAAATCTTGGCTGAAAATCTTTTCGCGTATTGTACCACAGAATAATGGGTTCTTTAGCTGTCATTTTCACGTTAGCTGAAGAGTCATCACCGTTAGAATGTTACACTCATCACTTGTATTTGTAGAATCGTAAACGATATCCTCATTTTGTGGTAGTTGTTCATCTTTACTTTCGGTAGAGGAACTTGCCGTATAATCGGGATTACTGTCTGTAAAGTCCTCATCGGAGGCATTCATTAGTTGCTGAATTTCTTCTGGTGTTAGAATTTGTTTTTTTTTCTGGCTATGCCTAAAAAGAACCTACACACTAATTAACTACTAGCAGTTAAATACTCATCAGTGGTTCTGACACTTGACTACGCCACTGATATTTAGAAAAAAAAAAGTTACCCCTGTTCAGAAAAAAACGAAAATTTTTATCCACACCTGAAATGAAAACCTCCTGGCTACGTCACTGACATTTAGAAACCCAATATTTCCTTTTCTTAGAAAACAAAACAAATATTTCTGGTAATATATAATGTAAATATTACAAAACGTAAATTCTGTCACATGCACTACTTCACATACAGCGACAATTTCCATATATGTTTCATAAACACAAACGTAGTATATCATCTTGTCGTAATTTGATCACTGTTGAGCACGGTTGGGACAATATATCCCACTAAAATTTTAATAAAAATTTCCTAAATCTGACATTAAAAATGCTAAATTACTGCTTAATAAGAACAATAAGTAAGTTGATCACTGGTGGGACATATTTACCCACTGTTGAGTACGATACGATTGGGACAATATATCCCACAAAAAGAATTTAATAAAAATTTCTTAAAACTGACATTAAAAATGCTAAATTACTACTTAATAAGAACAATAACACCTATTTAATACTAAGTATACCGTAAAAATAGTTGTACTTACTTTAAAATTAAAAAAATAAACAAATCGAAACTTGAGTAATGGGCGTGCTTATAAACATCAGTGCGCTATTTGCAACCTGAAGGTTTTGCCAGATTTTTCTAGTCATATTTTTATTCACTAATTCTTTAAGAACATTGAAAACGTAAAAATTGGATTAAAAGCGGGATTTATTTGCCCGATAGGGAATGAAATCTAATCTCTGGGCGAATGGGTTATTGAAGACAGAGCTTGATTAAAGGTGGGAAACACTAGCACGACTATTTTTATATAATTTTCTTTCGCTTATAATTTATTGGAATTCTTTATTAAAATTTGGCGAGAATTAACATTTTAAATTGTGATTTTTTTTTTTTTTTTTTTGCTGCGTTGACCAGGTTTGGGTGTCGCTCTTTGGTCATTTCATGCTTATTAGACGAAGAAATTCACTAGATTCATAGACACCATTTTTTTCTTATAAAATTTACTTAATAATTAAATCACAGAGATTTTGCCATACCTAATTAAAATATCATTGTTAAAACTAGTGGCGGTAATGAACCCCGGAGTTTTAAGGCCCTGCATGAAATGTCTATATTTTTACACATATTGCCAACATCCATTCTATTTTGAGAAAAAAGGGGGTTTCAAAAGCGTTTTTATAAAATAAGAGGGGTCATTGTTCTCATCTAGACGAACAATATTTATTATGGAACCTAAAAGCCGCATTCTGATATGAGTAGGATGCAAAAGATTAGATGCCCATATTGAAATGTAAACAACGAAAAAAGACAGAGAAGTACTAAAATATTAAGTTTTACAAACCCATTTGCATACATCATAAAAAGGCTTTACCATTTGAGGTGTAAAGTAATTTCTACTGATTTAATTGTAAAGGCACAGAAAATACGAACAAGTTATGAACGAAGAAATAAAACACTTTTTCTGCTAAGCAGTAAAAGTAAAATTCTGGTAAAAAATTCCGGGATGAATTTTTGCTATTGGGAATTAATAAAAGTATTCGCGTGGCATAAACTCCACGTGTTAAAGGTTTAAAGTATATACCTAAAGTGGCGACCAAGTGAGAGACTTTGTTCAATTCCCACTAACAAATGAATAATTGGCGCACTCTCTCAAATATTCCTGGTATTGAGTTTACTTGTCTGCTGCAACAACATTTATAGTTACGTGGTCTACCGAGATGTGCTTATCTGACGCGTATGAAATTGCTTTCATGTGCCCCCCACGAAAGACGTCAATATTTTAATTTATTCAGGAGTATTTTTAGCCCCGCCATTATTCCATGCCACTTATTTTTTTTAAGTGAATTTTTCTTGTTTTATCGAAGTTATATATTGGAGAAAACATTTCTATAAATAAAGTGGTGCGAAATAGAGGCGGGGCTAAAAATACTCAGGAATAAATTAAAATGTTGGCATCTATGTAAGGGTATAGCCGGTTAAGCATATGGAAACTGAACCTGTGTCGAATGGAGAGTTCTTGCCTTCTATTCATTATTTTTAATCTTTACACTTAATTTCAGTTTGCTATCCCAACAATTAGAGAGAAATAGGGGTGGAAACCCTAAGCGTCGTACTTGATTTTTTCCGAAACTATTTAAGATATTTTATCGACGTTCAAACTATTTATAAATGACTATGAATAGAATAATACACATGTTTTTCGGAATTTTCACGCGATTAAAAGTGTGGAAAACGGAATATATATTTTTGGGTGATGATTTTTTTATATTTACCGCCACTGTGACACCTACTAACAAAATACAGTTTCTTTATTTACTAGATAGCTATTACATATAAAAATTACAGAAGGGTCAAACTGGGGGGAAAATGGTTGAAAAAAAAATCCATGTCATGTGTCCGTATAAAATAGTAAGTTTTGACAGAATCAATCATATAAAGCACAGATATAACTGGAAATGAGAATTATTTAGAAATAAAAGTTCATCATCGTCACTATTTTATTCAATAGTTGTTTTAGTTGCACTAATTTAATCAATTATGTAGATCAAAATTATCATTTTTTTCATAACGTCTGATATAACAATAGAAGTCGAAGTCTCCGCCCAGTTTTCATGACACTTTCAGATATGAGAAATTTCTGCCTTTTATGTTACACTATCTTAGTACAATAATCTGTATCCTATTTAATCACGACGCATTACTATAAAAATATAGTAAAAATTTCTGCATAAAAATAGTTGTTACACAAAAGGCGGGTACTAACAATGTTACGGTTTACATACTTGCCAACCATCTCATTATAAACCGTACAATTTTTAGTACCCGCCTTTTTTTTCTCACCAATAATTTTTTAGAGTAATTTTTGCCTTATTTAATCATAACAACATTTGGCGAGAATTACTCTAAAAATATAATGGTGTGAGAAAAGGGGCGTTTTTTCAGGGGGCGTTAACAATTGTACGGTTATTAATGCGATGGTTGGCAAGTATGGGTTTAAATTAAAAAGTTGGCAGTTCTCTAGAATATATTAGAAATATTGCAGATATGTATATTGCTTGTGATAAATGAAAAGTGCCAGTGAATAATATTCTAAGATTATTTTTAGGGGGTTCTGGAAAATCTGCCACACTCGTTGGAGATAATATGTTGAAAGGTTTTCGTGCTGACAGGGACTGATTTAGACCGGGGCACACATTATTTACAATTACACCATTATTTTTTAAGCAATACTTTCCTGTTATAATAAACAAAAAATTCTCATTAAATATTATTTTAAAAGAATTCTGGTGTCTAATAACCATGAGTAAATTCGATTGTTTTACACCGTTCAATTTTTATAAAAATAATTTCCTAGTCAAAACATGGAATTCCTATGATATGCAGTAAAAAATAATTGTAAAAATATTCCGGTGACAGAGTGCCCCGGCCTAAATCAGGCTCTGCGTGCTGATTCAAGTTCTGGTTTTCAACCATCTTTTACACTGTACGGTTGAGTTGACGCTTCTTTCTATAGAAAAATATGGTAACAGCGTGCCTGTATCGGCGTTTAAAATGTTACCGAAAATGCTGTTTAAAAATACAGCTATTTTACATAATGATTACAATGATTATACCACAGACAATTGCTTGTGACAGAGCTTGAAATCTCCGCCAATTTTTTAGGACTTATTCAGGGATGAAATATTTCCTCCTTTTTCGCAACCAATTTCATACAGAAATCTTTACTGTATTTTTACAGAATTTTTAATGTACTAATGTACCATTATAAAATAGGATAGCGATTATTGTATAAAAGTAGTTGTAGTAAAAAGGCAAAAGTTTATCATCCCTGCAATTGTCCTTAAAAATGGGCGGAAACTTCGAGTTCTGTTGCTATATCAGGCATTATGAAATAAATGATATTTTTGATCTTCTTAATTGATGAAATTAGGGTAGCTAAAACAACTATTGAATAAAATAGTGACGATGGTCAACTTCTGTTTTTAAATAATTTTCATTTACAGTTATATCTGTGCTTTACATGATTGATTCTGTCAAAATATACTATTTTATACGGACACATGATATGGATTTTATTTTTCTCAACTATGTTCTAATAATTTGACCCTTAAATTTTTATATATAATAGCTATCCGTTAAAGAAAGAAACTGTATTTTTTTAATAGCTGTCACTTTGGTGGTAAGTATAAAAAATCCTCCTCCCAAAACATACATGCCGTTTTTCACCAATTTTAATAGAGCAAAAATTCCGAAAAAAATATGTATATATAATATACAATTTATAGTCATTTATAAATAATTTATATATAATTTCAAACTCGATAAGATATCTCGAATAGTTTTTAAAAAAATCAAATTTAATGTTTAGGCGTTTCTACCCCTATTTCTACCTATTTGTTGGGGATAGCTGTCTGAAATTAAATGCAAAGATGTTTTAGATCATGAATAATAAATCGAAGGCAAAAACTCTTCATTCGACGCTAATGCAGTTTTCATATGCTTTATCGGCTATTCCCTTTAGTGATCATGAAAGTCATTCCAAATGCTACACACGTTCAATTAATCGTGTTGGATAAGTAGCATTTAGCGAGTATCGAACAGTGGTAGAGAAGTTAACTAGAGCTTCACCGTTCATGAACCGCATGTTTGTCTGTGAAGTGAGCGTAAAAGACGGGAAACGCACATTCCAGGAAGACAAGTTAGTGTACGTTTATCAAACCATAGCCTCGTAAAACTAAATGCAGATCCTGATTAAAGGGGAAGCACACATTATCTCCGCTCGCACCGGAATATTTTTACAATTATTTTTTACTTCATGTCATAGAAATTCCACGCTTTGACGAGGAAATATTTTTTATAAAAAATGAACGGTGTAAAACAATCCAATTTACTCACCGTTATTAGACACCAGAATTATTTTAAAATAATTTTTAATGAGAATTTTCTGTTTATTATAGGAGGAAAATATTTGTTAAAAAATAATGGTGTAAGTATAAATAATGTGTGCTTCCCCCTTAATCAGGCTCTGACTAAATGCCTTCCGAGTGTCTCGGAAGCTTGGAAACAGTTCAAGCAGTAGACAGCGCCATCTGGTACAGATGTTAAAATCTGTTAAAAAAAATTGTGTACCCAAAGTTTGAAAACGTTTAGAACATTAAATGTAATTGCATTGCATTTTGATCCAGTACCTCTATTTTCAATCAGTAATATTTCCTTATTTTTACTATTAAAATGTTCACGCGAACCAACATTTTCCAACGACATTTTTACCACTTATGTTGGTTAATGCACTTCATTTTAACCCACTATCGCCCAGCGTACTCATTTGAGGACAACTAATAAAATAGCAGATAGATTTTTTGTGATTTCCTTGAATGATTTCTACTTTTTAATGACAGTTTATAGCATCACTCTAAATGATCCCTCAAAGTTTTATGTGCCTGCTATTAATTATAGTTACATAATTTGGATTGTTATTTTATGATTTTTTATTCATCGCATTAAATTTAAAACTATCAGAAGAATTGTTTAATTTTAAATATTTTACTGTCAGTTGTCTATATTAATTTAGAAGCGAAATATTCATCAAAAGATTTTGTGCAAAATTAATTCAGGCGCTGACGGATTCAATTTATCGAATTATTTTTGGACAGGAATTACTGTTCAAAATTCGTAGTAAAGAAAAATAAAGCCTTGGAATAATTTAGAAAGGCAAATTAAATTATATGTAAATTATGGCAATAAGAAACAAAAGCAAATATCGTATAAATATTGGTTTAATGAAAAGAAATTGAAGCATAGTTGACCATTTTACATTATTTCCCAGAAGAAATAATACCAACTATTAGAAATCTCCAAAAACTTTTTTAAGAAAATAGAATAAAACATTAGGAGTATTATTCATAAATAGTGGTGTTAAGAGCATCGTGTAAAACGGTAGAAATGACAACTATGTAAGAGTGTGGGACATAGATGAAAAATGCAATTGTTACTGGTTTTATTCACTTAACGTACAAAATTAATATTATCGACAATAAAAAATAGGAGGTTTTCAGGATAATGCTACTCATATTTATTTTATTTTTTAAAAGTTCTCAACAAGAACAATAAAATTATTTATAAGCGTGCCTATAAAACGTATTGAATATTTCAATAAATATTCGCAGTACACGCACGAGGCAAAATCGATAGAAGCTGGAATTTCCGAAAAGCTAACAGAATTCGGTATGATGAGGAAAATAAATCACTTTTATGCATGTAGCATAAGTTTTACTCAGAGAGAATAAACTAATTTGCATTCTTTTCTATAAAGTTTAAATCTTGCATTTCTAACGCAAGTATTCACTTCTAATAACTGTTAAGATATATATTTTTTTATTATTTCGTATAGATGATTGTGGTTTGGAATAAAACATTTTTTTCTTTGAAAAATGGAAGAAATATGTTTAAACTTTATTTCCAATATTTTTTGAATAAATTCTTATGGATTCTATTTAAAATTTTGTGACATGTTTATTTTTCTTTTTTCACACAAGAAAATATAATTTTAGATCATTAGAAAGAATAATGTTTGATAAAAACTTTTATACATTTCGTTTTATAAAACTGAGCTTTTCTTATATTACTTTTATGTTTATTTCAACTTCTAACGTGATAGTAAATAAAAATTTTATTAAAAGTTTTAAATACCAAAAACTTATTTTGGAAAACAATTGTGCATAAGATTTCTTTTGAAAACTTGTGCGATAATACATGTACTTTTTCTAATCACGCAACACCGTTTATAACAGCTTCCGGCAATCTTTTTGATTTTACGGACAACTTAATTCGTAATTTAAAATTCCGTGGACTACTAAATTCATGAATTAATACCTCGTAAACTACGAATAGGACTGTTTAAGAAATTAAATATATTCACACCTAACATTTATAACATTTATAATTTATTCCGGAGTACTGTTATCCCCGCCTTTTTTCACACCAGTATGATTTTACAAAAGATTTTTCCTATATGTAAATATGATGAAATAAGAAGAAAAAGGCTTTTAAAATATACTGGTGTGAAAAAGGGTTTATATTTTTGACATGCATTCTAAATTTTTAAAGAATTCGAATATTCTAATATATTTAGAACAATTCATTTCTAAGTATAAAATTTAGATCAGAAATTCAAAGAAGAAGCCTTATACGATACTTACAAATCAAATTTTTGTGATAAAACAATATTCCATTTAACATCTCTCACAGCGAATTCTGAAGTGTAGTGTTGAGAGTGTAAGTGAGCTAGAACTTTATGTGTTTGAAATTAACACGAGTACAATTGCTGATAAAACTTAAAATTTTTCAAATGATGTCCAAATATTTCTGACTTTTATCGCGGACCTTTAGAGGTGCACGAACCACCGACTGGCGGCCACTGGTGTATAACTGTATAACTTATTGAAAGAAATAGACCAAATTTTCACGAAATACTTAAAATTGGATGAATACTCAATATAAAATAATTCTACGCCTATGAGGAAAACTATAAAGATATAATTTTTAAAAATTATGTAGCTATGATAAAACAAAGATTTTCATAATAAATCAGACAGTTCTTAAAATAGAATTTTCTCTTTGTTGCTTGCGTAATCTAGCGTTTCAAAAAATTATCGTACTTTCTAGCCTGCAATCCGCAGGTGTGCTAAATCAGTGTCACACTGGAAATTTTAACTAACAGAGAAAGCTTTTCTTAAATCCCATTTTTGACTTTTACCGATATATCCTTCTCAGTAAAATAAAATTACGAGTGTGCTGAATTATCTGAACTGTGGATTATAGGCAAGAAAATATGTAATAGGAAACAGTATTGCCAGACTTTGCAACTTTTATATCTGACTTTATTTTAAACGACGTTATATTTTTATTTAATGAAATTTTCGGTATGAAATGAATGCGCCAGACCCAGTGTTGCCAGCAAAGTCTGGCATCACTGGGTTCAGACTACAGGATCAGATTTTGTATTACACAGATAAAAAATAGTATATTAGGCAACCATCTCATCATAAACAGGGCCTGATTAAGGGGGAAGCTTGCTCATACCGGAATACTTTTACAATTATTTTTTACTTCATGTCATAGAAATTCCACGCTTTGACGAGGAAATATTTTTTATAAAAAATGAACGGTGTAAAACAATCCAATTTACTCACGTTATTAGACACCAGAATTCTTTTAAAATAATTTTTAATGAAAATTCTCTGTTTATTATAGGAGGAAAGTATTTGTTAAAAAATAACGGTGTAAGTATAAATAATGTGTGAAGAGCGAGCTTCCCCCTTAATCAGGCCCTGATCATAAAGCGTAAAAATTTTAGTAGAAACTTTTTTTTTAATCACACCAACCCATTTTCAGTATAATTTCATTCTTATTTTATCGTAATAACATTTAGAGAGAATTACACTAAAAAAAAAAGTGGTGTGGAAAAAAAGGCGTTTTTTCAAGAGGCGTTTGCAATTTTATACTTATTAACACTTTCGTGACCGCATGTTTTTGTCTTTTTGAGAGTAAGGGCCGCCTGTGGGCGTTATTCTCCTAAGTTACAATTTTTCAGAGCAAAATTTACTGAATTCACATTTATGTTACAAATGGATATACATTATAATTATACTCTCTCTAATCAAAGTATTTGTATCCATAGTATATTGATTGTACAAACGTGAATATTGTGTATATTTTTAAGAAACAAAATACATACAAATTACAAAAGAAATGCCCACTGGCGGAATTACAGATTTTCAAATGACATGTATCTACGTCCGCGGTCGCAAAAGTTTTAATAAGATGGTTGGCAGGCAGTGTTGCCAGATCTAGCGGATTTTTATTCAATAACCATCAATAATTTTGAGAAGTGATATTTGATACACATAACAGACTATCAATCTCCAAAATGATTAGGAAAACGTTACAATTAAAAATTATTGGTGATTATTCAATAAAAAATCCGCCAGATCTGGCAACACTGTTGGCAGATATGAAAAAACATTTGTTCAAACGGTATTATGATAAAAATAAATAAGTAAAAAAAAATAGAAAATAAAAAATCCACATTGTCCGAAAAATGTTCAATTATTCACTCAATCTACTTCTGAATTTCGAAAGTATACAAAATTTTTAAAAGTTATATTCTCAACTAAATTATTGCTAAAGTTTATCAAGACAATTAATAATAATAGTAATAAAAATAATAATTATAATAATTGTTTCGAAATGGCGGATTCTAAGAATGTTACGGAATAAATTTGAAAGCTCGCATCTCTGTGCGATAAATTTTATAAGCTCATTTAAATAAATTTCAAATTAAACGCATAATTAAAAAAAAATTCTTTCACAATAAATGGTTATCCCCACGCTTTTTTATTCAATTTTTAAAGCTATTATTTTAGTAAAGAACTGAAGTTAAATTTTTTTTTCAATATAGCCTCAATAAATATTTGCTTAAGATTTTAATTTCGTTATTTTCACCTTTTTCTTTTTTTTTAACATTTATATTTTGAAAATCTAATTCTTCATTCTATTTTATTAAAATATATTTCATAAAAAGTTAGGAGTTCTTTTTTTTTTAACATTTATATTTTGAAAATCTAATTCTTCATTCTATTTTATTAAAATATATTTCATAAAAAGTTAGGAGTTTTTTGAAGAGTACATTTATATTATATTACTAATATCACATTATTTCGATTTTTTTTTAAATTGCACTATTAAATTAAATGAAAATGCGATAATTGTTTTTAAATACTTAGAACATGTAATTAATACATGCATAAATCCATATTTAAATGTAAGATAAAATATTTTGATTTAATAATAATTTATTGTGCAATTAATAGTACATATTTAAGGAGTTTGCAACTATAAATAAAATGTTCATCAGCAAACGTCTTTACTAGATATGTCAGAAAAAAAAAGAAAAAAAAAAGATTTATGTTTGTTAAACGTTTTTGAGCATATGCTCATGCTAATGCATATGCATTACTTATATGCATACTTATATGCATGCGTGCTGAAAGCAAAATTTTTATAAATGCATTCATTATCACTTAATTAATTCATTATTATTCAATCATTCATTATTACTTAAAATGTGAAAGTAGATTGAAATTTTATGATTATGAAGAATGCGATGCTGTAAGTTAAATAAATAAATAAATAAATAAATAAATAACAAAGAAAACATTTTATATTTTATATTTTATATCATCCAGGGTTGCCAACATATTAATCTATTCCGGAGCAGTTTTAGTCCCGCCTCTATTCCGTACCATTTTTTTCAGGGTAAATATTTCTTACTTTATTATATTTATATATTAGCGAAAAATATTCTAAAAATAAAGTGGTGCGAAATAAAGGCGATTCTAAAAATGCTCCGGAATAAATTAAAATGTTGGCACCTATGATCATCATTATTTAAAGAAATTATCATTGCCATAAAATATCTTACAAATATATTTCAAACCATTCTTCATTAAAAATGATTCTAGAACGTGCGTACTGTAATGATTCTGAAAATTTATACTTTTCTCAAGTTAAACAAAAAATAAACAAACATATAGGTGATCTATCACCCGGCAAAATAACTTTAATTGTGAATAGATTATTAGATGCAATCGAGGATTTAAGCAATAATATCTCTTATTTTCTCACCAACGTTTTCCCGCACAACTGCTGAACTTTAGTATATAACTTAATCGAATGAAAATAACGCTTAATATATCTAAAATTATACGATATGCACCTTACTGGTAAAAAATACGATGAATGGATGTATTAAACATGTTTATTGTAAGGTTTGTTTAAGGTGTAAATTGTCGGTATGGATCGACATTGCAGGCGCCACTAATTTCGAACAACTCTCTTCATTTTATTTGAGAGTATAAAATTTTTTTAAATAATACTTATCGTTAACAGTAGTTGTGAGTTCTCACATTTTTAGTTGAAGTTTAAAAACTGATTAATGGTACACAGGAAAGCATTCCTTGACAGGGACTGATTTAGACCGGGGCACACATTATTTACAATTACACCATTATTTTTTAAGCAATACTTTCCTGTTATAATAAACAAAAAATTCTCATTAAATATTATTTTAAAAGAATTCTGGTGTCTAATAACCATGAGTAAATTCGATTGTTTTACACCGTTCAATTTTTATAAAAATAATTTCCTAGTCAAAACATGGAATTCCTATGATATGCAGTAAAAAATAATTGTAAAAATATTCCGGTGACAGAGTGCCCCGGCCTAAATCAGGCTCTTTTCCTTGACACTATTATATCGTTAACACTACAAATTTGACCATTTTAGCAGGGATAAAAGTTCCGTCTTTTTCTTTTCTTTTCTTTTTTTTTTTTCCTAACAAAAACGAAATCCTGCATTTACAACGAAATAAACTTCTCATTTAAATACAGTCGGGAAAAAAAAAAAAACGCAACACTCGACGTAACTTCCTTGCTAATCGATGCACAGAAATGTAATAGGTATCATTCGACGGGGAATTCAGAGTACTTTCAGAAATTGAAGTGAAATTTTGATTTGGGGGGTCGTCTATATGTTAAAACGTGTACAAACTTTGATTTCTTTTCAATGATAGTGCCCTATTTTTATTTTATATTTCAATTTCTGGCATCACGACGACGTGAAAAAGTATGTTATTTCTATATTTTACTTATTTTTTCCTAGAGTTGTAAGCGTTCAAAGTTTGAAGGTGCTAATATTAAATTCATATTTCTAACATTTATTAATATCTTCACAAAAAGTAATTTGGTCGATATTTCTTTTTTTCTTTTTTTTTTCTTTTTTCTTTTTTTTTTTTTTTTACGAGTTACAGTAAAAATTACAAAACAAAATCCATGATCACTTTTGATTCTGAAAAATATTTTTAATTCTGAAAAATTTTAATAAATTTATAGTCATAAAAAATATGAAATATGACCTATATTAATTTATTTATAAAATGAATCCTAATGCAGAAAAATATGGTGTGCAAATTTTCAGCTCATTCCAGTTATTAGTTTTCGAGGTATAAATATTTTTTTCTTTTGGAGAGATTTTGGAGATCATCATTTCTAAAGTTTTGCATGAGATAAAGGAGGAAATCTTTAAAAATAGCAGAGAAAATTAAACAATATATATACATATATATATATATATATATATATATATATATTTACGGTTCAAATTATATAACAACAACGTCAAACGCAAAGAAATGAAACAAAAGTGAGGATTTTTAGACATTAGTATTAGCATCAAGAATTCTTATTTTCTAAAGAAGACAAGCCCCGCCTTTCTTCGTTCTTCAAAACAAAACAATACAGAAAAGAAAAGTGAGTGTGACTTTGAGTATAACCCCTTATTTTACGTTGGCAAAAATATACACAAGTGGCATTTACCTCATCGATTACCGGTGATAAATTTTGAATCCTCTGAACGAACTATAGAAGAAAAAAATGAACTAAATAGGCAGGGCGTACTGTTTAAAATAGAAAAATGCTTCGAATGGAAAAATTGTCAAGTAAAAAAAAAAAAGAAAACGAATGGAATTGGAATGCAAGGCAGACTTTTAAAATCGTTTCTAAACTACCGTCATAGTTAATGGCTTATCATTTAGTTCATATATTGCTTTATTTTTAAGTTGATTTCTTTATAAATCGACGTATTGCAATCACTTCCTTTATTTATATATATATATATAATAGAAATATTGTCATTTCGATAACTTACTCCCGAAATAATACTTGAAACTCGATAACTCCGGTGATATTAACTTCTATTAAATTTTTTACGAATACTTCCTATCCAGATTCATTTTATTGACCAATTGTAAAAACACACGCAAGTTTTCCATAATATTATTAGGAGGAAAGATTTTGCATTGTACAGTCACCAAAAAAAAAAAAAAAAAAAAAAATCGCCCCCCCCACCTAATTTCGCCATAAATTGTCGTAGAAACATGTGGTTGGTACCAATCGATTTGTAATAAAGTCTAGTTTATAATGGTATAGTTAGATTTTGCTTAAGCGGTCGTCTACATATTAAAACTGTCATCAACTTCATTTTTTTTCAATGGTAGCCCCCACTTTTTATAATTTATTTGAATTCTTTGGATCAAATCATCGCGGAAAATGGTATAGTTTATATATTTTGCTCAAATTTTCACAGAGTTATAAGCTGTCAAAATATGAGGGTGCTAATGTTAAATGAATGTTACAAACAATAATTCATATCTTCCAAAATAATTATAATATTCAAATTCTGTTTTTTTTTATGCGATAGAATGAAGTGACCCAAACATATTCCATGCATATTTTTGATAAAAAAACATTTTTTGAATTATGAAAATTATTAATAATTTCATATTTGAAAAAATTATGAATTATGACCTATGTTAATTTTTGCATGAATAGAACAGACTCCATCAAAAACATGGGTTTCCAAATTTTCAGCTCGTTCCTAACATTATTTTTTGAGTTACAGTGATATTTCATTTTTTACTGTTGTTAGTAGGCTGTCACTTATTATAATTTGTATCCTCTGTGAGTAAATATCTGTATACATTTTTACGAAAAACTATTTTAATTTACCTTTATGTTATTCTAATTGTTTTCTAAGCAGCATTTCGATGTTTATGATATAAATTGGATTATTTTTTATAAAATTATGGCAATGCAAGCGAGAGATTGTGAAAGAATTTCAAAAGAAATGAAGCCCCGCCTCTTTTTTTGCGGAAACAGCATTAAAAATAACTAGTTTGCATATTCGTATGTGACTCTATATGTGACGCTGGTATGCATAAATGTCAATGGCATTTGCTACATCGAATGCTGAAGACAAAATTTAAATGATTTAATTGAAAGTATGTAAAATAACTTTGTTTTATAATAAAAAAGTTTTAAAAAAAATGTGTAAAAGCGTGGCTTCCGTTACAAAAAGGAGTATACTTGATTCTGAAATGTTCAGTCTTTGTTCTTATATATTACATAACTTTTCCTAGTTTCTCACTGCTAAAATTCTATTTTATCCCTGTTGTCGTTTTTTTTTTTTTTTTTTTTTTTTTTTTTTACTTGAATATTCTAGGATTCATGCACCTCAAGTTATATGTCATGATTTAGAAAACGCGGTAAGACGAAGATTATTATTTGAAAGAGCAATACGCAATGAACAATACTTTTATTTTTCCTTTTTTAAAATTAATATTTATTATTTTTCACCAGATTTTTTAAAACAAATTTTCTGTTTCAATCTTGTTGTGACGTTTTCGCATTCGTTTACTCTACCGTTTATGCTATTTAAATTTTATCGCATAACGTAATATAATAAAATATACAATTTTTATTAAAGGTTTTTAACACTGAATAATATAGTGGAAAATTGTTCTTTTTTTTTTTTTTAAGTTTTTAAAATCTGTTATTGAAGCAAAGCGCAATAATATTTATTTTCGATTATTCTAATCACGGCGTAAAACTGGCGTGACATTTATCATGGAATAAGAATTTAAAACAAAGTAATATGTCTTATTACTTTTAAAGATATAGATTTTACGCATTTAAAATTAAGAATTCAAGTACAGTAGACGACTGCAGAACGGGGAATATTCGTTCTAGGCAATAGGAAACCGTTTTTTCCATATCCATATTTATTCTACATTTGAATATACATAATAATTTTACTCTTTCTAGTGAAAGTATTTGTATCCATACTATTTTGTTTATATAAATATGAAGATAAGGAATAATCTTAAGAAATATCGTAACACACAAATTGTGAAAGAAACGCCCATTGTAGGAGTTACAGATTTCCAAATGACGTGAATCTTTCTCAGCGGTCACGAAAATGTTAAATATCCTTTCTCAGATTTTAGTTTAATTTTTACTTTCTCTTACCCATAAGGTAGAGAAAGTATTGTTTTTGGGTCAAATTTTCGAACGCGAGATTTTGTTATATTTACACGTTTTGAGGTCCCCTGAATACAAAAATCATGTTTTTAGCAAATGGTCTGTATCTATGTATGTGTGTCTGTCTGTGTGTCTGTCTGTGTGTCTGTCTGTTATCAGCATATCTCAAAAACAAATTATGGCAGAAAGTTCAAACTTGGTATTCTAAATGTGTATCATATAGGGATGCTACAGTAAGCTTTTCGTTAAGATCAAGCTAATGGTTTGTGTACAGGGACAATCAAGAGAATTCTAATACATTACGTCTATGGGGGAAATTGCATGGAAGTAGAGTTTAACGTCTATAGACTGCACAAAACCAAATGAAACGAATGTATATATTTCGTAATAGAGATAGTTAACTGGGAAAAAAATTGTGTATGTAGGAGCCTCGCCTCCCCCCCTGGGGGGGAAGTCTCCCCTCGAGGGGAGTAAATTTTCATGATGGGTATCTTTCAAAAGAGCTCGCGAATACCTTTAAAACGAATGGTTGAACCATCGATCTGCTATAAATTAAAACAAAGTTATCGATTTTTTTTACTTTTAACGAAAAAAAAACTTAGAAAAAAAATCGTACTTTTTTTTTTTAAATTTTGAGAATAAAATGGTCTTTTCTTTGGATATTTGGTGTTATACTATTTCTCTAATATGGAAATCGTCTGCAGTATCATGAAAGATATTTTTTTAAAATAATAATTTTAATAAATTATTTTTTAAAAACAGACTTATTTTTTAATAACCGAATTAAATTCTATATAAATGTAGGTGCATTAATGAAACGGGGGGTTGAGGGAGGCGGTAGCCCCCCTCACACAGAACTAATTATCATATAAAACTCTTCAGAAGCCTAATATGAATTGTTTAACATATGTTTACATAACAGTACTCGTTATCTTACCTATTAATCTGCTACCTGTATTTATTGTATTAAATTTCAGGGTAAGAGAAAGTCGTGTGAGTGACACACCAGATTATTTATTGTTGGTTTGTACGCCTAAAATTAAATGTAAAACTTTATAGTCATATATTCATGCGGGGCTTACTGTATAAAACAAAAATATACCCAACAGAAGTAGATATCTCTTTTCTTAAATATTAACCCCCCCCTTTTTTTTTAACCGCTATTAATATTATTATCAGTACTAATATTATTCTTTTACCTCGGTATCTGGATTTTTGTAATTCAACATTGTAGGGTTCATATGATTCAAGCTATTTAATTTTCTTCGTATAAAGTGAACTATTTGATGTTTAATCAATAGAAACCAAAAAAAATCTTTTAATTCATAAACTAACTCAGAGAGATCTGTGAATTAGAGTCATTTTTTATTTTATAATTAACATTTCTGAAATTTTTTTCCGGTGTGAAACTTAAATAATTTATACTGGGTGGTAGATCATGATTTGTATTTTCTAAATGTATAGACGGACCCCCTAATACATTTTCACGTGTACCTTTATTTAGAATTGATTTAAAGTATATAAATAGGTATGTTTTCCGAATCGCCTTGATCTCAGAAATCTGAATATGAAGTCAAAAATTGGGGTCGTCATTGAAAAAAATGAAGTTTACGCCTGTTTTAATATGTAGACGACCCCTTAAGCAAAATCTAACTACACCATTAAAAACTAGACATTATTACAGGTCGATATGTACCAGCCGCATAGTTCTACGATAATTTACGGCGAAATTAGGTGGGGGGGGGGGCGTTTTTTTTTTTGTTTTTTTTTTGGTGACTGTACGTTTAAGCGAGCGATATCGATAGACTTAAATACCTTTGATCCTATTTAGACTGCTCTTGAAACAAACATGACATGAGGTGAATCGACGCCTAGGACTACCACAGACTTAACCTTTTATCTACCGTCGGTGCTTTAAAGTACCATTAGTTAAAAAAGCGTATAAAATAGCATTTATGGAAGAAATGTGAAAGGTATTTATATGAATAGAACGTATATACTTCATTTTAACCTCACTATAAAGCACTAGATGCTGCTTATAGCAATTTTTCTTCCAGAAAGGATTTTATGAAGTGCTATTTCTGTTTTTTGCTTACCATTTTTCACGATCTTTACGTTATAATTAATTCATATATTACTTCAAGAATTTTCCATTAATTTTAGAAAAAAAAAATATAAGGAACACAAAAAATAAATACGTTTTTATACATTTTAAGGTTCCAATATCTTTTTGGACTTCTATCTACTAGTCGTACACTAAAAAACTACTTCACAAAATTCTCATTAATTACTGTGATAAGGTGATTGATATACGTAAGTTTTATTGCATACGTATTTAAGAAATACTCTTAAGTAACTAAAAGCGTATGTTTCAAACTTATTGTTTGTCTGTATAATAATTTGGTAGATAAAGGATTAAAATTGATATTTTTGGAATGAATCAGGGTGGTGTCGGTCCTGCCTTTTTCCACTGATTCTACCACCAGTATATTTATATAACAATTTTTTAATTAATTAATCGTGCAAACTTACTACTAAAAGTTCCGAAAGAAAAATACTGGTGAAAGAATCAGGGAAAAAAAAAATTCGCCAGTTGCCACCTTGTGAATGCCGATTAATGACAAAAGCTTCCGTTCATTCCCACATTTATAAAAATGGAATCCTCTTCATGTCTCTTCAAATAATTTTAAATGTCTGTAAGAAAAAGATTATCTAAAATCTTGATCTGTTCGTCTCACAAATGGTTACATTTATAAACGACTGATTAAATTTTATATCTTTTATCTAAGGAATAGGGTGTTTTTATTAGATAAACATATTGTGCGGAAAAAAAAAAAAAAAAAAAAAGAAAAGTCTGATAATTTTTACTAAGAATAAGTCAATATTTAACAAATGCATCTATATCTATCATGTATCTCTTTATTTCTAATTATATAGCTATATATACATATAGATGGAAATTTATCAGGCTTTGAAAATAAAAGGGAAATATATATATATATATATATATATATACTAGTATCAATAAATAGCATAATGTATTTAAAATGTAATTAATACAATTAAATTACAAAATGTAACAATATAAGGTAAAACTAGGAACGATTGCGCACTTAGAGGATAGGAGGGAAGGAGTAGTGTGAGAGCGTTGCTACTCCAGGAAGTTGTACAACAGCAAAATTAGTCTCGTCTTGAATTTGCATGTTGATTGTTTCAAACGTTTAAGATAAAACGTGATTATTTTGTGCTGTTTTCAAAAATAAATGTTTGAATTTTTGTATCACTTTCTAGGAATTTCCATAGAATAGCAGTAGTACAAAATATTTTAAATTAAAAGGTTTATCATAAGCTACTAACTTATATTAATGGTACGAGCAACAACAGTTCTCTACAAAAGCGAATAACTTTTGAATAAAAGACCGTGAATACAAAGTGAATGGTTATTGCATTATGTTTAAAAAGAAAGTTTTATGTAGATTTTTATAAGGTACTTCGTAGAGTGTAATAAAGCGAATTATTAAATCGAAAATGTACATAGGTATCATTTCATCCCTTTGGTATTATGCAAACATGACAGTTTTATTTGTTCCAACCATTAGTTATTACAAATAAAAAAGGTATAAGTTTTTTTTTCCAGCAGTGCGGCGTTTTTTTTTTTTTTTTTTTTTTTTTTTTTTTTGTCGCTTAGTGTATTACAGAGAAATAATCTACTAAATTTCTGGTGCGAAAAGAAGGAGGGGCTAAAAATGTTTGTGAATAAATTAAAAAAGCTGGGAACGCTGCCACAGAATCTGAAACTGAACATTATTCAGGAGTGGCGCAAGCCACACATCTGATGGGATTTTTCTCTAGAATGTTATTAGCCTATGAGAAATTTATCGCAAAGGTTTTAAATGTTATTGTATATCTGTTTAGTTTTGCAATACTTTCAAGTATGATGCTCAAGTTTTCAGTTTTCAGTGTAGTTGTCGGCTACTTAAATAAAAGGGATAAAACTGAATGCAAGCAGAAAATATTAGTCTACACAATCTTCTTTTTGAGACAGGTGTCGCACTCTCCAACCTTTTTTCAGGATACTCTAAAAAATAAGAAATTTTCAAATAAAAAACCACTACATTTATACTATAATATCTAACCTGTATAATCGTGGCACATTACTATAAATATATCCAGAATAATTCCACACGAAATTAGTGATGGCTAAACATGTGAAAATTTCTTATCTGTGAGAGTGTCTTGAAAAAAGGGCGGAGAGTTACGACACCTGTATAAAGGAATGTAATCGTCTAAATTTATATAAAATAAAATAAATGAAATAAACGTAAAGGATTTTAAAGCGTAAATTATTTTAAAACATAAAGAAGTTTTTGACAGAAGATTTTAAGAAAAAAAAAAAAAAAAACTTTAATAAATAGTAAATGGTGGGCAGATACTGCGCTTAAAAATGGGCGGGACTAGCCACATATCATTGCACTCACGGTGATATAGCTTTTTTTTTTTTTTTTGCTCGGAAATGCCTTTTCCAGAATGTCCGTCTCGGACATTTAACTTGTGGCCAGTGGTTGCCCTATGAATTCACATGTACAATACTAAGTGCAATGATTGTGGACAACGAGAGATTCGGTGGGCAAACAAGAAACCATCCTAGCTAAAAAAGTAAAGTACTAATTTTAATTTAAACGTGTTAGCCAGTAACTTAATATTATTTCCTGGTCTTGTTCTTTATCTCGTTTTGTTCTTTTTTTTTCTGTTTCTTTAATATTTTTTCCTTAAATAAATTTTTGTAGTTCTTTTTAAATTTATTTTCTTTTTTCTGATTTTTAAATTATTGAATTGAAATATCCACTCCTTATGCGAAAATATTTGTTTACAAATACCTTAAAACAATGTCATTTAACCCAGACAGCACATCGCTTCCCCAGGATATCTTCAAGATGTCTTCTGGATGAAAAGACATCCCAGAAACGTCCTTAAGATGTACTGTGGATAAGTTAAGCCTAACTGTGCTGTTAGGGAAGTGAATTATTGTTATTGATAATGTAATTGAATTTATAATTAAGAGCAATCACTCCTACCTTATAAGGAGAGATTGCTCAAAATTTTGGTTTTATTACAACAGAGCACAGGGGTCGTACTCTCCACCTTTTTTTTCAGGACAGTCTCATAGATAAGAAATTTTAGCGTTTTTTTCCATCACTAATTTCATGCAGAAATATTTCTGGTATATTTATAATAATTTGTCATGTTTATACAAGGTAGATATTTTATAAAAATAGTGGTAGCATCAAATTTAAAAATATCTCATTCCTGAGTGTGTCCTGAAAAAAAGGCGGAGAGTTCGACCATTGAGAGCAACAAAATAGCAATGGAAATGTATAGAAGAGATGTCAATTCAAAGTTATGCACCAATAGTTTAGCAAAAAATTGATAATTCGATTTTTTATATCATTTTGCGCAAACTATCCTAGCTTTACCTTATATAATCATATGATAGATCATTTGAATGCCCGACATTTTTGCAGGCATTCTGATCTTTTTTAATTAAAATGTGGAAATTTAGAAGAACTTATTTATTTATTTTATTAAAATGAATTACAGACTATGTATATAGAATATCATGTTTATTCGATAAACTAAGATGAAAAGTAATGTATGAATGTTCTGGTGGAAGAGTCAGGAAAAAAAGGCTGGTCGTGGCAACCCTGTTTATATATATATTTAGATATATACACACAGGACGGTCCACGTAAAACAGGTCTCGCACAATAAAAACAAGTCATGGTCATCATAAAACTCACTGCATTTGTATGATGCTTTGTATTTCATGGGATCGGTTTTACACGGACCACCCTGTATCTATGCATATATATTCTTTTATTTATTTAGACGTGAACTTCAAGTGAAAATACCAAAATGCAATAAGTATATACACTATCATTTACAGCTAGCGAATTGACACTAGTTTCCGAAGCAAATGAACCTGGAATTTTTATATAGTGTATTTGGAAATAAATAAGAAGTGTAGCAATAAATTTTTTGTTTGTATTTTGCCTCTCGATAAGAACTGATATCAATACCTAATATTACAACAAATTTTTTTATAATTAAAAATTTTTATTAACGCTATTATTATTTTATATAAGATAATTTAGCAATTTATATAAAATTCACGTTTTTAAAAAGGTTGTTTCTATGATAACAGCTAGTGATCACTTTAAATCTGTTAACTTATATGTGTTAACTGCATCCTAATATAAACCAGCCTAAACGATATTATTCAGAGATACTGTTTACAAATGAGCTGAAAATTTAAATGAAGGGAATCCAAAGCACCTATTACAATTAAGTAGCCTCTAAATGTCCGAAGTTAATTCTGTTCTTGAGTCTCTTTTGCACGTACTGCTGCTACGTGTGTGAAGATGCAGAATATCATTTAGATCAATGTTTTGAAGTGGAAATTAGCCTTCTCGGTAACAAAGACACTCCATGATAGTCGCCATTTACGGCGCTTTGGATTAACAATAAAATTCTTGATATATATATAACTTAAGGATTTTATTACTTTTCAGTACATTAAGTGTGAAATTTTTTAGTTATGAGAGGATTTGTATTTATTTGTAGATAGTAATGTATTTTATATTTTAAAATTTACAGATTCTGCATTTTAAATTTCGAATATTTAAATTTGCATTAAAACATAGTTTATGGCTAAATTTCAATTTACAGCCATGAATAGCATTGTTGTTTTAAAATTTGATAAATGAAAGGAAAATGTGATGATTCATGTGATGAAAACTTATCAAACTCACTGAAGTTACCATTGATAAATAATAAATGGTTAATTTAAATATAAACTCAATTTTTCAACCAGCTTTCCATACGTATGTTAAAATGAACAGTATTTTATATAAAAATACGTAACCATGGCAAATGGAGTTTCCATTCAGTATATAAAGGAAATAATCTAAATCAAGCATTGTAGAAATTTTCATCATGTTTAATCATTGAAATATGCTAAAAAACTTATTGAAAATTTCTGTAAAAAATTTTCGATAGCTCCCCACCCCCCGAAGAAAAAAAAAAACAATGTGCAAGTTTGCAGTATATGAATAATAAAAATTCTCTAAAATCTTGTAAAAAAATATGCCATTAATTTTAAATACATTCAAAAATGTTTCGAAAGAGAACGCACGAAGGCAGATTGAAAGCAACACCGTTTTACTGTTTCCAGGTACCAAATTATTATAATCTGTATCGCTTAATTACTTGACCCTAACATTATAAATGACAATGTATTTCCACCAGATGGTTGCCTTGGAATGCTAGGCGCCATATTTTTCCTTGGTTTGTTCCTCTTTTTATTGGATAAATTTCTTCACGAGAATCTTTGAAATCTGTGTAAAGCTTCATTAAAATCCTCTAATCAAAACAGCCTTTACACGCTTATGAATTAATTTTAAAGGATTAAAATTTAAATATATTACACACCAGTTAAATTAAATTTATCGTGTATTTTTTCTCATACAAAATTGTATTTAAAGTAGTTATTGTATAAGTGGAAAAAAAGGGACTTAATATAGTAAACAGGCATTATTTCTGTCATTATAAAAGGTAATAAAAACAATATATTACTATCTAAATCATATAATCATCGGAAATGTTCATAGACTGACATGTTTAACCTGTATTTTTTACATTTTTTTTTTTTTTTTTTTTTTTTTTTTTACACGTATTTATGAAAAGCATTTGATTGACCGCAATTGATCACCATATTCAAGACAATTACTCTAAAAGGCTATTCTCTTGATTTGCTACAAATGCTTTCCGTTTTACTGCAACAATCAAAATGCATTATTCGCATTACAAAACTCGGATTCAGCTTAAAATTGATTCTTGTGTTCAAAATAAACAATGGTTTATTTGTTTAAATAAGTATGGTAGAATTTTAATGATAAATGAAAAACCAGTGAAACAGAAATATAATCTTTCTTTTCATTCTCAGAATAAATAATTGCATAAAATCTCAATAATTTACTGAAAACTACTTATACCTAATTTGCTGTTTCTAGACTTTAAAATATTTAATCAAAAAATAAATTATTTTTTTTACACTACTTTTCTTTACAGAAAAACCTACAAGTAGATAAAATAAGTATTTACTTATGTATGGCATTAAAAGAAAGAAAGGGAAAAAAAAAAAAAAAAAAAAAAAAACTAGAGATTTAACAAAATAAACATATAAGTCGACACTTTAAGCAGCAAAAGAATGAATTACTCTCAAGTGCTTCGTAAAAAGAAGATTTACGAAGATATTTGGGTATCGTTTTCAAAATAATGTTAAAATACGCAGAATGATTTACATATCTTCTCACTCAGATGCATATTTTATAGATAAGCTAGAAAATAAAAGTATTTTATGGTAAGGGAATAAAGTACTCTAACTATTGATAAAAATTTAGGAGGATTATGATGCATACAAATAAATTTTATCATTATTTTTGAAACGTTAAATAAGAAGATAAATATGTTTACAATTTTTTAAGCAAATTTATTTATTTATTTCACTTTATAATTAAGAATTATGGTATTAATTTCCATCCTTATCGCTAAATATTTTATTACTCTATATTTATATCTTCTATTATTGTATCATTACTTTTTCATATCATTAAAAACATATTTGATAAAAACTTATAGACTCTTGTTGATTATCAAGATTTAAAGCGAGCATTTATTATTACAATTTTTTTTTTAATCTGTCAATATATATATATATAAAAAAAATATCCATCACTAAATTTTAACTGTAACGGTTGCCTAATCACTTCGAAGGTTATTCGTCCATTATGTATATTAAATATCACTACTCAAAATTTTTGTTGATAGTGGAATAAAAGGGACCCTAAATTTGGCAACATTGTTTAGAGCTTTTTAGAGCTTTAGGGGTGGCAAAGGGTTAAGAAATATTGATGATAAATCTGATTCAAAAATTCAAAAGTTTTGCAAGTACGTTTTTTTATTATATTGGTTGTATTTCACAGGCCCGGTTTTATATGGACCAACCTGTACAAAACCGTGAATTTTTCCAGCATCACTGCCAGACGAAAAAGCATTTCTTACTCTGCAGCATTGTTAAAACCGGATATTTTTCTGACCGCTTTTTGGTAAAATAATTTTCTTCTTATTTAATCTTAATTACACTACTGGTCAAAAGTAGTGCAAGATTTAGATACAATTTTAGCAGTTTTTTCAATTTAAAAATTTATCTTTTGATAAAATGTTCTCAAACACTGGATATGGAAGGAAAATGATTTTCCTCATGTTTTCAGTGAAGATTAGGTTACGATAAGTAATTAGGGTGGTGGCAAAAAATTGATCAAAATGAATAAGATTTGCGATCACCATGTATCTTTAAGAGAACTAAATAATCTATAACTATAGAATATGTTAAAACAGACCAGTGCAATTTTCTAAAGCATTTGTATAACAATATCATGGTAAATGAATAAGATACAAGCATTTATTTAAAAGCTTGAAAAAAATCAACATTATGTACAGTCGGGGAAAAAAAAAACGCAACACTCGCTGTAATTTCATTATTAATTGACGCAGGAACATCTAATAGACATAATTCAACAGGAAATTAAAAGCACTTTCTGAATATGTCGTCAAAGTTTGAATAAGGGGTCATCTACATATTGAAATGAGTGCCAACTTTGATTTCTTCATTAGCAACACCCAATTTTGACTTCATTTTCGAATTTCTGAGAGTCTGGCAGTGCGGAAAAGTATACTGTTTGTATACTTTATCTTTAGTATTTATAGAGTTATATACAAAAATGTGTTAGGGGGTTATCTGTAAATGTAGAAAAATAAAATTAAGATCCTATAAGAAATAGAGAAAATTTTAAAGTTTCACACCGGAAATCTTTCCGGAAAAAAATAATTATAAAAATTAATAAAACAGCGTCTTTTCCAGTATTTTAATTATCCTGAATTCATTTTTTTAGATTTGTATATAATTAAGTACTTTTTTGGATAATTTTAGGTCTATTTAAAAACATTATACTTTCGATTAATCCATACAGTACTCTGAAAAAAGTGCAATATTTCAAGTAAAAGTGTCTTTATAGCTGTACTGATCACCAATAAAACTTAAATTTTCTTTCGTAAGTAACATAATAGACGAAATGAAATAATATATATATATATATATATATATATATACAACAACGCATAAACTAAACCTTTTCGGATAAATTATTGTAAGGGTTCATGAAGAAAATATTAAACAATTTTAATCGCACTTACCAGTTTTTGGTCAGTTGAACTCTTTGGAACTGTACGACTCGTTTTGTAATTTCTATGAAAATATATTTTCTTAATTAACCCTTTCGCGACTGCTGACGTAGATTCACGCCATTTGAAAAATCTGTAACTCTGTCAGTGGGCGTTTCTTTCGTAATTTGTGTGTTACATATTTCTTAAGTGTGTACCCAGTGTTCATATTTTTGCAATAAAATATTCTACGGATAGAAATATATTGATTAGAAAGAATATAATTATAATGTATACCCATTTGTAATACAATCGTGAATTTAGAAAATTTGTTCTAAAATATTATATTTTGAGAGTATAATGCCCGTAGGCGGGTCTTACTGTCAAAAAGACAAAATCCTGCGGTCGCAAAAAGTGTTAAAATATATTTATAAAAGTTAAAGTATGTTTTTAAAAATGTATAAAGTTAAAATATAACAATCAAATTTTAAAGACTAAAGTGTCCTTAAAATAATTTTCCTCCCCCCCCGTATAAAATAAATAAATATGTAAATAAATAAAATAAAATAAAGCAATATATGAAACAAATGATTAAGCTTTTTTTAACTATGACGGTAGTTAAGAAACGAGTTTACAAGTCTGTCTTGCATTCCAGTTCCATTCGTTATTTATATTTGACAATTTCACATTAAACCCATTTTTCTATTTTAAACAGTAAACCACGCCTATTTAGTTTTTTTGTCTTCTAGTGCTCGTTTAAAAGATTCAAAATTTATCACCAATTAATCGATGAAGTAAATACTACTTGTGCGTATTTTTGTCAACATAAAATAAGGTGTTTAACACGAATACTCAATGCCACATTAACTTTTTTTTTTCTGTATTGTTTTGTTTTATAGAACGATGGAGGCGGGGCTGGTCTTCTTAAAAAAACAGGAATTCTTGATGCTAATACTAATGTCTAAAAATCATCATTTTTATTTCATTTTTTTTTGCGTTTGACGTTGTTGTTATATAATTTGACCCGTAAATAAAAAATAAAAATATTTTGTTTAATTTTCTTTGTTATTTATTAAGATTTGATTCGTTATCTCATGCAAAACTTTATAAGAGACGGCCCCCTAAACCACTCCAAAAGAAAGATTTATTTATATCTCGAAAACTAATAACTGGAATGAGCTGCAAATTTGTACACCCATATTTTTCAGCATTAGGATTCATTTTATGTAAAAATTAATATAGGTCATAATTCATAATTTTTATGAATATGAATTTATTAATATTTTTCAGAATTAAAAATATTTTTCAGAATCAAAAGTAATGATGGATTATGTTTGGGTTTCTTCACTGTATCTCGTAAAAAAAAAATTATATCGATCAAGTTACTTTTTGTGAAGATATTAATAAAAGTTTGAAATATGAATTTAACATTAGCACCCTCAACTTTTGAAGGCTTATAACTCTGTGAAAAAATAAGTAAAATATACAACCAATATACTTTTTCGCGTTGTCGCGATCCCAGGAATTTAAATATAAATTAAAAATGGGGCATTACCATTGAAAAAATCAAAGTTGGTGCGCGTTTTAATATGTAGACGATCCCTAATTCAAAATTTCAGTTCATTTTCTGAAACTACTCACAATTTCCCGTCGAATGATACCCATTACATTTTTCTACATCGATTAGCAACGAAGTTATGTTGAGTGTTGCGTTTTTTTTTTCCCCGACTGTACATATATATATATATGTAATATGCATAGTTTTTAACGGAAAATATCGCCTTATTAGATAAAAAAAAAAAAAAAAAAAAAAAAAAAAAAACTTTTTAAATAATATACTGCAATCGAAATTCAAATATAATAAATATCTCATGAAATATGAGCATTTTTAAGAAAAGTGCTTCAACTGCGCGTGTGCGAACGATACAATATATATCTTTATTTTCATAGTTTTTGTGGTCATATGTGTAGACTGCTAAGAAGAATTTAGGTAATGCTTATTTATTTTATTTTATTCCAGGATACAAAATGCATGCTGATTTCTGATAACCTGCAAATATTTTTGTAACCTACTCTTATCATACTTGCCAACCATCTCATTATGAACCGTACAATTTTTAGTACCCGCCTTTTTTTTCACACCAATAATTTTTTACAGTAATGTTAGTCTTATTTTATCGTAACAACATTTGGAGAGAATAACTCTAAAAATATAGTGGTGTGAGAAAAGGGGTGTTTTTTCAGGGGGCGTTAACAATTGTACGGTTATTAATGAGATGGTTAGTAAGTATGTCTTATAATAATTTCCTCAAATATCGTCTTTTACCTAAACGTGAGAAAGTTTCTGTCTCAAGACCGAAATCTTACACCACCATTCTTTAACACTAATATCGATCACGTTGAAAGTTAAAAAAATTACGGCACAAATGTCATGCAAATAATTGATTAAAAATTTCTGGTATAAGTGTCCTGACTTAAGACGGAAACTCTCGCACACTTGAATTTCTCATGTTGGCATAAAAAAAAAATCAGTTTAATATAAAAAATATTTTTTTAGATATCTTGTTATACATTTTCAAAAGAAAGAAAGAAAAAAAAGAATCAAAATTTTCAATTTTGTAACAATTTAGGCCAGTAATGTAAATTTTAGAGAAAAATACTCTATAAAGAAAGTTGTGTCAAAAGAAGGCTGGTATAAACAATGCTACGGAATAAATTAGAAATGTTGGAAAGTCAATAATTTCAAAATGTCACAGTTGTTACATTAACACAGTTTCCAACCTTTCTAATTTTTAAATCTGAATTATTATCCCTATATCATAGTTGTCAACATTTTAATTTATTCCAGAGCATTTTTAGCCCCGCCTTTAATCCGCACCACTTTATTTATGGAATATTTTTTTTGCAATATATAACTTCAATAAATTAAGTGAAAATTACTCTGAAGAAAAAAGTGGTATTAAATAAAGGAGGGGCTAAAAATGTTCCGGAATAAATTAAAATGATGGGATCTCTGCTATATATTAAAAAAGATTTTTTTATACTTATTTTCGTCGATTAAATAAACTGAAAACTATTATGAAAAAATTTCCGGTTTGAAGTTTTCTCTGACAATTAGGAAGCGTACTGGGCACGTGTGCATTTTATATACAGAGTTGACAACATCCTAATTAATAATCCGGAGGATTGTTAGTACCCGTCTTTTTTTCACACCAGTCATTTTTTAAAGTACTTTTCTTCTTATTTCATCGTAAATACATTGACAGAGAATTACTATAAAAATTAAGAGGTGTAGAAAAAGAGGCAGGTACTAACAATGATCCGGATTAGGCTGACAGCTATGTATATCCCTTTACGGCCTGACCTACACAATTGTGCTGGTAAAACTTAAATAAGAAATAGTAACATTTTCCCTTTTTCGTTTCATTTAAAGCCGAACCTGCACAACTGTTCGAGTTCATTTCTTCCAGATATTTTGATGAAACACAAATATATGGCACCAGTAGCAAGATAGGAATATTTTTTTTTTTTTACTTATTTGAACCGTCCACCATCTGACAACAAAAAACAAATCTTAAGTACTATCGCAATTTCTGCAAAATATTATTTTTAATGTTTGCTTAGATTCCGTTTTTTATCTTAATATACTGTATTCATGATTTGAATTAATTTTAGCCTTGATCATATTAATTAGGCTTTTAAAAAGTTGGAAAAACTAGCAACCTACACAATTGTGTAAGTCCGGCATTTACCACTTCAAGAATAATATGCACACGATACTTTTCTTGGGATTTTAGATGTCCCGAAGACGATATTTGACGCATTTGAATTACAATACGTCATTTGGGGTGTGGACATTTGTGACCAGTAAATGGAGGCATATCGAGCCTGGTTTAAAATAAAGAAGTGAACCTAGAAGACAAAGGTTCACTTCCTTGACCTGGCTGTAGTAAATTCGTGGTTTATATGAGATGCCAAAGAAAATAAGTTACGCCGTAAAAACACCCTTAATTTATTACCGTTTCGTTTATGTGTGGCTGAAGTACGACTACCAATACCAAACAAGACAAGATCGTGGGCTCTCCTCAGCAGTGTTGCGAGATCTAGCGGATTTTTACTCAATAATCACCAATAATTTTGAGAAGTGATATTTGATATACATAATAGACTTCGAAGTGATTAGGCAAACGTCACAATTAAAAATTATTCGTAATTATTAAATAAAAATCCACCAACACTGATCCTCAGTTCCAGCGATGAAGAGAAGACTCAAGATGATGTTGCTTAGTCATGCAAATCAAAGTTTTACAATCCAGTCAATAAGCTACCATCTGAAGGGAAGAGGTAAGGTGCAACAAGTCACTGGCCTTGTTTTTGATAATCTTAAAACTGCTAGGAAATGTAGGTTGCAAAACTGTACCAGCCGTACCAGAGTGAGATGCGAAAAATGTAACATATATTTATGTATTTCCAAAAACAAAAATTGTTTTAAACATTTTCATTGTAACGGATGAAAATTATCCTAATAAATAACAATCGTTTTTGCTTAAACTGTTATTTTAAGATATTTATTCATATATTCCGAACCTACACAATTGTGCAGGAGTAGTTAAAAATGTCTTCAGTAAGGCTGAACCTATACAAATGTGTGGGTCCTCCTGAGGCTTAATCTAACATCTGGTATTTTTTAATTTTTTTTCCCAGTCAAATATGATCCTATCAACTAGGAGAAACTAACAAAACTTTCAATTTCTACAAAAAAAGTTTGTGGACGCAAAGTATAAAGAAAACCCTTCTAACCCTTTGCCCTCCCTAACGCTCAAAGCGCTTTAAATTATGTTGCTAAATGTAGGGACTCCCTTATTCAACTCTTACAAGTAATTCTGAAGAATGGTATTTGATATATCAAATAAAAGAATAACCTTTAAAGTCATTAGGCAGTCATTACAGTTAATATTTAGTGGTGGATAATGAATAAAAATGTCGTGTAAATTTGGCAACACTGACCAAGAATGACATGAAATACAAAGCTGCCAATATTTTAATTTATTCCGGAGTACTTTTAGCCCGGCCTTTATTTCGCATGACTTTATTTATAGAAAAAATTTCCCCAATATATAAATTGAATAAAATAAGACAAATTATTTTTAACCTTTATCGCTCGTATGTCTCTTCTGAGGGGACATTTAAAAATCGAGCCACGCCTTAAGGTGCTCCTCTGCAAATGAAATGTTATTTTTCTAAAACGTGTAACTATAAGCTACCTTTCGGCTACCGGAAAATTTTAATAGAAAGATTTATTTTATTTACTGATGAAGTAAAATAAAACAAATTATTACAATTTTTCGGTAGCCAAAAGGGAGTAAAATGGAAACTACACGTGTGACGTTTTAAAGGAACGCCAAAAGGCGTGTCTTACGGAAAATATGCCGAGCACAAAGGGTTAAAAAGTAAGTGGTACGAAATAAAGGTAGGGCTAAAAATACTCCGGAATAAATTAAAATATTGGCAGCTATGAAATACGACTGACAAAAGATTAAAACCACTGTCATTGTCAGAGCTGCCAAATTTTTCCTTTTTCAAAGACTTCATACCAGAATTTTAAAACAGTAAACTTCATGACATCAAATCGCATGCACAAGATTTTTTTGTTTTTTGTAAAGGTGATATCAAACTTTATTTAGGCACTGCAAATATTAGCAGATATGCATTATAAATTTTTAGCAATTTTTTTTTGTTTATGAGCGACAGAAATTCATCCTTAAATTAAGAAAATTTATTGTTATTATTTTTTAAATAGCAGTGTTTGTTTTGTTCTGTGTAAATTTAATGCGTAAACAACATTATTTTCTTAGTAACTATAGCTTTCAGACTAAATCTTCAAATTTCTTTTATAAATAAGTCAAAAATCATTGTTAAAAATAGTAATGGTTTAATACCTCGTGCGTTATCCGGATCTTGGTATTTTTTTAATTTATAAAAAAAAATCTTTATTCTGAAGAAAACATACTGATAAATGTTTTATATTTTTGTTAAATTATTATTATTATTATTATTTTCTGTAGATCAAATACATCCTTGCCAACTATCTCATTATGAACCATACAATTTTTAGTTCCCGCCTTTTTTTGCACACCAGTCATTTTTTAGAGTACGTTTACTCTTATTTAATCGTAACACCATTTGGAGAGAAGTATTCTAAAAATTTAACGGTGTGAAAAAAGGGGCGTTTTTTCAAGGGGCTTTAACAATTGTATGGTTATTAATGAGATGGTTGGCAAGTATGCAAATAATATTAAATAGCTTTGAAAAATTACTTCATATAATTTCCTAATTAAAAATATTGTTTTAGCCGTAATGCATCAAATAATATTTTCACGTAAAAAATCAGAGGTAATTACATCTCTTTTTTTTTTTTTTTTTTTTTTTTTTTTTTTTAAGCATAAAAACAACTTCAAATTTTTTAATTACCGCCCTACCCCCCTCCAAAATAAATAAACAAAAGCCATACAAGTTTATTTTAAAAAGTATGATTAATTTAACTAGCACACATCTGAATAAAAATATATCGCTATATTTTTAGAATTAACTCTCCTTAGACTATGTTATCAGAATTTATTTCTCAGAAAATTTAGATTAAAGGATCCATCTGTAAATTGAAATAACTGAGGCATGAACAGTATTCAGTAGTAGTCCATTGAATTAACGATTTTCGATTTCCTTAAAACAAAGGCTACAATGTAATTTCCGTATTTCATTCAAATATTCTTTTAGCCGTAAAACAAGTTTAATATTAGATTCTTACAATTAAAATGAAAAGATAATTATAAAAGTAATTATTTTATTTATTATATTGCAACGTTTTTTCAAATGAATATTTAAAAACAAAAGTAATTACAGCTTTTTACAAAAAAGACACAGTATTACTCCTTATTTCAAAATTTATTATACCATCAAGTTAACACTGTATAATACCATATCATAAAATTATATTTATTTATATTTTCTTTCATATTTGATGAAATGTGGAGTTATTGAGAACGTAAATAATTTTTCGAAAATATATCTATTTATAAATTACGAAATCACAAAATAAAAAAGACTGAATAATTAAAATTTAACCAAGTGTAAACGATATATATTTAATGTAAAAGTAAAATTATTTTTTATTCGAGCACAATGTGATCAGGCAAGAGGCGGAACATATGTCTTTGATATAATGTGCCAATAATCTACTGAACTAACCCTATCTATAAATTACCAGCGTTAGATAATTCGCTCATTTGAAACTCGAAAATTTCCATCTATTTTGTGAATAACATAGCAATTCGAACATTTTTAATGCTTAAAAAATATTCGTTTGATAATATCGAAAATCTAGCAATAAACTTCCACCAAATGGAAACAGCAAATTCGTTAACAATTTATATCCTAAATTATTTTATTTTTGGAAAAATAGTTTGAAACTTTTTTATTATATTTCTTTATGCAAGATAATCATCTCATATTAACACTTTCGCGAACGCAGGATTTTGAATTTTTGACTGTAAGGTCCGCCTGTGGGCGTTATTCTCCTATGTTACAATATTTCAGAACAAAATTTTCTGTATTCACATTTATATTAGAAATGGATATACATTATAATTATATTCTTTCTAATCAAAGTATTTGTATAAATAGTATATTTCATTGTAATAATGTGAATATTGGTTATATATTTAAGAAATAAATAGCATAAATATTGCGAAAGAAACGCCCACTGGTTGAGTTACAGATTTTCAAATGACGTGAATCTACGTCATCGGTTGCGAAAGTATTAAATTTTGCTTAAACTATCGCTTAACTGTAGTGAAAGCTTAAACTATAGGGGCTAAAGCTTAAACTATAGTCCCAATGAAATCCTGTAGTAAATTTAGGATATAATGAGGAATTTTTTTGATGGGACTTTAAAGTCCCGGTGGGATACATAGTGTTAAGGGAAGGTCCAATTACTTTTCATTTATACAAAAAACTTGGTATTTGGCATAAAATAACGATAATTTTACACTCTAGACATGCCAATATTAAAAATTTATTTCAGAGTACTAACATTCGATTTTTTTTACTACTTTATGTAGAGAGTAATTTTCTCCGATATGTAATTACGGTAAAAAAGGAAGAAAAATAAAAAAAAAAAAAATGTGTGAAAAAAAGAGCGAACAATGCTTCAGAATAAATTGGAAATGTTGTCATGTCTACAACTTTTACTATACAGTCATATGCAAAAGTTTAAGACCAGTAGCCGATTTTCAGTATTTCAACACATTGTATCATTTGCGCAGATTATTGCGTCATCTCATGCATATTTTCCAACATCCTAATTAATATTCCGTAGTATTTTATTTAGCCACGCATTTTATTTCATACCAATACTTTTTTAGAGTATTCTTCTTATCATTTAATAGTAATTGAATTTGGAGAATATTGCTCTTCAAATTTACTGGTGTGGAAAAAAGGCGGGGATAACGATACTACGGAATATTTACACTTTCGCTGATTTTGTCTTTTTGACAGTAATATCCGACTGTGGGCGTTGTTCTCCCAATTTACAATGTTTCAGAACAAATTTTTCTGTATGCACATTTATATTACAAATAGATATACATTATAATTATATTCTTTCTAATCAAATTATTTTATCCATAGTATATTTCATTGTAAAAATATGATTATTGGGTACATACTTAAGAAATAAATAACATACAAATTGCGAAAGAATCACCCATTGGTGGAGTTTTAGATTTTCAAATGACGTGAAACTACGCCAGCAGTCGCAAAAGCTTTAATTAGGATGTTGGGTAGTATGTCTTATGTGCTGATTAGGGACCCTATATATAGACAGGCTGGATATTGGCCGAAAGTCGGCCATCCTAGTGCCAATTCGGAGCGATCCCCGAAGAACGTAATGCTTTTATCTTCGCGATTGACGCTTTACTATACAACATAAATGAAAGGAAATTGTGCTAAATTTGTACAGAAAGTAATACAGAATATAAATATATAACTTTTTTTTCGTCTCAGAGAAAAGGAATTTGAAGAAAAACGAATTTTGTTTTAACCTTTGACATGGTTACTTTTTCAATTCCTATCTGAAAACAGAGGAGTTTTTTGTTGTATATTTCTATATTAAGCAAAATACGTTGATTGTGAAAGCAATTCTACCTTAGTGAAAGTAATTCTACCTTATTTTTTCTGATGACAAACAATCTATATATAAAAAGTTAGAAAATTTTTAACAAAAATATGGTAATCTTAGTTTTTGTCAAGTAATTCATGAATAAATGTAAAACTACGGCAGAGGAACAAAAATTATTTTTTTATTATTTTATAAAAATATTTACGTAATATTTTTACAAGCTAAAAATACATATTTTATTTATTTCAATTAAGCATTATTAATAATAATGACTTAGTTAAATATTAAAAATAAAAAATTTATTAATAATAATTTGTAAAATATTAACTAATATCTATAGAAATTAAAAAATGTTTTTATTTATTTTAGTTACATTTGCTTATTTCATTGATTTTTTTTTTTTTTTTAAATATTATGTAAATAAAAATACTTACTTATTTAAATATTATTTATAAAATTTATTATGGCAATTATTATTTAAAAGAAATTTATATTTCATATGTTAGAAAATAATATACACACCTTATTTTCTTTATTTTTACTAATTTATTTTAAGAAATCTGATACATTTTGCGTATTAACAAAAAATCAAAAAATATATTTTTATACAGTTATTTTAAATATGTATTTTAAAATATATCAGAAAAATACATTCAGATCTAACATATTAAATATATTCCACAGCAGAACTTAAAAACTAATAGCTAGCAAATAAATAATGTAATTATCTCATATGTTAGGAAATAAATACGTAAAACAGCATGCAATAAGAGAATTCAAAGTTTATAAAGCATGATATAAAATAAATAATTCTGCATTTTTATATTTTAAAAGTTTTCCAAAATTAAAGCAATTTATCTCCCAACAAAGTAAAAATATAATAAATAAGTTCTTTTTTTGATTATGACGTAAAATAATCATAATTTCTTCTCAGCGTAATGGTAAGCAATGGAGCAACTGGCACTAAAATGGAGAATTTCGTCAAAAAGCCGGCACGCCAATGTCCAGTCTCTCTCTATTGAGGGTCCCTAGTGCTGATAGAAATCCTTTAGTAAACCAGGATTTCTAGTGCTGATTGATTCAGACGCCCTCTACCAACACATCCTACTTGTAGGATGTATTGCCTCTAGGGCTATAAATAAAGGTGGCCGGCACGTTTATCTCCAGATGTTTATTGGATTTTAATGTATATAATTGAGTCCGTGTGATGTTTGTGTATATAACTGCTAATTTTTCCGTTTTCGCCGGAAATGTTGGTGTCAGTATTTATTTCCATTTAGAAATCTTTTGTAATATTTTTTTACGAAGAAAGAAGTCCAGTTATCTATTGGACAAATTTAATATATTAAGAAAGTGATCGGAAAAAACGATGGGTGCTAACAACGCTACGGAATAAATGCAAAAATTTGGCATTTATGGAAGATACAACAAGATAGCTGACCAACGAATGGGACAATCGACCTAATGACGTCGAAATGTAACATTTCTCGCTGACGAAATCAATCAGGTAATCAATGAAATATTGTATCTTCAACGAGTATGTTTGTTTCATTGTTTATTTCAAGCGAAATCAAACTACAGGGGTCACAGCGGTCCTACATTTTTATGATTCTTTCATTGGACTTACACCACAATTTTTCTAAAGAAAATTTTCTTAAAGATTATTGTGGTATTTTGGCATGAAAAACTTATTTTTGAAAGTTGTGTTGTGAGTTCAATAAAAGAATCATAAAAATATAGGAATGCTATGACCCCTGAAACTACCATACAAAACCGTCTTTAACATTTTCAGAGGCAAGCAAATTTTAAATCAACAGCCACCAGAAATCACCAACAATATTAAAATACATCAAATAAACAAAGTTATTCGTCTAAGTTATAAAAGAAAAATTTTATAAAAAATTTCTGGGGACAGTTTTTGCAATTGTGAATTAAAATTTGTGGTTGCACTGCGCAACCGTCGCCCCTGAAAGGATTAACCTTTTTAGTAATTTTGCTCGTATGCTGGTCAACTGCCACCAGAATTTACGAATAATTTTAGACGTGAAGAAACAAATGGTGTTCTTCCTCAAATTTTTGTAAGTGGACTTCTACAAAAAAATTTCTGAGCAGTGTTGCCAGACTTAGTGAAATTTTTATCGAACATTATATTTTTTATACGACATTATTCAGTCTGACAACATAGTTACCAACTTAGCACATTTTAGCTACCGGAAAAATTTAATAGAAATATTTGTTTTGTTAATCAGTGAATTGTAACGATTTTCACTGATAAAGTAAAATAAAAAATATTGTTAAATTTTTCTGGTAGCCAAAAGGTGGTAAATTGTCAACTATATCTGGCAATACTGGGTCAGGCGCATTCACATCATACCGGAAATTTCCTTAAATAGAATATAATGTCCAATAAAAAAGGTTGCAAAATCTGACAACACTGTTTCAGGGCTGCAATTTTCAGATGGAAATAAAAATTAGATGATGCTTTGGCCGCATCGCCACCAGTGTTGCTACATCTGGCGGATTTTTTATTCAAAAATCACCAATAGTTTTGTGAAGTGATATTTGATACACATATAGAATATCAATCTTCGAAATGATTAGGCAAACGTTACAATTAAAAATTATTGGTGATTATTGAATAAAAAATCCGCTAGATCTGGCAACGCTGGTCACTATCGCTGAACGGCTTAGCCCTTTGAGTCGCAAAGTAATTGCACTCATTTAATTTAGACCTAACACCAGAATTTACAAACAAAATTATAAATAAAAAATAAAATAAAATTTGTTATTTATTTTTATTTTATTTTTGTTACGTTATACAAGTAAAATTTCGTAAAAAAAAAAAAAAAAAAAAAAAATCTGAAATGGATTTTTGCAGTTTGCGGTTTTATAATTCCGCTTTCGCAGCGAGGAAACAGCACCTAAAAGTGTTAAATACCGTAATTTCCTGAATATAATCCGCAGATCAGATAAATCTGTTTTACACCAGAGAGTTTAATTTTAAAATAAATAAATATTTGTATGAGGCGAAAGCTTGTTTAAAAATAACTTTATCTCTAAATTAAAATTTCCGATTTGAAACTTATTTAGCAGACATGTAGATTTTACGCGGGAAAATACTTTAACCAACTCCAATAAACGCCAGCATCGCTTAAGCAAATTACTCTGCGTTTCATTTAATTTCACCTTCCAATATTTCCACCTTTCAATGTTTAACAAACCACAGAAGAATTTGTATTATTTAATTTAATTTTAAGAACAAGCATATTAGAAGTCAAATGCTCTTTGTTTATATTCTTAAATATTTAATTTTTTTTTAAGTATTTTGCTTGATACAAATATTATTTATGTAAGATTTAAATCAATATTTTGATTCCTATAAAATATTTTGATTTAGCAATGGGTTTGAATACTATGCGCATCCCTCGTAAAAAAGGAAAAGAAAAAAAGGATTCATTCAAAGTTTTTAAAAAATTCTATATTTTTAATTCATTTTTTATTACCATTATCTTTTATTTTTCATTTTTTTTTTTAATCAATACGTCATGTAATCATTTTTTTTAAGGCACATTTAAGGCACTGAAAAATTTACCCACAGAATCAATATGTGTTTAATAATATTGAATATTTTCCAATTCGTCCAATTTCATAATTCCACAATTTCAAAATAGTTATATTCATCTCAGATATTAATAATTTCTTAGGCCTTAATAAAAATATATATATATTTGTTTTGAAAAAAAAAAAAAAGTTCTTGATAATTGAGGTGGTTTGCTGTTATGTTGTAGTATGTGTCAAGCTAATTTCACACAGATATTTTAAATGCAGTCAGTTTAGATTTTCTGAAATGTCTTTGAAAAATCATGGTAAAAATCATGCGGAATCACCTTTAACAACTTAAATTCCTTTAAAGAATGCTTTATTTAAGTAAAAATTCGAGTTTTATCCTCCAAATTTCTAGATTAGGAAAAATATATTTTTTTAACATTTGACATAAAAACTGTTAGTTACTGACAAGTATTCACGCTTGATTTAAAAAAAAAAAAAGAAAAAGAAAAAAAAAAGAAAGAAAGAAAAAGACCCCTACAAAAACATCTTCTTTAGAGGGCATTTACAGGACATCTTTGGCATGAAATAGACATCTTTAGGATGTAATGAGGATGAAAGGGATATCTTTAGGGTTAACTGTGGAGAAGTGTGTTTGTAGGGACAACAGACTGGATATTTGTGAAAACTCGAAAATTATTTGAGCAATTTGTATGAAACTTGGTAGTAATATTTAAAATATAGCAGTTTAATCCGTTTTGGCAGAAAGTATAAGTTTCCTTACGTTAACAAACTATGTAACTTCTTATTTACAAAAATCATAAGGCAAAGCTAGGAGAGATCGCGCAAAAGGAAAGATTGCACGCATACAGCATCCGATGGAAAGAATAGAGTGTCCGAGTTGAAATTTTAGGTGGTTGTACAGTCACTCCCCCCCCCCAAAAAAAAAGTCACCCCCCCACCTAATTTCGCCGTAAAATATCGTAGAAGCATGCGGCTGGCACCTATCGATCTGCAACAACGTCTAATTTTTAATGGTGTAGTTAGATTTTACTTAAGGGGTTATCTACATATTAAAACAGGCATAAACTTCATTTTTTTCAATGGCGACCCCTATTTTTGATCTCACATTCCGACTTTTGAGATCAAGGCAGTTCGGAAAACCTACCTATTTATATGCATGAAATCAATTCTAAACAGAGTTCTAAAAACACGTGAAAATGTGTTAGGGGACCGTCTATAGATATAGAAAGAAATATATTTTGATCTACCACGCAATATAGATTATTTATTAAATTTCACAACGGAATCAAAGTTCAGAAATGTTTATTATAAAATAAAAAACGATTCTAATTCGCAAAACTTTCTGTGTTAGTTTATGAATTAAAAGATTTTTATTGGTTTCTCTTTATTAAATATTGAATAGTAAAATACATCACATCATGCGAAGAAAATTAAATAGTTTGAATCATATGAACCCTACAATACAATGCTGAATTTCAAAAATCTAGGTACCAAGGTAAAAGAATAATAGTAATAATGATAATAATATTAATAGCGGTTAAAAAAAAAAAAAAAAAAAAAAAAAAAAAAAAATGTTTAATATTTAAGAAAAAGAATTATCTACTTCTTGTTGGGTATATTTTTATTTTATACAGTAAGCCCAGCATGAAAGTGTTACTATAAAGTTTTATATTTAATTTTAGGCGTACACACCAACAATAGATAATATACAAAAACATAGATGACAAGATTTAAACTAAAATCTGAGAAAGGATATTTAATATTTTCGCGACTGCTGATGTAGTTTCACGTCATTTGGAAATCTACAACTCCTCCAGTGGGCGTTTCTTTCAAAATTTGTGTGTTACGATATTCCCTAAGAATATTCCTTATATTCAAATTTATATAAACAAAATAGTATGAAACAAATACTTTCACTAGAAAGAGTATAATTATTGTGTATATTCATATGAGAATAAATATGGATATAGAAAAAACGGTTTCCTATTGCCTAGAACGAATATTCCCCGTTCTGCAGTCGTCTACTGTACTTGAATTCTTAATTTTAAATGTGTAAAATCTATATCTTTAAAAGTAATAAGACATATTACTTTGTTTTAAATTCTTTTTCCGTGATAAATGTGTCGCCAGTTTTACGCCGTGATTAGAATAATCGAAAATAAATAATATTGCGCTTTGTTTCAATAATAGATTTTAAAAACTTAAAAAAAAAAAAAAAAAATTCCACTATATTATTCTGTATTAAAAAAATAACATTTAATAAAAAGTTTATATTTTATTATGTCATGCGATAAAATTTAAATAGCATAAACGGTAGAGTAAACGAATCCGAAAATGTCACAACAAGAATGAAACAGAAAATATATTTTAAAAAATCTGATAAAAATTAATTATATTTATTTAAAAGAAAGCAAAAACAAAAGTATTGTTCACTGCATATTGCTCTTTCAAATAATAATCCTCGTCCTACCGCATTTTCTAAATCATGATTTATAACTTGAGATGCACGAATCCTAGAATATTCAAGTTAAAAACAAAAGACAAAAGGTATAAAATAGAATTTTAACATTGAGAAACTAGAAAAAGTTATGTAATATTTAAGAACAAAGATTTAACATTCAGAATCGAGTAAACTCCTTTTTGCAACGAAAGCCACGCCTTTACAGAATTTTTCTAAAACTTTACATTATAAAACAAAATTATTTTACATACTTCCAATTAAATCATTTAAATTTTGTCTTCAGCATTCAATGTAGTAAATGCCATTGACATTCATACATACCAGCGTCACATATAGAGTCATATAAGAGTATGCAAACTAGTTTTTTTAATACTGTTTCCGCAATATAGAGGCGGGGCTACATTTCTTTTGGAATATTTTTCCAATCTCTTGCCTGCATTGCGATAATTTTATAAAAATATAAGCCAATTTGTATAATAAACATCGAAATGTTCCTTAGAAAACAATTATAATAACATAAAGGTAAATTAAAATAGTTTTTCGTCAAAATGTATAGAAATATTGACTCACAGAGGATACACAAGTGACGCCCCCCCCCCCCACTAACAGCAGTAAAAAATGAAATATCACTGTAACTCAAAAAATAATGTTAGGAACGAGCTGTAAATTTGGAAACCCATGTTTTTGATGATGCCCGTTCTATTCGTGCAAAAATTAACATAGGTCATAATTCATAATTATTTCAAATATGAATTTATTAATAATTTTCATAATTCAAAAAATGTTTTTTTAGCAAAAATTTGCATGGAATATGTTTGGGTCACTTCATTCTAACGAATAAAAAAAAAAAAAAAAAAAAAAAAAAAAAAACAGAATTTAAATATCATAATTATTTCGGAAGATATGATTTAATGTTTGCCACATTCATTTAACATTAGCATCCCCAAACTTTGACAGCTTATAAGTCTGTGAAAAATTGAGCGAAATACTATACCATTTTCCGTGATGATTTGATCCAGAGAATTCAAATAAATTATAAAATAGGGGGGTTACCATTGAAAAAAAATGAAGTTAATGTCAGTTTTAATATGTAGACGACCCCCTAAGTACAATCTAACTATAACATTATAAACTAGACGTTATTACAAACTGATCGGTACCAGTCGCATGTTTCTACGATAATTTACTGCGAAATTATGATGAGGGGTGGCGTTTTTTTTTTTGGGGGGGGGGTGACTGTACAACATCAATAGTGGAGTGCGGATTTAAATTTTCATTTTGATTGCTTTAACCCTTTAACGTTCACTACTTAATTTATTTTAAAAATTACTAAACTAATTTTAAAAATGTCTTTTAGACACATAGCTGATCATAAATATTTAAAAAATAAAACATTAGCATTGTTCCTTTTAGAGAAATTTTCGGTTTGAAATATCTGTAAGTAAACCTTATTAAATTCAAATAATATTTAATTTAATAAATAAATCACTTTATACGTAAACATTATCGGCAACAAAAACTCGTAAACGTTGCATAGATATCAACATTTCAATTTCTTTCGTAGTATTTTAACCCTTTGCAACGCAAGGTAATTCGGATCATTTAAATTAGACTGCCACCGGAATTTACGAACAAAATCAAAATACAAGAAATTTTTAATTTTCACAATAAAAAAAGAGCTTTTTCTGCTATATTATAAATGGATATTTTTCATAAAAAATTTCCAGGATCAGTTTTTGCACTTGTGAATAAAAATTAGGTGTTCCATCAGCGGGAACACTGCGACTGAAAGGGTTAATAGTTTAAGATAAAACGTGGTTATTTTGTCTCGTACCCAAAAATAAATGCTTGAATTTTCATAACCCTTCCTAAGAATTTTAATACAATGGTAGGAGTACAAAATATTTTTAAATTAAACAATTTCTTATAACCTACTGACCTAGACTAACGGTACAAGCACCACGATTTCCTCTAAAGGTGAGTAATTATTTAATAAAACACTGCGCAATCTCTCCTACCAAAATGAGAGAGTTTGCGGTTTTGCTGCTTAGGAGAGATTGCGCATTTAAAATTCTATACTGACAGGGATTTTGCAGTTTATTTGTGGTAACAAGACAATGATGATGAGTTTGTTCAATGCCTGGAACTGTACCAAATCCTAACTTCGACAAGTTATTGGACTAATTCAAACCATTCGAGAAGGCTCACTACCTTTATGGAGACTATCCACAGAATCTGAAATTGAACATTATTTTGGGGTGGCACGATCGACAAAAGCCACACATCTGATGGGATTTATCTCTAGAATGCTGTTAGCCTATGAGACATTGTGATTTAAATGTTATTGTATATATATTTAGATTTGAAATACTTTCAAGTAAGATGTTCAACTTTTCATTTTTCAGTGCAGCTGTCGGCTGCTTAAATAGAAGAGATAAAACTAAGTGCAAGCAAAAAATACCGATTTACTCAATCTTCTTTTTAAGGCAGGGGTCGTATTCTCCGCCCTTTTTTCAGGACACTCTCAGAAGTAAGAAATTTTCAAATATATTGCTATCATTGTACTTATACTATAATCTCTACCCTGTATAATCGTGGCACATTACTATAGAATAATATCCAGAATAATTCTATATGAAATTAGTGGTGGCTGAAAATTTCTTATTTGTGAAAGTGTCCTGAAAAAAGGGTGGAGAGTACGACCCTTGTTTTACGGAATGTAATCGTCTAAAGTTTAATAAAATAAAATGCACGTAAAGGATTTTAAAGCGTAAAATATTGTAAAACATTAAGGATTTTTAGGCAGAAGATTTTGAGGGAAAAACTTTAATAAATAGTAAATTGTGGGCGGATTCTGCACTTAAAAATGGGCAGGACTAGCCACATATCATTGAATGCTTGGTGTGCTTTTTTTTTTTTTTCTTTTTTGCTCGAAAATATCTGTTCGAGATGGATTCACCGTGTCAAACAGATTAACTTGCGGCAGGCAGATGCACAATAATACATACGTTGATTGTGAACAAGTAGAGATTCGGTCAGCAACAAGAAACCCTCCTATATGAAAATGTAGTGTACTAATTTTAAATTAAACGTGTTAACTAAAAACTTAATTTATTTTCTGGTCTTGTTCTTTATCTAGTTTTTTCTTTTTTTTTTTTTTTTTTTTTTTGTTTGTTTGTTTCTTTGTTTAATATTCTTTTCTTTAAATAAATTTTTGTAGTTCTTTTTAAATTTCTTTTATTTTTCTGATTTTTTAAATAATTAAATTTAAATATCCACTCCAAATGCGAAAATATTTGTTTACAAATACCTTACAACAATGTCATTTAAGTTAATTATTATTATTGCTAATATAATTGTAGTTATATTAAGCGCAATCCCTCCTACCTGTCTGCGCTATCACTCCTACCAAGTAAGGAGAGATTGCGCAAAATAGCCCTCTTGGTTTTATTACTACAGTTGTTTTAAATTACAACAGAGCAACAAAATTGTAATGGAAATGCATAGAAGAAAGATCAATTCAATGTTATGCAGCAGTAGTTTAGCAAAAAATTAATATTTGGATTTTTTATATCATTTTGTTGAACTGTGCGCAAACTCTCCTAGCTTTACCTTAGATAAATGTATTAATGAAAATAGACATGTTTAGAATGTAATGTGGATTAAAGGGATATCTTTAGGATGAACTGTGTGTATTTGTAGGAACAGCAGATTAGATATTTGTGTAAAATCGAAAATTATTTAAGCAATTTGTATAAAACTTGGTAATAATATTTAAAATATAGCATGAAAGTTTAACCCGTTTTGGTAGAAAGTACATATTTCCTTGCGGTAACAAACTATGTAACTTCTTATTTACAAAAAACATAGATAAATGTTTTCTTTATCAGTAAGAAAATCTTTAACTACTTCCTCCGTAAATACTAGGATTTCGACAGTCAAAATGTTTTCCTGGTCTTCCATCAGTATATTTAAATGATATTTTTTTTCGTAATTGATCGCTTGAACTTACTACTAAAATTTCCAAAAGAAAAATACTGGTAGAAAAATCACAGGGGGTGTTTGCCTTCCGGGTTTTTTTATTTTACTCTCCACCAGTAACTACGAATTGTATTTTTGGTTATATTTAATTGCTAAACTTTGCTGTAACACTATCGATAATATCACTGTTAAAAAATTCTGGTGGCAATTTCCGGGGACAAAAACTCGCCTGAAAGCAGGAAAAAAAATTCGACTGTCGACACACTGAACACGATATTAAGTTTAATAAGAATACGTTTTAGATACAGGTAAATTAAATTTCGCCGAAGTAGTTTATGCAAGGTCATTCATATGAATTATTTATGTGCTTAGGGAACAAAGCAAAAACACACTTTGGAACCTGTTTCAACCTTACAGATAAAGTTTCTAGATAACATAAATTTAGGTAATTTTTTTTTTCTTCCATTCATAAAAATGGCGGGTTGTTTATCGGAATTTCTTGCAAACTTACAAATGAGCTTTCACAAAATTGTGAATATGGAATGCAAACATCAAATACTAAAACATTGTCATTGGAATTTACACCTCTTTCAGAGTTACCAAATTTTGTAATTTATTCCGGAGCACTTTTAGCTCCGCCTTCTTTCTGCACCAGAATTTTTGTAGAATATTTCTCTTCGATATATGAGAACGATTAAATAAGCAGAGAATCGTTCTATAAAATTACTGGTATGAAAAAAAGGCGGGGCTAGCAATATTCCGAAATAAATCAGGGTTCGTACGCTCCTACATTTTCTTTGATCTTTTCAACCACTAAATTTATATTATGAATTTTGTTATAATAGAAACCTATAAAATTCAAAACAAATTTATCCTTAAAAATTATTGGTGTAAGACTCCTACAAAAAAACGCGTGGCTGTACGAACCCTGTAAATTATAAATATTGGCAACTCTGTGCTTTGCCCGTCGATGAAGAGAAGAGCTAAAATTTCTTCTAATACTTCATTCTTAGTGCTAAAATTACGGAATGTGATGAATCTAAAATTTCATTATCATAACTGACGAAAATGTTCACTAATTCTTTACTTTAACCCTCTCTAAATTCAAAGACGCGGAATAGGACTCAAAAAAATCCCTCCAATGTTTACATTTGAAGCATCATACTTCGCAAAGTTTAACCCTTTGTAGTGCACAGTCCTCGCTACGAGAGCGCATTTATTAAGTTCCAGCTGCAAAAACTCATCACAGAAATGTTTTAGCAATTTTTTTCTTTTATAACGTAGCAGAAAAGGTAGTCAGTTTGTTTAATTTTAATTCTGTTCGTGAATTTCGGTGGCAGTCTAATTTAAATGATACCACTTACCTTGCGCCGCAAAGGGTTAGTCACTGAAGTAAGGATAGTTTCTGATTTATTTATTTATTTTTTTTTTTTTTTACCATCCTTGATGGAGGTCGGGCACTGATTTAGACTTACAGAAGAATATCTAAATCTAACGTTTATAATCTATGATTTTTTAATTTCAAAACATAATTTCTGAAGACTTGGTAAACTATGAAATACAAGATCAACTGTGAATACCAAAGAAAGTAAAGCTGGGTAGGAGGGAAAATATTTTCCCAATAACTTCTTGAAAGTTATATAAATGTTGACCAGGATAAGTTTTCGATGTCAGTTGTTTAATTCAACAAGACAGAACTTTCCTGCCAGCCCAATACATTTTTATCATATTTATTATAACATTGCATTTATTATAACCAGAGCCTGATTAAGGGTTAAGCACACATTATCTCCGCTCTCACCGGAATATTTTTACAGTTATTTTTTACTTCATGTCATAGAAATTCCACGCTTTGACGAGGAAATATTTTTTATAAAAAATGAACGGTGTAAAACAATCCAATTTACTCACCGTTATTAGACACCAGAATTCTTTTAAAATAATTTTTAATGATAATTTTCTGTTTATTATAGGAGGAAAGTATTTGTTAAAAAATAACGGTGTAAGTATAAATAATGTGTGCTTCCCCCTTAATCAGGCTCTGATTATAACCGCATTAGTTTAAAACAAAACTCCTTATTTTATACTACAATATTATTAATTCTTGTAAATATCGATTACTTTTGAAAAATCTACTAATATTCTATTTATACCTAAAAACTTTTGTATTCTACACTCATGTCCAAAATTATCTTTACATGCATAAATTCACGGATTTCTCAGAAACTGTGAACTATGTTCTTGTGATTTTTTTTGAATGTTATATAACACTATGACACATAAATAACAAAGGAAAAAAATTAAGGGCATTGCATATAATATAAAATTGTAGCATGAAACATTAAAAATGGTAATAAAATGTGACAAAGAGAGCTCAGTAAAAAAGGAATAACGCAGAACAGAATTAAGCCTTACGGATTTAGTATGGAATATGATCTCCCCTGACTTCTACACACATATAACAACGTGTTTTCATGCTGGCAATAACGTTGTTAACCACAGTTTGGGGAATTAAGCTCCACTCTTCAAGTAATGCTGTCTTCAGAGCATTTACATTTCTAGGAGGAGGATATCTACGCGCAATTGCTCTTCCAAGGTAGTCCATAAGTTCTCTAATGGATTAAGATCAGGAGACTTTGCTGGCCACGGTATTCGCTCAATGCCTTCACTTTCAAGGAATTCGTTAATGAGCTTTGCTCGATGTGGACGAGCATTATCGTCCATAAATAAAAAGTCAGATCCATATGCACCTCTGAAAAATCTGACATAAGGCTGTAGGACCTCATCTCGATACCTCTCACCGGTCACAGATCCACTGTCGAAAACGTGTAGGGGCTTACGTCCATTGACCATTATTCCCCCTCATAGCATCACACCTGTACTACCAAAACGGTCATGTTCCATTATGTTTGAGGGATAATTTCGTGTTCCTGACTCCCTCTATACGTAAACACGTTTAGAATCACCTGTAAAACTAAACCTCGACTCATCAGAAAACAGAACATGGGAGTTCTTTGCACCAATTAAAGCGATCCCTCCTCTGTTGTGAAGACAGTGAAACACATACCCTTGACTTTCTGGCATAAAGGTCTTTTTCATTAAGCCTTCTGTATATCGTTTGTCCTGATACAGCAGTTCCAGTGGCGGCTACAAGCTCTGAAATTAACTGGCGAGCAGTAGATTTCCTGTTACGATGGGGAGTTAGTGCCAAATATCGATCTTCAGAAGCAGTTGTCATTCGTTTACGACCTTGTTCAGGCCTTCTTACAACAGTTCCATCGTTTTGAAACTGTTTCCATAATGTAAAGACTGTCTGTCTTGAAATATTCAGACATCTGGCTACTTCCGTGATAGGCTGCCCTGCTTCTAAACGGCCGATGAGTCGCCACTTCATAGATTCTTCCAAATGATACTTCGAAGCCATAGCAAACCGATTTGAGTCCTTACACACCGAAATCAAACGCTATATCGCAGAGATTCACTAAGTTATTCACTTTGCGCAAAGCGCTTGATTCAGCGTCGGATGACGTAAGCCTAGATTTGCATATCACAGAATCGTTTGATTACTTTTGATTGGATAATACTAATTGGGCTTATTTTTCACACATTTTCTGCAAAAATGGATCACTTTGATTGATTGGATATTTCATTGAATATCATTAGTTTTGGATATGTAAAGATAATTCTGGACATGAGTGTATTTAAATAGTGAATCTTTGAAACAATGATTCCAATGTCTTATATTTTTGTCCTCCGTTCTAAAAACGAATTAATCGAGAAAAACAACTTTCTTTCCAATGAACCCTTTGAATTCTTGCATTGCATCTATTGATTTTCATGTTATTTTAATTTGGTGCATTTGAGAAAGTTTTGGGATTAAACTCTATTACATCTATCTAAGAGGACTTATGTCAACGCCATTTTAACCTTTAAAAAGTTGCAAAATATAGAATTAAGAACGGCATTAAATAAAGTTTTCTTAATTATTTAAAGTTTTCAGAACTAGAATCAATTTCTTTAAGACAGAAAGAAAATGGTCATCATCATTTGCTGCAGATTACTTTGAATTTTGTATAATAAGAAATAGTCTATTACTGAATTTACGAATTTACAAATATATAATTTTACCCCGGAATAATTTTAAAAAGTTGGCATCTCTGAAATAATATACCGTAATTTCTGGTAGATAACCCGCAGGTAAGACGCGTCATTTCTCCAACAGAAATTTTATTTAATAGAGAAATGTTTTCTTTTTCGAAGGAAGAGCTCGTACAAATATAAATTTATTTATCAATTGAAATTTCTGGTGCAAAATTGGATTATATAACCTGCGGGGTATCTACCAGAAATTACGGTAATATAAATATCGTATTTATTGAGTTTCGGAAAAAATAATCTAATTCCCGATTTTAATTTTAACTTACATTCTCTAAAATATCACCGCAAATTATAAGTAAAGAAAGTGAATAAATACATTTTGCAAGTGAATGTCAATAAAATATGAATTAATAAGTTCAGAAAATCTAAATAAATCACAGAAAATAATGAAAAGATTTAGACGTTCTACTTCATCAAATAAATATTTAAAATTTCAAAGTTATATATTTATATTTTGGCTAATTATATTTCAAAATTGAATTTACAAACATCATTACTTATATTCGAAACCTGAATCCCAGGCATCTACTTAAATGAATATTTTGAAATTCAATCGACAAAATAACTGTGTTATTCTCGCACAAACTAATTAGAGAAAAGAGTTCACTAATTTCATACGTTAAAGTTGAGACATCTATAACGTAAAATATGGATAATCTGACAAAAGTTTTGTATTTCTAAGAATAACTGATAGAGCATTATCAGTTTTGGAACATGTATTTAAAACTTGATTTTTCGTTATCCGCTTTAAACTGATTTGACATCTAAAGCAATACAAAATGAATTTGAAAATTTTCCCTAATGCATTAAAGTACTTGAATTTAATAAATAAATAATTTGAGTTAATTTTATTTCCTTAATTATGTGCCAGAGTAAGAAATGTTTTAATTTATTGTATAAATGATTTATTTATTATAAAAACTAAAAACGTAATTTATGATGCATTTTTTTACTTCGTTATACAAAGTATAAGGAAGTATAGTAATCCCGATTTGCGAAACGGATTTTGTGTTTCGCATAGTTGAAAAATGAATGATCGTAGAATGTTGTAAATTTATATGTGCGACAGTTATGATGTCTAGTTGTACACCTGCAACTTTAGTTTTAATACGAGTTCCCCTTTCAACGCCTTTACACGAATTTTCATGACGTCTGTATGTAAGTACGTGTGTGTGGATGTGGATGTGTGTGTGTGTGTGTGTGCGTGCGTGTGTCTTTCTCATAACTCAAAAACGGTTGGAAATAGAAAGTTGCAAATTGGTGTATGTTCATTATAATATCTAGTTGTGCATCTCCGTTTTTGGACTTTCTATGATTTTCAGTTTTGGTGATATTTAGGAAACTTATATACATAATGACCAAAAATACAAAGGTTTTGGCCATAATATATAACCTACCCTCAGAGATATTTCAAAAGAAGCTAACGATAGAGCCAGTAATGGTATTGTTATGAAAGTTGAAGACTTTTTGCGTGTAGAAAGTTGCGCTTAAAGACGAAAGCAGGTTTTTGTCGACGAATGCATTTTATTTTTTTAATGCATCATAACTGAAAAAAGTTAATAATTTTATTTGAGCTCAAAAATTTAAAAATTATATACTGTTGATTAATTTTCTCTTTAAGTAAGTTTTGGTATTTCCTTATAATTTTCAGATAACATTTCGATGCAAAACAAATTGAGTACTTTTATATACAGGGCTTTCTAACCTAAATTAAATGCATTATTGCATGAAGAACTGAATAAGACCATAACAAACTTTCATCACGATATCTAAACAAATATTTTTGATTTATATGAGACAGCAAATTGTTAAAAAACTGGGCGATAATGCTTTTATTTCAAAAACAGCGTGCCGATTTTGCACTGGGTAAATTAGATTTTTACATTATTTTCTAATAAAATTCCCTTTCTAATTAACACTCATATAATTTCTGTTAGAATTAACTGACAAAACCTTCAACAATTTCTACGGGGTTATAAAGAAAAATATATATGTATTACTCACGTGTATGCCGAGAAAATAATTTTGCGCAGTTTTCATATTGCTATTAATGAATAAAATTTATCTTTTTAATAAATCTGTACTGATAAGTATAAAAGATTTAAGTCCATATTCTTGATTTTTCAGGAGACGAAAAATAAAGTTAAACTAAGTAAAAACTAATCAGAAGAATCGATTAGTAAAAAGGGATTTTGTTGATTTATACCCATTATACCATTCAGTGATTGTCAACCTTTATTTAATAAAAGGGAAAATTTGAATTAAATATTTTGTACCACAGATTAATGCCAAATTTCTGACTTGGATCTTTTTTACCAATGGATTTTCTTTGAGACTAAATGACATGGATTTAAATCTTTTATATCAATCGATAGAGATTTTTTTTCTGAGTCTGAATATGTACTTAGCTACAAATCGACATTTTTGGATTTAAATCCTTTATACTTATCAGTACAGAAATTTTAGACTGAAAAAAAATTATATTTGTTTCTTTCTGTAAAAAATGGTATGAGTTCTGTAAAAATTCCCATCCCTGTTTATGCTTAATAATTGAATTAGGATAAATTTGAAGCATTAAATTATTTTACGTGATTAAAACTACACAACGGAAAATGAATTATTCTAATAATTGGGTTAATTTCATCCTTATTTTTCTCTTTCCTAGTTCCGAATAGCCTCTTTCATTATAAAATAGAATTGTTAGTTTAAAAATAAATTTAGTGCGCGAAAATATCATAGATGCCAATTTTTGAGTATTTTCAAGGCAACATTTTTTCTGGAAAAACTTGCAAAATTAAAAAAGAAAAGAAAGTTAAAAATTTTCAACTGATTAACAGAAATAAATCTATTTTAAAATAGTAGTATTTGAAATGCGTAAAAATATGGAATAGTACTGAAGACTCCTTGGGGTAAAGCGTTTGTACAAATTTTGAAAAAATTACAATAAACGTTTAATGTATTAAACGGGGTTCTCAACCAGTATTTTTTAATAGTAATGTTCTATAGAACGTCACAGGAAATAAAGCAAAAAATATTGAATTGGAATAGTGATTTCTGAAAATTTAGGGACCATGTGAATTCTTTTTTAAATGTAGGTAAGCAGTCTTTATCTCGTTTTTTACAGTTTATACCCTGCTAAAAAATTTGCAAAAAAAAAAAAAAAAAAAACTATAAAAATAAATGCAGATGTCTGAAAGTATTCGGAGCGTACAATATAGAGGAAAATTACAGTTAGGAAAACAAAATCTGAAAAAAGAAAAAAAAACTGTAGATAAAAAGATTTTATTTTCTGCATTTTTTTTTTTATTTTTTTTTATTTTTTTTTTTTATTGTTGGAAATTGCTTCAGATTATCTGCAGATTTTTAAGTATTTGGAAACAAACAGCACTTTTTCTGCACAATTTATATTTCAAATACCATCAGATTATCTGATTTTTTTTTTCTTTTTAAAGCTGGGTGACTAAACTAATAATGTACTTTATAAACATATTTTTACTCCGTGGAATTTACATGAAAATATTTTCATTAATACTGTGAAACATATCTTTGTAATTTTCAGAGTAAATAATAACATATGCTTTCATATTATTTATGTGTTAGTTGAACAGGTGTGGAGAACAGAGAGGATATATTAACAGTATGTTCGTTGTATTATTGATATCTGATAATAAATGATAAATGATATAACTACAACTGTAATGTAAGAGATTTATAATACTCTATAAATATTGAAAAAATGAAAAAATTAATGTAAAGGAAATAAGAATCATGTATTCATGCTTTAATATAAATTATGAAAGCTTTTCGAAAACTAACATCGTACGATGGATGCTATATGTAAACATAAATTTCCTTATGCTGATCGGTTGAAGTTAGAAAGCTGAAATATAACTTATCAAATATTTAGAATAACATATGATCTATCACATGCAATTTTGTTGCATGAACTTGTTTTATGAAAGAAAAATAAGTTTATAGATGAAATTTTATGCCTGGTAGCATAGTTGCCAACATTTTAACCCTTATCACTCGTATGTCCCTTCTGAGGGGACATTAAAAAATCCAGCCACGCCTTACAGTGTTCCTCTTCAAATGAAATATTATTTTTCTAAAACGTGTAACTATAGGCTACCTTTCGGCTACCGGAAAATTTTAACAGAAAGATTTATTTTATTTAACGATGAAGTAAAATCAAAGAAATTATTACAATTTTTCGGTAGCCAAAAGGTAGTAAGTTGGAAACTATACGTGTAACGTTTTAAAGGAAGGCCAAAGGCGTGTCTTACTGTACAAAATATGAAAATATGCCGAGCGTGAATGGTTAATGTTTTACGGAGTACTTTTAGCCCCGCCTTCGCACCATTCGCACCATTTTCTTCGCAGAAAAATTTTCTCCAATATATCACTTTGATAAAATAAGAAAAAATTACTTTTAAAAAATAAGTCGTACGAAATAAAGGCGGAGCAAAAAGTACTCCAGAATAAATTAAAATATTGGCAGCTATGTTAGTGTAATACATTCTTTTAAAAATAAGGATGTGTATTCAGAGCCTGATTAAGGGGGAAGCACACATTATTTATACTTACACCGTTATTTTTTAACAAATACTTTCCTCCTATAATAAACAGAAAATTCTCATTAAAAATTATTTTAAAAGAATTCTGGTGTCTAATAACGGTGAGTAAATTGGATTGTTTTTCACCGTTCATTTTTTATAAAAAATATTTCCTCGTCAAAGCGTGGAATTTCTATGACATGAAATAAAAAATAATTGTAAAAATAGTCCGGTGAGAGCGGAGATAATGTGTGCTTCCCCCTTAATCAGGCTCTGTGTGTATTCCTGTTTAACCTCTTAAATGAGGTAAATGCGCAGAGACTGATTAAGGCAAGAGTACAATGTATTTTCTTGCGTGAAATCCGCATGTCTGCTAAAACTAATTCACACTGGAAATTTTAATTATTAGATATATCTGTTTTAAACGATTTGTCTGGATAGAATATGCCCTTGCTTGGAAATTAACTTTTCTGATGTGAAACATTTTTAGGTGACCTGCGGATTATACGTTGTAAAATATTCGTAACTGCCAAGTTTTTAATTTATTCCGGAATGTTGTTAGTCCCGTTCTTTTTCATACTATAATCTTAGTAGAAAAATTTACTTCACTATATCATTAAGATTGAATATGAAGAAAATTATTCTAAAAAGTTTACGGTTGGAGAAAGAGGCGGGACTAACAACATTCCGGAATAAATTAAAATTCTTGGCCGCTATGAATATGGTATATCTGCTGAAAATTCGTCGTTAATATAAGGCGATAAGTATTGTTTTAATAATGATCACACTTTTGCGTAAAAGAAAGGTTATTATACACCAGTATTTTCTATTAACCATCTATAAGGCCGTGGGTGGTATACTTACCACCTTCTTCATCGATTTTTAAATGGGAAAGGCGTGGTAAGCTATTTTACTAAGCCTAGCGTTTTCACTCTACTAAAATACATCAAAGTGAAAGAACAAAGAATCACACCCTGTGTGGATACGTTTTTTTCTGAACTTCTCTTTCTAAGATCGTGAAAAGTAATTTTTACCACAAAAATGGGTATTTAAACTAAAAACAGTAGGCAATGAAAAGTAGTTTGTCACGCCTTTCTTATTTAAAATTAATAAATTGGGTGGTAAGTATACTTCTAATGGCTTTCTAAGGGATTAAAAATGAAATTAATTTTATCTAATATACTAAATTAAATTATTTTCTTAAATCAATCTCAATCCGAAATATATTTTACTATACCATCACTAAAAAGAAATGGTCCGTTAAAGGGTCAATAATCATTTATCAATTAAAACCAGTGTTGGGCAAAATTCAATCATCTCGATGACTAACGATTAATGATTAAATTAATCGTTAATCAAAAATATTTTGACTAATGATTAATTCAATCGTTAATCAAAAATATTTTGACTAATGATTAAATTAATCGTTAATCATAAATATTTTGATTAACGATTAATTTAATCATTAATCGCAAATGTTTTGATTGACGATTAAATTAATTGTTAATCGTAGATTTTACGACTAACGAATAATTTAATCATTAATCATATTTTTTTATGACTAACGAATAAATCAATCGTTAATCGTATTTTTACGACTAATGATTGAATCAATCATTAATCAAAAGTTTTATGACTAACGAATAAATCAGTAATTAATGATAAATTTTATATAAGAAAGAATAAGAATTCCCAGTAAAACATTTTTCAATATCGTTTAAATGTGTTTAGGACTTCACATTTCGGTCTGTCTATATGACTGTCAATCTGTCCATCAGATTTATTATCATAGTTTTAGAATGACCTCAAACTGATGTATATTATTCAGGTAGCGTTCTGCGACGGGTGCGAGTCGGGTTAGCATTAATTTTTGACCCGCGGATAAAAACTTGAGTCTACCAATATTCGAGAATTTTTTTATGTTGCTTTTTCAGGAATACAATCTCTTCAATGCATCTTTTCTCATGTTTTTACAATCTGGAGCGGCTCTACACGACTTCTCTGACTCCGGACACTATTTCTATTGCAGTTAGACCTCACAATACCGTGAGAAAGACCAAAGCCGCCATTTTTCTCACGTGTTTACAATCTGGTGCGGCTCTACACGACTTCTCTTATCTCCGGACACTGTCTCTATTCCAGTTAGACCTCACCAAACCGTGAGAAAGCCCAAAGCCGCCACTTTTCTCACGTTTTTACAATCTGGTGCGGCTCTACACGACTTCTCTCACTCTGGACACTGTCTCTATTACAGTTAGAACAAAACGTGAGAAAGACCTCACAAAACCCAGAGAAAGACCAAAGCCGCCCTTTTTCTGACGTGTTTACAATCTGGTGCGGCTCTACACGACTTCTCTCATCTCCGGACATTGTCTCTATTGCAGTTAGACCTCACAAAACCTTGAGAAAGCCCAAAGCCGCCATTTTTCTCACGCTTTTACATTCTGGTGCGGCTCTATACGACTTCTCTCATCTCCGGACACTGTCTCTATTCCAGTTAGACCTCACCAAACCGTGAGAAAGGCCAAAGCCTCCATTTTTCTCACGTTTTTACAATCTGGTGCGTCTTTACACGACTTCTCTCATCTCCGGGCACTGTCTCTTAAAGATTGCAGCCGGAAACGTTGCAGTTAGACCTCACAGAACCGTGAGAAAGGTCAAAGCCGCCATTTTCCTCACGCTTTTACATTCTGGTGCGGCTCTATACGACTTCTCTCATCTCCGGACACTGTCTCTATTCCAGTTAGACCTCACCAAACCGTGAGAAAGGCCAAAGCCTCCATTTTTCTCACGTTTTTACAATCTGGTGCGTCTTTACACGACTTCTCTCATCTCCGGGCACTGTCTCTTAAAGATTGCAGCCGGAAACATTGCAGTTAGACCACACAGATCCGCGAGAAAGGCCTAAGCCGCCATTTTTCTTACGTTTTTAGAATCTGGTGCGGCTCTACACGACTTCTCTCATCTCCGGACATTGTCTCTATTGCAGTTAGACCTCACAAAACCTTGAGAAAGCCCAAAGCCGCCATTTTTCTCACGTCTTTAGAATCTGGTGCGGCTCTACACGACTTCTCTCATCTCCAGTCACTGTCTCTTAAAGATTGCAGCCGGAAACGTTGCAGTTAGACCTCACAGAACCGTGAGAAAGGCCAAATCCGCCATTTTTTTGCGCATTTACAATCTGGTGCGGCTCTACACGACTTCTCTCATCTCCGGACACTGTCTCTTAAAGATTGCAGCCGAAAACGTTACAGTTAGACTTCACAAAACCGTGAGAAAGGCCAAAACCGCCATTTTTCTCACGTTTTTACAATCTGGTGCGGCTCTACACGACTTCTCTCACTCCGGACACTGTCTCTTAAAGATTGCAGCCGGAAACGTTACAGTTAGGCCTCACAAAACCGTGGGAAAGGCCAAAACCGCCATTTTTCTCACGTTTTTACAATCTGGTGTGGCTCTACACGACTTCTCTCACTCCGGACACTGTCTCTATTGCATTTAGACCTCACAAAACCGTGAGAAATGCCAAAGCCGCCATTTTTCTCACGTTTTTACAATCTGGTTCGGCTTTACATGACTTCTCTCATCTCCGGACACTTTCTCTTAAAGATTGCAGACGATAAATTCTCATTTACTAATATATCTTCAAATTATACATAGTTTTTGTTATTTTAGTTTTCTAGTCATTAAGACAAAACTCAAATCAGATTTTCATTCAAGAATATGCACAAACGTAAAATAAATTCATTACATAAATAATTATATAAACGGTTGATGTAGCTAATATGTTCTTAGTAATATTTTTAAGAAATATTATTTTATGTATTTTTAGTAGACTTACGTAAACTGAAAAGAAATTTCAGTTTAAACTTCATTTTAAGTATTTTTAAAATAAAGAAAAGTATCGAAAATTGAGCACCTAATAGTTTTTAATTTTAATTTTTATAATTTTCATTTTTGAATTTGCGAAAATACCATGTAAACTATTAACTATTTATAAAACAAATTAAAGACCTCTATTTAAGAGATATGCAACCTACCAATAAGTATTTGAGTACTTTCGAATTAAGAAATTTTGTCAAATATCTAGAAGAATTCTATAGGAATCATCTTGAAACTTCGGTAATGTAAAGAACATGTTATACCTCGCATATTTCAGCAAAATTTGTGTCCTGAAGAGGAAAAGTGCACCAGTGTAAACAACAAAACAAAAACCAAAATGTTTTGGATCACTTTGTAAAAGGTAATGCTTTAAACTCGTTTTGGTTGTAGCATATGATTATGCGGATATTTTCATTATATGTATAAATTTTAAGAGGTTACCTCATATATTCATGGAGATATAACGGATTCTTTAAAAAATCGCAAAAACAATTTCTCCTTTTTTATTTAAAACACGTAGGGCATTAGATGCAGTGGAAATCCATTTTTAAGAAATATGGTATGCTACATTAGGCACACATACAGCAATCAGAATGCGAAAATGTTAAATATCTTATGAAATACGAGCACTTTTACTAAATAATTTTCAACTACGTATGCACAAGCTTTATAAAATTTCTCTTGTATAATTTAATAGCCAAAAGTATTGAGCAACTTACATGAAAACCCCCAAACAAATATCATGTAAATTTAAAACCTTACGAGAGATACGAGGCTTAACACAAAAGAAAATTCACATGGTAAATTATAATTGTAGCTATTAATGTATCTGAATATTTTAGTGTAGTCCTGTAAATCTGAAGGCTAATCATATCATATTCTATACAAAACATTATGTTAGAATATTAACAATGCATAAAATTTCTTTATGATTTTTACAGTAGAAAGTTATTTAAATACGCAAACCTGACCCTGTACACAAACTAGTTGTACACGACCTATTAATGCCATTTTATATAGGGAATATTCCATAGTAAACTCGACTAATATATAACATTTTTTAAAATTTCTAAAAGTATTGCTGGGGGCGGGAGACAAGCAGAGAGAAAAATAAACAATCGGACGGACAGACACACAAGTTGAAATCATATTCATACCTAAAAATAGTTAGAAAGTATTAACAACACTTAACGTAACTGAAAGTACAATTCCAGCAAATTTTTATCAATAGTTCTTAATGTAACTGAATATTTTTGTGTAGCCCTGTAAATCAATTGCTAATTATATTATATTCCATGGTGCCTATGAATAACATATTTCAATTTCGTTAAGCTTTGTAATAATGTTATCAAAATTTGGTTAATAGAAATACCTCACAGAACGTACGGCTTTGGAATGCTTTGGAGTGTCCCTGTACACAAACCAGTGGTGGTATTTAAACAATATACATAGGAAACAACCAATTATGAACTTGAATAACATATTTCAATTTCATTAAAATTTGTGTTCAATAAAGGTATTAAAATATGGTTTATAGAAATTCCTCCCATACGACACAATGCTTTGAAATAGTTTCGGGTGTCCCTGTACACAAACCGGCAGAGGTATTCACTCCATTTTCAATAGGGGACATCCAGTAGTAAACCTGAATAACATATATCAGTTTCAAGTAATTACATAAATATTTATGGCAATTAGAGCGCGGACAAACAGACGAACAGACAGACAGATACACAAACTGAAGTAAAATTCCCACTTAAAAATTGTTAGAAAGTGTTAAAGATACTTAATGTAAATGAACGTGCAATTCAAGCAAAATTTTACTAATGTCTCTTACTGTAACTGAATATTTTTGTGTGGCCCTGTAAATCTAATGCTAATCATACTATAATCTATAGAAAGCATTCTTTTGCGCATATAAATAACATATTTCAATTTCATTAAGCTTTATGCAAAGTAAAGTTACTAGTGGATCTGCAGATCAGGAGCCTCAACGTCCTATTTGCATCAGACATTATTCAATATGCCATTTTTTTTTTATTCCTTATTATATAATAGTATATATTGATTCGATCGACTTCTTACCATAATCACATACATTACAGAGGGGGGCTGCCGCCCCCCTCAACCCCCCGCTTTATCTCTCTTTGTATACCTATTTGTATATCATATAAAGTGTTACGGAATTGTAAATAATTGCATTTATTTTTGCATAATTTCTTTCAAAAAAGTTTAGTAAGCTGATAAAATGCTAATTTTGTGCATTTCTAGTCGTTTTAGCGTTAAAATAGCCTAATTTTCCTTTGAAAATGCATTAAAAAGCTCCAATAAGGGAAGAAATGGATTTGGCGCCAAATTCGGCGATTGTTTCCCTCTTTGGCGATTTTGTTGGCAACCTTGGAGAGAAAATCCTTATTAGGGATATACCAAATCTGGAAGCTCAAATTTCATTGGCTGATGTGATACGAGAATTTTCCAGAACAGTCTGTGTTCGATAGAAAAGTATAAAAGAAGCATTATTTTCGCCAAGGCGGTCAGTCTCAGATCTGTGTCAGTTTCGTCAAATGCTTGCTTTGCTTTGAGCCTCTTTGAATGAGACTTGCTTTATGTGTTATTGATAAAGAGTTTGTACTGTTGTTTTACTGTTAACGGCTGTTGTTTAAGCTATGTTTACTGGTTGAATTGAAGCTGATACTTGGTTTATAGACCTGTATTTTTCTGGAACTTTCTGTGAATAAATCACTGAATTTTTGCAAGTTTCGCCTTTCATTCTCGGACAACTTACGAACCCCCAAGTACGCAACAATATGTATTATTAATAAACGACGGTCTTGTATTATTTCCCTGAAATTCATAAATACCAAATTTCATAACTATCAAATTTCATACAAAAAAAAAATTACATAGCATATCGGAAATATTTTGCGTAACCTTTAAACTAATTATCAATTCTATGCCCACAATTTTCAACAGGAAAACATACTTTTAAAATTCTAATAAAATTTCATTATATTAGATGGGGTATAACCTTGTTAAAATACACTTATAAGAAATACCGACTATAGACATAGTACGAAATTCCTTTATGTATCCCGGAAAAGTAGCCACAGTCATTATAAACGCCAATAATAAGAATAAACCTAATTAATTATAACTCATTAATTTTTCAAACTAATTTGACATCATTTGGATGATTACAGTACATATTTGGAATTACTTTGTGTGGTCCCATAAATTATTTAGTCTGTACACAACCTTTTTTAAGAGTAAACATGATTTTAAGCATCTTTATAATGTACGTTAACTTTATTAAGTTCAATTCAGCATAAACGCATGAAAGTCCGTGCTTAAATTAAAAATTTGTCCATAGGCTCTAATGTTACGAAATTCTTTCGTGTGTCTTTGTAAACGAACCATAAACATTCTATACACCAGTAAAAACTATTCATCTTATTTTGCGTTTAAAATTAAAAAGTGTTCCAAATTTAGCATCGTTTGGATGACTATGTGACATTTTTAGAATACTTTTGTAAGATCCTGTACATTAATTAGAAAGCTTAAGAGCACACATTTTCTTCAAACAACTTTAAGCATCTTACTCACGTACGCTAGTTTCATTTTCTTCATTGCAAAGTAAAGATGTTAAAATGCGTTTAAACGAAATTCACCCCATACGCCGTAATCTTAAGAATTTTGGCGTGTCCCTGTAAAAAGTTTATAAAAAATATAGTAATAAAATTATACAGCTACTTATATTAAAAGATGGAACGTGTGCGCCAATTTGCAAGTCAATCCGAGGATTTTTGCGGCCGCTATTGCGGTACATACAAATTCTTCCCAAAGGCAGTAAAAATAAGGAAAACTTTGGCGTGTCCTTGTACACGAACGACAAATGGAATAAACACCTAACACTATACAGCTAATTCCGTTGGCCTCATGAATATGTGTACCAAATTGCAAGACAATAGCGTTATTTTGGAGGCCGCTATCGCGGTACATACAAATTCTTCCCATAGGCCGTAATGGTAAAAAAAAAAAAAAAAAAAAGAAACAGTTGCACTTCGGGAGTGCCGGCAGAAGTGAAAACGTGAACAATTACGTGTGTATTTCTTGAATCGTCAGGAAATATTTTATTGTGTAGGAAATACTTTAAATGAAGTGTTTTTTTATTCATTAATATAAACTACTACCACGAAAATTATATTACAATTTTATTTAATGCGCTAATTGCAATAGAGAGAATGTCCGGAGATGAGGTAGAGCCGCACCAGATTGTAAAAACGTGAGAAAAATAGCGGCTTTCTCCATTCTCACGGTTTTGTGAGGTCTAACTGCAACGTTTCCGGCTGCAATCTTTAAGAGACAGTAGCCGGAGATGAGAGAAGTCGTGTAGAGCCGCACCAGATTGTAAAAGCTCGAGAAAAATGGCGGCTTTGGCCTTTCTCACGGTTTTGTGAGGTCTAACTGGAATAGAGACAGTGTCCGGAGATGAGAGAAGTCGTGTAGAGCCGCACCAGATTGTAAAAATGTGAGCAAAACGGAAGCTTTGGCATTTATCACGGTTCTGTGAGGTCTAACTGCAACGTTTCCGGCTGCAATCTTTAAGAGACAGTGTGCGAAGATGAGAGAAGTCGTGTAGAGCCGCACCAGATTTTAAAAACGTGAGAAAAATGGCGGCTTTGGTCTTTCTCATGGTTCTGTGAAGTCTAACTGCAACGTTTCCGGCTGTAATCTTTAAGAGACAGTGTCCGGAGATGAGTGAAGTCGTGTACAGCCGTACCAGATTGTAAGAACGTGAGAAAAATGGCGGCTTTGGCCTTTCTCTCGGTTTTGTAAGGTATAACTGCAACGTTTACTGCTGCAATCTTGAGGGACAGTGTCCGGAGATGAGATAAGTCGTGTAGAGTCGCACCAATTTGTTAAAACGTGAGAAAAATGGCAGCTTTGGGCTTTCTCACGGTTTTGTGAGGTCTAACTGCAGTAGAGACCGTGCCCGGAGATGAGAGAAGTCGTGTGGAGCCGCACCAGATTTTAAAACACTATACAGTATATAATTGTTAACGCTTCACATTAGCAAGTTAAATGTATGATACATTATTTGTATCATACAAGGATGGAAAGCGTTTGCTGACGATGACGCGAATTCAGTGATTTTTGTTCACCCAAAAGTGCTCAACGCGCCTAAAAAAGTTTTCACTTCAAAAACTTTGGCGTGTCCCTGTACACGAACTACAAATGGAATGCACACCCAAAACTATACAGCTAATTTCGTGGGGATCATGAACATGTGTACAAAATTTTAAGTCAATAGCGTGATTTTTGCGGCTGCTATCGCACGACAGACAGACGGAACAGACGGAACTCAACAGAGGGCCTCTATTGACGTTTCGGCAAAAATTGGAAGTGAATAGCTTGATTTTTGCGGTGGCTATCGCGGTACATACAGATTCTTTCCATAGGCCGTAATGATAGAAAATCTTTGGCGTGTCCCTGTACACGAACTACAAATGGAATACACACCTAAAAGTATACAGCTTATCCCGTTGGGCTTATGAACACGTGTACCAAATTGCAAGTCAATAGCGTGATTTTTGTGGCCGCTATCGAGATACATACAAATTTCTCCCACAGACCGTGATGATAAGAAAAACTTTGGCGTGTCCCTGTATACGAACTACAAATGGAATACATACCGATAACTATACAGCTGATTTCGTGGTGCTCATGAACATTTGTACCAAATTTCAAGTCAATAGCGCCATTTTTGCGGCCGCTTTCGCGCGACAGACAGAGAGAAAGACAGACAGACACACAGACAGAGCCCAAAACCGGTTTGAGTCTCAACAGAGGGCTTCCACTGACGTTTCGGCAATTAAAATTTGGTTTATAGAAATACCTCTCATAGAACGCAATGCATTGGAATACTTTCGAGTATCCCTGTAAACAAAACAGTGCTGATATTTACTCCATTTTACATAAGAAACATCCAATATTAATCTTGAATGACATTTCAATTTCATTAAGATTTGTGTACAGTAAAAGTATTAAAATATGCGTTATAGAAATACCTCCCATAGATTACAATGCTTTGGAATACTTTCGGGTGCCACTGTACACAGAGCAGTAGAGGTATTTACTCCACTTTCAATAGGGAACATTCGATAGCGAACTTGAATAACATATATCAGTTTCAAGAAATTCTATAAATATTTACGGGAGTTAGAGCTAGACCGCGGACAGACAGACAAACCGAAGTAATTAACATTTTTCAATCTTGTTGGAAAGTTTTTAAATACCGTTACTGAAAATTGCTTTCAAAAATTTAGCGGCATCATTTGATCTTCAGAGAAAGGGGGGGGGGATATCAGCTATGGATACAACTACAATTCAATCACGATTAATTTAATCATGATTAATTTAGTCATGATTAATTTAGTCATGATTAACAGTTAATCATTTGCTGCAACTAATATATTAATCACGATTGATTTAATCATGAATAATTTAATCATGAATAACGGTTAGTTGTCTGCTTCTCGAATAATTTAATCATGATTGAATATTTAGTTGCAGCAAATGACTGAAATTTTAATCACGATTGATTTAATCACGATTAATTTAATCGCAACTAACGGTTAGTCGTCTGTTTTTCGATTAATTTAATCGCGATTGAATTTTTAGTTGCAGCAAATGCATAACCGTTAGTTGTGATTGAATTAATCGTGATTAAATTTTTAGTCAACTAATTAGTTGATTGAAAATTTAATCGATTGATGCCCAACACTGATTAAAACATAGACAGAGCTGCCAACCTAATCCGGCAAATTGTTAGTACCGCCCATTTTCTACATCACTTAATTTTTAGAGCATTTGTTTTCATTATTCATCGTAAATATATTTGAAGAGAATTACTCTAAAAATTAAGTGGTGTAGAAAAATGGGCGGTAATAACAAATTGCCGGATTTGGTTGGCAACTCTGCATAGAGTTTCTGTCATATATTTGTCATACATGAAATATTTAACAAGTTTTTAGGGATCTGGTTGCATGCGATATAACCCTTTATGCTGATATCTTGGAAAATGAAAAATTGATATACAATGATTTATGCTGATTAACATTCTAACAATTTTTTTGGGATGGCGCTCTGCTTCATACATGTTTCACCTATTTTCACAAGTATTTTCACTAGGTAATTTTGTAATAATTTTCGACAGTTAATTAACAGAAGTGTTATTATTAAGAAGTAGAGATACGTATTGTTACTATATAAAGCTTAATGGTTTTAAAATGAAAACTTCTATGTGAAAAAAAAGAAAAAATTCCAGATGGGTTTGATACGTAAAAACACTAAAAGTTTTTGCATAATGAAGGATGGATGGTTGGGTTTTACGTCGCACAAGTGCTGCGCAGATGGGCAATTGGCGACGGGCTGGGACACACCCATATAGGTGGTCCGGAGACATGCCATCACAATTTTGATCCTCCACGGAAGGGATGGATCTCCCGCTTCGGTGACCCCTAGAGGTATAATTTTTGATGGAAACATGGAGGACATTGCGGCCACGACATATTTTATGTGCACCAACCACCATTAGTGTACACGACGGTCTTTGGACGGCTCGAGTACCGAACCCGCAATCTTCCAATTACGAGGCCGGTGCTCTACCGACTGGGCTACCGCGGCCCTGCAAAAGGAAGGAAAAATCAATATGAGAGACCTTTTGTTAATGAACAGAGAAGGCTTGAAATTCTGCCTGAAAAAAATATCAGAGTTATTGATAAATAAACATACTTATTTAAAACAATTCGATAAAGAACAAAATAACTGACGAATTAATATAAATACAATAAAAGTATTTATGTGGTTCTAATACTTTGTTTGTGATAAATAAAAAAAAAAGTACAATTAAATCTTACAAATTTTATTTTATGAGAATCATTCTCGTTATAAATTTGAATAGTTAAAATGGAACAAACCTATATAAATAATAATAATAATAATCAATAAATACCTTATTATGTAGTTTCAAAAAATCAGAATAAATACGAAAAATAAAACACACAATAAATTTGCCTCGTTTGAATTTTTTCAAAAAAGAATTATTGAAAAATTAAATAAATGTACGAAGTATACGTAATATACAATTTTTTATTATTTAGACAATGTTACATGTTTTTAAACTATGATTCTTAATGCATTTAATTGAGATAAATTTTGTGATTGTTCTTGGTTTTACTTCGCCCAATTTACATAATTAGAATCACATTTCTTTTGATAATTATTGTTTTATCACTTTCTTTAATGTATGTTTTATCACTTTTGCATAATTTCAAAATTTCATCTATCATCCATGATGAGCGTAAAATAACAATAAATAAAAAAAAAAAAAAAAAAAAAAAAAAAATGTTTTCTTAGTTGGAATGCTGATTTAAACAATACCAAAAAACATGATGATGTACTTAAATAAAAAAGTAAAATAAAATAAAAAATAAATTAAAAAAATGTAAATTCATATCAAATACAGAGCTGCCAACCTAATCCCGCAAATTGTTTGTACCACCTTTTTTCTACACCACTTAAATTTTAGAGTATTTGTTTTCTTAATTCATCGTAAATATATTTAAAGAGAATTACTCTTAAAATTTAAGTGGTGTAGAATAAGGGGCGGTACTAAAAATTTGCCTGATTAGGTTGGCAGCTCTGCAAATATTTCAAACGTTTGATTTATTTAACCCCTTACTAGTCTCTAGTTGGTCGATTCGCTGCCCATCCCTTGAGTTTTTATTCAGTAGCCACCAAAAATATTTAGAAGTGGCATTTGATATACATAAAAGGCGAATCGACTCCAATAATCGTGGATTATATATATGAAATGCCACTTCTAAAAATTTTTGGTGGCTGTTGAATAAACACTGAGGAAATGGGCGGCGAATCGACCAACTAGCGACTACTAACGAGTTAATTAATGGTTGTTAGATTTATGTTATACGGTATAATCACCAGTAATACACGCGTTTTGTAATTGTAGCAAAAGTGCAATATATGATTACATCGACAAATTTGGAATGAAGGTAAGGTTAAAAATCAAAATTACGTAGGAAATAATGGTCATAAAATAGAATTTACGCAAAACAAGGCATCGTCGTCGGTAAAAGTTCCAGCCGTACGATAATTTATCGCATACGTAGTTGCCAAGTCTCAGATTTAAGCAGGTCGCATCATAACGGGAACTTTTTATAATAAAATTCAATTTATTTAATCGTGGTAAATTACCATGAGATATTGCATACTTGCCAACGTCCTAATCAATATTCAGTAGTGTTGTTAGTCCCGCCCCTTTTTTTTACACTAATAAATTTTTAGAGTAATATTTTTCAATTGCAATCACGATTAAATAAGAAGAAAAATACACTAAAAAAATACTGGTGTGAAAAAGAAGGCGGAGCTAACACTATTAAGGAATATTAATTAGTATGTTGGCAAGTATGGACATTGCTATAAAAAAATACTAGAGTGAAACCTGCTTTAAATATTAGAAATGTTATCAAGTATTATTATGGCAAAGCTGTCGTTGGGATACCCTCCTGTTTTGCACAGTAAGCCTGTTTGTTTTGGTATTCCTCTAAAATGTTACATTATTTTACAAAATGATTTTGTGAATTCATGTTTAATGCCTTACGTGCGTCGTCGTATAAAAGTAAAATTTATGCTTAAATTTTACTTTTAGAAGCTCCCTAAAGTAACTTTTAAGTTTACATTTTTGCACAGCTTCAGAAGAATCTTACGCATTAGTAAAAGAAAAAGAAAAAACTGAGATAAAATATTTTAATGAAATAAATAATTTTATATTTTTATAAATATTCTCACATCAATTTAATTTTAAATATTTCTAAAAGATGAAATAAAAATACTATTTGCTTTGGTCCTTTGTATTTCCCAGTTGAAAAACAGTTTTCATTGTTAGAGACATACTTGCCAACATACTAATTAATATTCCGTAGTATTGTTAGCCCCTCCTTCTTTTTGACACCAGTATCTTTTTAAAGTTTTTTTCTTATTATTTAATCTCAATTGCATCTGGAGACTTTTTCTCTAAAAATTTACTGGTGTGAAAAAAAGGGCGGAACTAATAACACTACGGAATATTAATTAGGATGTTGGCAAGTATGGTTAGAGATAGTAGTCCTCGTAGTAATTGAATATATTGATATGTTTTACAAAGCCTACAAGAAAATATAACAATTATTTAATCTGAACTTGAATCTCGAATCATACAATATGCTCTTGTGATACATTTTTCTCTTGCTAATCATGTTTTTAAGTGTATAGTATATGATAAATTAACTTGAAGCATAAAGCATTCAAACATTTTTTACATAATATATTAACATATAATCATATTTAAAAGTTACTTTGGTATTTAAATAAATACATACAAATTTTTCAAATAAATTAAGTTAGATATGTGTCTATAAGTGCCAGCATCTATGCTTTTTTTTTTTTTTTCTTTTGGCCTTCATAAAATTCTGATACAGGTTTTTTTTATATATTTCTCAAACAGTTTCCACTGATTAAATAAGGTAAAAAAATTTATTAAAATTTTCTTGTGGCCAAAATGCGTAAATTTGGCAACTATGGGTATGTAATAAAGCAGTTGTTCATTATATGCATGGAAATGTGAGTTCTAAATATAAATTCCTTTTCTTTTTTTTTTTTTTTTCGATTAAAGGGGCATATATAAAGTGAATGTTTTTTATTAATAGCAGATGAAATTACGAAAAATCGTGCATTAAAATTTTCAAATTTCTCTTTTAAATAGTACATTTCGAAAATTCTACAGCAGTTCCATGATTTACAGTGGTTAGTTTCTTTGCAAATATTTCCGTCTTTACATGTACTCAAACTCCATATCAGTAATAAAAATAAATAAATAAATAAAAAGCGATTTATATTTCATAATCATAATATTTTTCACATTTCTTAATTAAAAACAGTTAATATTTAACATATTATATCTCTGTGAATATTCCTTAAAAGTATGCACGTTATGAACGAAATATTTTTATACATATATTTCCATATATGATACACATATACACAATCATTTGTACAAAAATATAAGATATGCCCCTATCAGAGATACAGCGTCGACTAAAATCGAATCAATAAGTTCTAGGGATATATTTTCATTCTTCTACCAGCCGAAATAGAATAATCGAAATCAAAGCATCCGCTGAAAAATTGTTTTTGAATACATTTAGAGAGAAGGAGAAAAAAATCACATCGATATAGACTTACATACATAGATGGAGAAATATAAATAAAATTGCAGGATTTTCATTCTTTTAAAGAGGTTTAAAAATATTTTACATGAAAAAGGGGAGTGCAACCGGAATTATGTTTACAGAAATTTATTTGAAACATTTATTAGGTTTTTCACGAATACAGCTATGACAACATTTAAAATTTATTCCGAGCATTGATAACGCCCTTACTTAATACAACTAGTCTGTCGATTGTTTTATCCTATATCTAATTGCGCTTAAATAATGGAAAAATTACTCTTAAAAAAATAGTGTAAAATAAAGGCGGATTGTACTATTTCTCCAAAAAAATTAGAAATTTTGGCATAAATTACAAATATGTGATGAACTAATGCATAGGTGCCAAATTGTACGGTTTTTTAACACCAGTATTTCTTTGTAAAATAATTCACCAAGTTTAATCGCAGAAAAGTGCTAAAATGTATATAAAAAAATTCTATTAAAAATTTCTGGTTAAAAAATAAATAAATAATAAATAATAATAATGATAATAATAATTTAAAAAATAAATAAATAAACGCACAAAATGGCAGCTATGTAATATATCCTGTGCCATAATTTATAGCTATAAACAGACTAATGATCTCACTATTCTTCAGAAGCTCAATCTGCGAAGTGTGATCAGGAGAATCGTGTGATTCCTCAAATTTGTGACAAAAGAGAGTCAAAGTGTGTGGCTTGCAAAGCCTTTTTAATGATGACCGTGGGGTCGCGTGAAAACTCATGTCTATCTGACAAAATTGCATAGCTACCAAATCTCCTGATTTCTTAATGCCACTATTAAGAAAAAATGCCTTTGTCTTATTTAGTTGCAGAATTTTAATCATCAAGTATAGTTTTTTTTTTTTTTTTTTTTTTTATCAGAAATAATGGTAGAATAAAACCTAGTTAGTTGACAACTGTGTAAGTGATGATCGTCTCCAAAGAATTATTAGTGGAGTACGAGTTACTAATGTTTACATCATGAGATACACTAAACCTGCACTTTATCATTGACCAGCTTATTGTTAAATCAACTACACAGTTGATGAAACATTTACTGCATAGTTGCTAGTTTTTACGCTTATTGGCTACTGGAAAATCTTAATAAAATATTTTATCGTATTTAATCAGTAAAAACTGATTTAGAAATATATAAAAAAAATCTATTACGATTTTCCGATAGCCAAAATGTGTGAAAGTTGGCAATTATGCTACTGTTGTATTAATGTACAGTCACCCAAAAAAAAAACGCCACCCCCCCACCTAATTTCGCCGTAAATTATCGTAGAAACATGCGACTGGTACCGATCACTTTGTAATAACGTCTAGTTTATAATGTTATAGTTAGATTTTACTTAGGGGGTCGTCTACATATTAAAACTGACATTAACTTCATTTTTTTCAATGGTAACCCCCCGTTTTTATAATATTTTTGAATTCTTTGGATCAAATCATCACGGAAAATGGTATAGTTTATATATTTCGCTCACTTTTTCACAGAGTTATAAGCTGTCAAAATTTGGGGATGCTAATGTTAAATGAATGTGACAAACATTAAATCATATCTTCCGAAATAATTATGATATTTAAATTCTGTTTTTTTTATTCGTTTGAATGAAGTGACCCAAACATATTCCATGCAAATTTTTGCTAAAAAAACATTTTTTGAATTATGAAAATTTTTAATAAATTCATATTTGAAAAAATTATGAATTATGACCTATGTTAATTTTTACACGAATAGAACGGGCATCATCAAAAACATGGGTTTCCAAATTTACAGCTCGTTCCTAACATTATTTTTTGAGTTACAGTGATATTTCATTTTTTACTGCTGTTAGGGGGGCGTCACTTGTTATAATTTGTATCATCTGTGAGTCAATATTTCTATACATTTTGACGAAAAACTATTTTAATTTACCTTTATGTTATTATAATTGTTTTCTAAGGAACATTTCGATGTTTATTATACAAATTGGCTTATTTTTTATAAAATTATCGCGATGCAGGCAAGAGATTGGGAAAGAATTCCAAAAGAAATGTAGCCCCGCCTCTATATTGCGGAAACAGTATTAAAAAACCTAGTTTGCATACTCGTATATGACACTATATGTGACGCTGGTATGCATAAATGTCAATGGCATTTACTACATTGAATGCTGAAGACAAAATTTAAATGATTTAATTGGAAGTATGTAAAATAATTTTGTTTTATAGTGTAAAGTTTTAGAAAAATTCTGTAAAGGCGTGGCTTTCGTTGCAGAAGGGGGTTTACTCGATTCTGAAATGTTAAGTCTTTGTTCTTAAATATTACATAACTTTTTCTAGCTTCTCACTGCTAAAATTCTATTTTAACCCTTTTGTCTTTTGTTTTTAACTTGAATATTCTAGGATTCGTGCACCTCAATTAAGTATCATGACAGTAAAAAAACGCGGTAAGACGAGGAATATTATTTGAAAGAGCAATACGCAGTGAACAATACTTTTGTTTTTTCCTTTTTTAAAATTAATATAATTGATTTTTATTAATTTTTATCAGAATTTTTAAAACAAATTTTCTGTTTTAATCTTGTGAAATTTTCGCATTTGCTTACTCTACCGTTTATGCTATTTAAATTTTATCGCATGACGTAACATAATAAAATATATAACTTCTATTAAATGTTTTTTTAATACTGAATAATAAAGTGGTATTTTTTTTTCTTTAAGTTTTAAAATCTATTATTGAAACAAAGTGCAATATTATTTATTTTCTATTATTCTAATCACGGCTAAAAACTGTCGTCACATTTATTACGGAAAAAGAATTTAAAACAAAGTAATATGTCTTATTACTTTTAAAGATATAGATTTTACACATTTATAATCAAGAATTCAAGTACAGTAGACGATTGCAGAACGGGGAATATTCGTTCTATGCAATAGGAAACCGTTTTTTCCATATCCATGTTTATTTTCATATGAATATACACAATAATATGAATATACACTCTTTCTAGTGAAAAAATTTGTTTCATACTATTTTGTTTTTATAAATATGAATATAAGGAATATTCTTAAGAAATATCGTAACACACAAATTGTGAAAGAAACGCCCACTGGAGGAGTTACAGATTTCCAAATGACGTGAAACTACATCAGCAGTCGCGAAAATATTAAATATCCTTTCTCAGATTTTAGTTTAAATCTTGTTATGTATATTTTTGTATATTATCTATTGTTGGTTTGTACGCCTAAAATTAAATGTAAAACTTTATAGTAACAATTTCATGCGAGGCTTACTGTATAAAATAAAAATATACCCAACAAGAAGTAGATAATAATTGTTAGTTAGTAGATTTTAATTGTTTTTATATATATTTTTTGTTTTTTAAATGTATTTTAACTTAAATTTTTGGCTCTTAAATAAAACAGTTTTTGCTTTTAAGAAGTAGATAATTCTTTTTCTTAAATATTAAACACCTTTTTTTTAACTGCTATTAATATTATCATTATTACTACTGTTCTTTTACCTTGGTATTTAGATTTTTGTAATTCAATATTGTAGGGTTCATATCATTCAAGCTATTATTTTTCTTCGTACGAAGTGATGTATTTAACTTTCAATAATAATGTTTAATAAATTGAAACCAATAAAAATCTTTTAATTCATAAGCTAATAAAGAAAGTTCTGCGAATTTGAATCGTTTTTTTATTTTATAATAAAAATTCCTGAACATTTTTTCCGGTGTGAAATTTTATAAATAATGAATATTGGGTAGTTGATCACGATTTATTTTTTCTAAATGTATAGACGGTCCCCTAACACATTTTCACGTGTAACTCTGTTTAAAATTGATTTAAAGTCTATAAATAGGTAAGTTTTCCGAACTGCCTTGATCTCAGAAATCTGAATATGAGGTCAAAAATAGGGGTCGTCATTGAAAAAAATGAAGTTTATACGTGTTTTAATATGTAGATGACCCCTTAAGCAAAATATAACTACACCATTAAAAACTAGACGTTATTACAGATCGATAGGTACCAGCCGCATGTTTCTACGATAAATTACGGCGAAATTGGGTGGGGGGGTGGCGTTTTTTTTTTGGGTGACTGTACCATACGTACCTAATATTTCTAAATTATTCCGGAGTACTTTTAGCCTTGCCTTTTTTTCCTACTAGTATATTTTAAAAGCGTTTTTCTTCTTACTTCATCAGAAGTAAATACTATAGCAAATTTCTCTTAAATCAAATTGGTGTGAAAAAAAGGGCGTTAATAACAATACTTCGGAATAAATTATAAATATTACCAGGTATGGTCGTACATAAATCTGCAGCCAACTTTAAGAAAAATTACGTAAGATTTAAAATTTGCCCCTGTCGTGTCTCACACTTAGAACGACAAAGGAAAATGCTAAGTTCAGTTCTCGCAGCATTTCTAAAATTTTACGTCCAATGAATGTAGTATTTTAGGAACAATGCGAGGCCTGTAAGTTTATTAATAACGATTTTTTTTTAAACAATATGAAGCATGTGTTTTTATCAGAGCTGCCAACCTAATCCGGCAAATTGTTAGTACCGCCCCTTTTTCTACACCACTTAATTTTTAGAGTATTTTTCTACTTAATTCATCATAGATACCTTTGAAGAGAATTGCTCTAAAAATTAAGTGGTGTAGAAAAAGGGGCGTTTTTCAATAGGCGTTAACAATTTGCCGGATTAGGTTGGCAGCTCTGTTTTATTTATATTTCAAACCAAATATTTTTTCTTTAAAAATTTATTTTCAAATTTTATTTTTACTGATGCTATTTCCATCCATAACAAAATTACCCAATTTTCGTTTGAAACTCTTAATATTATAAATCTGCTAACTATGCTAATTTACCCGTAGTAGTTAGGCCCCGCCTTTTTTTCACACCAATGTATTTGTAGAGTAAGAGTATTCTTATTTAATCGTGAGTACATATTGCTGAATATTACTCTAAAAATTGACTGGTGTGAAAAAAGGCGGGGGCCTGATGCTATTATGGATAAATAAGCATAATTGGCAGGTCTATATTGTAAATAAAAAAACATGCTGATTTTTTCAAACTTTCAAATAAATGCTTATATCTTCTTTATTTAACATATTATCGTTACACAACTGCTCTGAAATACTATACATGGACTTTATAAACGTATCGTATAATTATAGATAATTTCGTTTACTTAATGATACAGGGCGATCACAAACATTATTGATTTTTTTTTCAATTTGTTACCGACCCCTAACTATTGTCGTCACCTAATCTTCACTGAAACATATATGCAGGACCTGTTCTTTACACACCAGTGTTTCAGAATATTTGATCTAGAGATAAATTTTTAAACTGAAAATAAAACGGATCGTTTGCGAATATTGCTAAACTATTGAGTAGGATTGTAATTAATATCCCGTAGTACTCTTAGTGGGAGTGACCGGGGCTAGTAGTAACGTTTTCGTCATTTTAAATATTAGCTCTAAGATTTTAACTGAAGTGAAACATTTAACATATCATACCATAGAGTAAAGCTTGTGTAATATATTTATAAAACTATTATTAATACTACTAACGTTTTTCATATCATAAAATGAATTCTGCGTAACGTCGAAATTTGTCACAACTTGCCCAGTAACGGGGCTAGTAGTGACATGCTTGGGGCACATTGTGACATACAAATTACACATACAAATACGTTGTAACATATATAAATTATGTGAGAAAAATAATTAAATGCGATATTTTAAATCAACAATGAAAAATTCATTCACTTATGTCTTTCATTACACTTCGAAAACTAGACTAAATCAGTTTTCGTCATCTTCAGTGGCATTGGTATCCTGCTACTTATTTTTTTTTTTTTTTTTTTTTTTTGCAATGCACTATTTGACTTTTTCCTATAGTGTGAATAGCATACGTGGTTTTTTATATCCCATTTCAATATTTTCGTATATATTAGTAGTCTTCTTTTTATTCATATATCTAAGAAGTGATATTCTGTTTACACGAAACAGTTCTTGGGTTTTCTTTAAACTGCACCTTCCAAAATTTACATCTGTTGCAGCCCTCTCATAATCTTCTAAAGTAGCTTTAACTCTTTCAGTAAGCCTTTTGCAATTTTACGTAAATGTTCCTGAAATATAAAAACCTGCATTAAAAATCATGCCGGAGCAAGTAGAGACACTGTCACAACATGCCTCCTACACTTCGTCACAACTAGCCCCGCCTTACGCCGTTTTGAACTTTATTCATTATTTTCCGAAAAGTTGTCATCAATAAGAAATGAAATACATAGGATAACAGCTCAAAATATAAATATTCAAATAATGTTAAGGAAGTTTACATGCCTCATGATCCCTCGTGGCAATGACGATTCCAACGTAGGTCACAGAATTCACTTTTGCAATAAAACACACAATACATAATTTTATCACGCAAACAACGCAACGCTATACTTCAAAACATACACAGCACATTACAATAATCAAGCTGTTCACTCACAGTCACATGACACGACAGGTTCTGCAACCTACCGGCTCATTCAGGAAGCCCTATGGCACTACTTGCCAATGGCACAACTAACCTCGGTCTTCCCTACCCCCCCCCCCTTTTATTTTCATCATCATTATTATTATTATTATTTTATAGAGTAATTTTCTTCTTATTTAAGCCTAATTACATTTGGAGAAATTTACTCTAAAAATAATGTGGTATAAGAAAATTGGAGGAAAATAACTATGTTACATATTATTAATTAGAATATTGGTAGGTCTGCTTGTATATAAAAAAGAAACATTTCTTTATTAGCAATAACTGGAGTGAGAGTGTGTCCGCTTTTTTTTATACCACTGTTTATTTATTTATTTATTTAGAATTAAAAGAAAAAAAGGAAATATTGTGCTTTGAATAGTGGTAGGATTTACTGCTCGTAAATTAAGTTTAAACAATTAAAGCTCAAAATTTCTGTAATAAATAAATTAAATTTTGTTAAAAATAATCGATAATTAATCATCAGTATTTAAATAATAACTAGCAGGCTACGCCCGCTTCGCTGGCCACTATATTTAAATGAATCTCCAAAAGAATTGGATCATTATTTATTTTTCACATCACATTATAAATAAAAACTAAAATAATTACATTGGAATCGCTCTAGACCTCGCATCGGGTACTCGCTGACTACGGCAGTTCTTTCTCTGCCCGCACTGTATCGGGAGCAGGTTCCCACTGCCTGCAGAAATCTCTTTCCTATGTATTTCAATATGGGTATTTATTGACGATAGGTGGGTCTGCCATTATTTAAGAACTACGATTTTAAAGATAACTGTATCTCAGCGTCTATTAAATATTTTAGTTTTTGAACCAAGTATTTTATTGCTCATGCTATTTACGTATTACAATTTGATTCCGACCAATGTAATGAAATAAAATAAAAAGTAGATTTTCTTTCAGAAGGAATTAAATACATAAAAAACAAATAAATTCCAATCAGTTTAATCCTTTCACTATATACTACCATTATTTCCTGACAAGTACTATAAATTAGGAAAAAAAAACTTTTAAAGAAATTAAATTAACAAATGAAAAATAATTTTTGTTACACTACAAATTTATACATAAACATAACTGTTATAAATACGGTTTTAAATTTTAAATTTAATATATTTAATTTTTTCTACTGCATTATCATTTTATTTCCAATAAATATAATAAATTAAAAAGAGAAAAAAGATTCGCCCTCAAATAAATGTATTAAATAAAAAATAAATTGCATAATATCCGCGATTGTAATGAAATGCTCGCCCTCTGGTGGGCTAAGGTGAAATTATCACACCACTGATAGCTTTCACGCTGAAACAATGATAGAACAACAAGAAAGAACAATAATAAATGCACGTGGCTATTATAATTTACTAACAACTGCAGTTGAGAAAGTGCCATCTATCGATCATTACAAACGCGGATAGCCGTTGCTAAGATACGCAGACGATTACAATCGAAGAATAAATTCATGAAAAATGAAACATAAAAGCCAATGTTTAAAATCGAAAAAACATTAATTTAAAAAATTCAAATTCGAAATTCGAAAAAATCTCGATGAGGTTCACACCTGCAGGGTCCCAGGTACCTATATGTCAAATTTGGAAGCTCTGCGATCAGTAGTGTGTAGTATTGTTCATGTTTAGATAAATGTATTTATTTTCCTGTTGGAAAAAAAATAAACTCGTTTTTTTTTTTTTTTTTTTTTTTTTTTTTGGCAACAATTAAATTATGGATTAAATTTAAATGGCTAATTTTTCGCTATTATTAGCTTATTATTTTCATATTTTTATTAATTAAAAGAAAACTAAACAGAAATTCGAAATTCTGACTTCGATATGCACAGTGATCCTTCGGGGGGCACCTTTGTGTTAAATCTCGTGACTGTCCGAGCTACCGTTTTCGAGAACAGTGAAATGTATATACAAATATTGCTCACTTAATAGTATAAGATTAATCACCTATCATTTTGTTAAAATTAATCAATATTTATTTATATGAATATTTCTGGGGCTTAATCGGGTTTTGTCTATGACAGTGATGTAAGAATTAAATTAATCAAGAAAATAAGAAAATATAAAATGATTATGAGATAATATGATTATTTATTAATTGCTGAATATAATACATAATAGGTCGGTATTTGCATACTTTTTATACTGAATGAAATTCGTTTAAATATTTCATGCTTGCTAAAATATATCTTTTTTAATTAAATCAGCTTTTCTCATTATTTTATAGCTGTTCATTATTGCAATGAATTAAATACTTAAATGAATTTATAAAATATTTGTCGGATTACATTTTAATCTTACTTTATTTTACTTATAAACATAACTGAAATAAAACGTGATTAAATACTTTAATGAATTTATAAAATATTTGTCAGATTATATTTTAATCTTACTTTATTTTACTTATAAACATAACTGAAATAAAATGTGATTTAAATTCATGTGATACATTTAAGCATTAATATATATATAAATATTTTATTGCTTTTCATAAGCTTAAAATATTCAGTATAAAAATATATTTTTGATTGAGAGTTTATTTATGTTAAATAACAAATGTTGATTTTTAACTGACTCCTTCGCAAAATGCTAAATCATGGATAAAGCAATGTATTTTTATTTTAAAAAATCCTTGAAAATAAATTTCTCTCTTGTTTAATCACAACCACCCGAGGCTTACTCTTTAGAAATTCAAAAGTAAATAAACGACTTTTGATCACAAATCTCTTATAGTCTGTTTCATAGCTGGCGGCTTTTAAATGTTCTTAAATGGATAAAATAAAAGATACTTTTATAGATGAAATATTTATCTTTTATGTGAGAAAAATTTGTTTGCATTTTGTTTGTTTTTGAAAGAGAGCATTACGATTTTGTTTCTTTAAGGGAGTTCTATTATTATTATTTTTTTATATCTATATCTCAGATTTTTTTTAAATTGATATTTATATTAAAAATGATATTCATGTATAATTTTCTAATGAATAGTAATTTTTTAAACAAAATTTAAATATATTATATAATCATATTTTATAATAAATTAATAGTCTAAATAAATATGTGTAATTTAAAGACGATAAATAATAATATAATCACATTTTATAATAAACTAATAATATAAATAAATATGTGTTCTATAAAGACGATAAATAATAAAGAAAATGTACGGATTTTCAAAGTATGGCATAGATTTTGCTTAGAAATTTATATTGTCCTTTTTAATAATCGAAGAAAGTATACGAGTATATTATTAAAACAAAAACATAGTTTAAATAATGAATAACAAAATTTAAATGAATTTCATGAGCTATTTCTCTTTTGTTTGAATACAGTAATGATTCTAGTTACAGATTTGGATAGAATTTATTAGGAAATGTTACTTATTTTACTTATCCAATTTTCTAAAGATTTTACAATTTTAAAAAAAAATGATAATTAATAAAAAAAATAAAAAATAAAACCTTTCTGCCAGAGCAAAAGTTCAATTTTGTAATTCAATTTTGTCTTTCAGTGCTATTTTCGATTCCAACATTTTTTAAAACAGGAATAAACTACTACGTCAGAAACGCCAAAGAAAAATTATTGAGGTGCATAAAGCTGTTTCGGTAGCCTAAAGCGTACCGTCTTCAGTGCAAAAAGAATTCTGACTCTGGAGAAGTGCTCGTATATATAGGAGAGGGACCGGATTTAGTTCAACCAATAGGATTACGGAAGAGGTGAGGAGTGTGGCCAATAGGAATTAAGGAATGTGTAAACAGTAGAAAAATTAAGGAAATGTGGACTGAATGTAAAATTTCCAACAATCAGACAAATAGGGAACAGCGAAATCACAATTTACAAGGTTTTTAAAATTTTTATAAATATGAAAAGCTTCAAAGAAATCGAGTTCATAAATGGATTTAGGTCTGCAAATTATTTTAGCTGAATTAAATTTAAAATTATGATTTTCATCCCAGCAATGTTTAGAAATAGCCGATTTATTGGTTTCTTGTTTGCGGACGTAAGTCATATGTTCTTTTAGACGAAATTTAAGACTGCGTTTAGTTTGGCCAATATATGATAAACCACACTGACAGGAAATACTATAAATGCCCCAAGAATTATGCATATCAATAGGATCTTTTAACTGAGAAAAGGTAAGTTTATTGGAAGGCGAAAATATTATTTTAAAATCATATTGTTTGAGAATTTTAGCTATGGTTTGACTGGTTTTAGAAAAATAGGGTAAAACAATACTGATATTAGATGTGACTGATTTAGTAGACGAAATACGAGGGAGTTGTAATTTTTGGATAGCTTTGTCTATAATGGAAGGGTCATAACCTCTGTCAATTGCGATGGCTTTCAGGTATTTAATTTCAGATTTCAATAAAATAGGATTTGAGCAAATATTAAGGTCACGGTTTACAAAAGTATAGAAAGCAGCCATTTTTTGGTTAGGTGGGTGACATGAACGCGCATGGGGAGGAAGGGAGACTGCAAAATTTTTACGGTAGACAGTGGTTGAAAATCCATTTACAGTGCGAGAGACGAGGGTATCAAGAAATGGAAGGGAGCCATTATTTTCTATTTCATGTGTAAACTGGATATTACTGTCAATTGAATTTAAGGTTTCTAAGACATGGTCAATATTGTGATGAGATATGTCGATAAGCGTGAAGGTGTCGTCAACGTAACGGGTCCAAAAAGGAAAAGATATTTTATTAAAAAGCTTGCTTTCGAAATAGTGCATGTAAATGTCTGCGAGAATAGGGGAGAGAGGGGAACCCATGGCTAAACCTTCAGACTGACGATAGAATTTATTTTGGAAAGAAAAAGTGGTTTGTGATAAACAAATGCGGGTAAGAGAAATTAATTCTTGTATTTCAAAAGAGGTGAAATGAAACTCTTTTAATCTATTTTCGAGACAGCAGAGGGCGCCACTTATTGACACATTAGTGAAAAGAGATTTTACATCAAAAGAAACCATAGTGAGATTAGTGTGAGGGCAGTTTTGAATATTTTTTGCAAAATTTATGGAATTCTTAACAGTATAACTATTAGCAGCAAGAAGTGGAGCAAAAATTGTGGTGAGAAATTTAGCTAAATTATAGGAAGCAGTACCGATATTAGAGACTATTGGACGAAATGGAATATTGGGTTTGTGAACGTTTGGTAAAGCATAAAATCTGGCACAATTAGCAATAGAAGGGATAAGATGGGATTTAGTCGAGTTCAATAACAAGGGGCAAGATTTTATAGCAGATTTAATTTTATTTCATTCTTGAGGAGAGGGGTCGCGGAGCAGAGGAATGTATGGTAGAGAATATAAAATCTAATGAAAATATCATCATTACTAAAGCTGATAAAGGTGGTCAGATTGTTATTTTGGATAAAAAACAATACATCGAAAGTGTTACCGAACTAATTAATGATGGCGTTAATATCCTTCCTTTTTTCCCGCCAATTCATTGGACAGTGTATGTATATAAGCGGATGGCATTTAAGAGTTAAATATGAATATCAATTTTCTTTCTTTTTTTTTGGGGGGGGGGGATTTTTCGGAGAACCCGCAAAGCCGATTTAAAAATATGACTTGGCAACTATTTTCCGACACTTTTTCGCAAAATTTTAAAATCTAATAAATCCTAAATTACATAAATTCCAACCTATTAGATTTTCCTGTGCCACTGTTTAATGAATTAACATCAAGTGCTGAGGGTTTTTTTTTTTTTTTTTTTTTTTTTTTTTGACTTTTTAGTGTGCATAATATCCGTGTTTTATGTGTAATAAATTTGTAACATGTATGCACAAGTGAGTTTTTATCAAGTTTTATTAAATTGATAATATATATATATATATATATCTGTAAATAGCATGAAGCAATTTATATTCTGTTGTCTGGGGACACTCTTATTTAATCATATGCAAATATCATAGGGAATTCTTTTGTTTAGAAATTATAATCAATACAATTTTTAAATATAAGTTTTCGAATGGATCGTGAGCATAAATTGATTAAGCCGAAGGCATAGTACCACTAGTATTATTTAACAATACTTATTCACTTATGGTAATTGGAATGACTAACGTTATTAAAGAATCGTCTTTACAAAATTAAACACTTTAATTTGTTACAGTCAACATAACAATATGACAAGCACGCATTAGATAGCGCGCGGCATTCTTATTATAATACACGACGGGATTTTTCCTGGTAGATGTAAACATAATATTCTGAGAGTGGAATTAGTAATAGTTGACTTGTAGTGCTTTCGATTTACATGAAATATAGCTATCGCGACAGGACTATTCTCCTAGTGAACAAGGAGAATGACAAAAGTTTACAGGATACTACTACAAATAGAATTACAAATACACTGTGACTGTGACTTTGTATACGAAAAAACAATAATAATACAATGCTGATACAATAGAATATTGATGCTAATACACTTAAAATTATATTATTTATACAAATAAAATAGCATAGTTAAATATATGAAAAATTATTGGTAAAAACAGAATTATTCCAAATATTATATACATATATGGGAAAAAAATACATGATAGTTATTAACCTTTTGGGAAAATTAATATATTATCCGCTGCGAGTGGTATGTGTTTTGATAATATGAGGTTTATTTTCAGTTCCAAGTTCAGGAATAACTGATTGTTGAAAAGATTAAGGTGTAGGAATTTGTGAGTTTGTAGATAATTCTGATAAGACATGGCAGGTTTAAAATGTTCTATATAAACTGAGATTTTTTTTTTTTCGTCATTTATTTTCAACACATTTTTTTCTTTTATAGTAATCACAAGATGAGGAACAGTGTAAGGAGATGAAAGAGACGTTTTTACACTGTCAACACGTACAAATACCAGTAGGTTTACAATGATGGTTGGATATCAGTAGGTCTAGCAGAGTGCGGAGTTGTTGAAATTGGATTGATAGATTGCATGATGGATTTAAATTTTGATGTATAAATATCTGTTGGTGTTGATAGATTATTTATAGAATTTAAAATATCAGACTCTAGTCTGATGGTTAAAGGCCATAAACTAGATTTGCACATATTGCATTTATGTCAAGTTTGAAGGCAAATTGAATTCATAGTAGCACTATGGGATGTGTTTCAGTCTATTTAGGTAGACTGTCGGCTATAACAAAGCTTTTTAGATGTCTGTAAAAACGTTCCAAAAGTCCATGAAACAGGATATGGTAAGAAATTCTGCGTATGCGGTTAGTGCTTAAAATATCAGTCTAATATTAAAAAAAAATTGATTCAAAATTCCTACCTTGATCGGAGGTTATACTTACAGGAAGACCGAAACTATGCATCAACTTCTGAATTAGGGCTTCACAAGATATTTCAGCTGTAATATCTGTAGTTGGCATAACTTCCGGTCATCTGGTGAAACGATCAATTATAGACATACAATACGTAAGACCTTCAGATGATGGGAGTGGACCAATGAAATGAATGTAAATAAGGGCAAATCAAGCAAAAGAAAATTTTCCCACGGGAGATTTCGTATGTCGTACGTCGACAATTTTTGCAGGACAGGGCTGAATTTTTAATAAATTAATTCATTTTTGGTCTTCATAGTCATGTTAGGACATTTAACCACAGATTTTAGACAGCAATTTTCAACATAAATTAAGCCTATAAATAAAAAAAAAGAAAAACTGTTTATTTTTTTAAAATAAGGGAGAAAATTTCCTGAAAGAAAAAGAATGAAAGAAAAGAAATGTTAAAGAGATCACTTAGGGAATAATGAATTTTTCTCATGCTAAACGTGTTTTTTACCGTAAAAACTTAAATTAGTAGTAATAAGTACACTTTATTTTAGAAATATTTAAAAAAAAAAAAATCCTTATGATATACTTCTTTTTAAGTTTTTAATTAGGTAATGATCAAGATTCATAACGAAGTTTTGAGTAATTGAACAAATATTTAATTAGTAAAGACGAGGAAAATTCGGAACTTTTTTTTTCTTTTTTTAACATAGATAGCGAAAAATACTATTTTTTGCTGGTGATTAAAACAATGAAAATTATGACAAGCCCATATTTTTTTTTTTTTTTTTTTTTTTTCAAAAACTTGTAATTAACTGTCATTATTTTGTCTTAACTAAAATATACAAACATTATGAAAATAATGTTGCATTCTATTATTATGAAGCTTTATTTTACATTATTCTGAAAAAAAAAACTTTTAGAGAAAAAGGTTCTTTTTAATAATAATTTTTTTGTAAATAAAGATATATTAATTTTTGCATATTTTATTAAAGACATTAATTTGAGGTTAACAAGAATGTTCTTTTAGAATTAAGAATAAATGCTATAAGTTTTTGATTAAAAAAAAATATACATATATATATGATATGGTAAAGCTAGGAGAGATCGTGCGGTAGGAGAAATTGCTCACATAGGGGTTCGAAAGGAAAGAGCAGCGTGGGGGAGTTGCGAATGTAGGTGGTAGTAGAACATCAATGGTGAAATGTTAACTTGAATGTGCATGTGGATTGCTTTAAGAGTCTAAGATTAAATGTGGTTATTTTCTCTCGTTTACAAAAATAAATGTTGGAATTTTCATAACCCTTCCTAGGAATTTCTATAGATTGGTAGTAATGCAAAATATTTTTTAATTGACCGATTTCTCACAACCTACTAACCTAGACTAACGGTGCAAGAACCACGATTTTCTTTAAAGGTAAATAAATTATTTTATAAAACACTGCGCATTCTCTCCTACCAAAATGGGAGAGTTTGCACGCTTAAAATTTATATTAAAAGAGATTTTGCAGCTTATTCATAATAACAAGACAATGGGGATGACTTTGTTCAATGTCTGGAATTATTCCAGAAAATAACTTCGACAAGTGACTAGACTGCTTCAAACCATTAGAGACGGAGCATCATTTTGGAGACTGTCCTTAGAATCTGAAGCTGAACATTGTTCAGGAGTGGCATGATCGACAAAAGCCACACTTCTAATGGTATGTTAATGTTAACCTATGGGAAATTTATCACAAAGTATACTTAAATGTTATTGTTTATATGTTTAGTTTTGTAATATTTTCAAGTATGATGCTGAAGTTTTGTGCAGCTGTCGCTTGTTTAAATAGTAATGATAAAACTGAATGCAAGCAAAAAATATCAGCCTACTTAAAACTCTTTTTGACCCTTTGCGGCGCAAGACAATTTAAAACATTTAAATTATACTTCCACCGGAATTCATGAACTAAATTAAACTAAAAGAAATTTTAAATTTTAAGGTCTAAAAAACCGGCCTTTCCTGGTATGTTATAAACGTGAATTTTTGCTAAAAAAATTTCCGGGATGAATTTTTGCAGCTGGATCTTAAGTTTTGCGTCCTCGCAGTGAGGACAGCGCGCGTTAAGGGGTTAAGGGCTGTAATTGTTTAAATTTTAATAAAATAAAATAAATGAATTAGACATAAAGAATTTTAAAATTGAAACGAGTCGATTTCAAACCAAGTGAAATTTAGGTTTTGTGTTTTGAACATTTTTTGTGAGTAAGATATTGAGAAAAAATACTTTAATAAATAACAAACGATTGGCGGATACTGGGCTTATAAGTGGGCGTGACTAGCCATACATCATTGCACACACGGTGTTCTACCCGTCTTTTTTGGCTCAGAATCTGTCTCGAACAGGTTAACTTGTGACAGACGGTTGCAAGAAAACTTCAACATTTATAATAATAAATGCAACGCTTTGTGGACAACGAGAGATTATGTTAGCAAACTAGAAACCATTTAAGCACAGGGATCGTAGTCTCCGCCTATTTCTTAGGACATTTTCAAGAATAAGAAATTTTCATTTCTTTTGCCACCACATATTTCTTAAAGAAATATTTATCGTATTTTTAAAGTAATATCTCGTGACTAAACAGAACAGAAAATATTGTAGAAAATTAGTGGTAGAAAGAAAAAGGATAATTTTCTCATTTATCAAAGTGTCCCGAAGAAAAGGCGAAGACTACGACCCTTGTAAGCTGAAAAGGAAATGTACTAATTTTAAGCATAACTGCCAGCATTTAAATTTTTTCCGGTGCATTTTTAGCCTTGACTTTATTTCATACCATTTATTTTTTAAGGATAATTTTTTTTCGTATTTTACCGAAGTTATATTTCGGACAAAAAATTTCTATAAAGTGATGCGAAATGAAGGCGGGGCTAAAATTACTCCGCAATATATTAAAATTTTGGCAGCTATGATTTTAAGTTAAACGTGTTATCTGGTAACTTAATGTTATTTTGAAATCTTTATCTGATTTTGTTCTTTTTTTCTGTTTTTTTAATATATTTCTTTAAATAAATTTTTGTAATTCTTTTTAAATGTCTTTTATTTTTCTGATTTTTTAATTATTAAATTGAAATATCGGCTCCCAATACAAAATTATTTGTTTACAAATACCTTACAACAATGTAATTGCGTTCACTTAATATCAAGTGCCACCAAAATTTAAGAACAGAGTTAGATGATAAGATATAAATGAAATTTTTCGGCTAAGTCAAAAAGGTAAAAATTTATTACAACATTCCGGTGTGAATTTTCGAAATTGGGAATGAAAATTAGGTGGTATAAAATATATACAACTGCAACTGAAAGAGTTAAGAGTAATTATTATTATTAACAATGTAATTGTAGTTATAATTAAGCGCAATCTGTCCTACCCATGTGCGCAATCACTCCTATCCTATTAAGAGAAATCGCGCAAAATAGCTCTCTTGGTTTTATTACAGCTATTGTTTTAAATGATAGCAGAACAACAAAATAGTAATGGAAATATATAGAAGTAGGATCCATTCAAAATTATGCATCAATAGTTTAGAAAAAAATAAATATTTGAATTTTTTATATTGTTTTGTTAAATTGTGCGCAAACTCGTTTAACTTTACCTTACTTAAGAAACTTTGCTGATTCTTCATATAAATACACACCTACAAAATTTTAATTTGTTCAGTAGTATCGTTAGTACCCACTGTTTTTCTACGCGATTTTTTTTTTTTTTTTTTTTTTTTTTTTTTTTGTATCGAAATTTTCTGCAACATATAATTGCGATTATTTAAGAATGAAAAAAATTACTCTCTAAAAAACAATGTTGAAAAACAAAAAGGTTACTAACAAGTCTAAGGAATAAATTAAAATATTTGCAGTTATGTAAATTTTACCGAACAAAATTTTCCAGAATCATGATTTTAATTTTCACATCCCTGCAGTTCCAATATGTTTTTGTTCTTCACTATTTTTCATACGAAATTTAAAGTAAGAAGTATGAAAGAAATTAAAAGATAGGAAGGTATTCATTTTATTTTAGAATAAAATATAATGAAAGGATTTTTAACAGTTTTTAATGTATTGTTAGTGAAAACAAATATCGAATTTCTTATACATAATTGGTCTGGAATCAGTCGTGAGACCATAGATTAAATAGGCGCCTATTATAGTCTATTATCGCCTACTATATGGTGATATTATATCTATAAATTAAATTTCAATAACTGCTGTGGTAGCCAGGGCCTGATTAAGAGGGAAACTCGCTCTTCACACATTATTTATACTGACACCGTTATATTTTAACAAATACTTTCCTCCTATAATAAACAGAAAATCTTCATTAAAAATTATTTTAAAAGAATTCTGGTGTCTAATAACGGTGAGTAAATTGTATTGTTGACACCGTTCATTTTTTATAAAAAATATTTCCTCGTCAAAGCGTGGAATTCCTATGACATGAAGTAAAAAATAATTGTAAAAATATTCCGGTGAGAGCGGAGCTAATGTATGCTTCCCCCTTAATCAGGCTCTGCTCACACTTTTCCACTTCGCGTTTTAGTAAACAATTAGCTTTTCTTTTCCTTTCAGGAGGCTTTCAGAACCTCCTCAGCTAACACATGTGGTCGTCCACAGTGAGGTTAGTTAGCAAAAGACCCACATCTTCCGAACAGTATCATAGCTGCCAATATTTTAATTTATTCCGGAGTACTTTTAGCTCCGCATTTATTTCACATCGCTTTATTTTTAAAATAATTTTCTCCAATATATAACTATGATACAACAAGAAAAAATTACTCTTAAATAAAAAGTGGTATGGAATAATTGCGGAGCTAAAAGTGCTTCGGAATAAATGGAAATATTGGCAGCTATGCAGTATTTCTGGAACCATTGTCTGACGGTACGTTCTTTCTTGGTATTTTCCCTTAATGTCAGAGTTGCCAACTTTTATGATTTATTCCGAAGCACTGTTAGCCCCGCCCATTTTTCATATCGGAAATTTCTTCACATTTAATCGTTGTCACATATTAAATAGAAGTATTCTATAAAATATCTGGTGCGAAAAGAAGGCTGGGCTAAAAATGCTGCGGAATAAATTATAAAAGTTGGCAACTCTGTAATGTTTAACATAAGCCTTTAATTGCCAACATTTTAATTAATATTCTGTAAAACTGTTATGGCTGTATCACACGAGATATTTTCGAACACCTTTTTACTAAACACAACATAATAGCCAACACACTCAGCCTGTCTTGTTCAAGGGCAGAACATTTTCGGATTACCAACTTTTTCAATGGGCTTCCGAAGGAGTTGCCTGCGTTCAACGTACTCATCAAAATTGACCAATAGGAGGGAAGGACACGATTTTTTCCTGGAATACCCATAGAAAAGTGAATACCTCACGCTGTCAGTCGGGGTAAGTCTACGGACAGCTGGTCGGTTTTCTTGTTCGTTCAGCTTCCCCAACTTCAAACGACACTGAATGAACATGTTGTGTACACTGTAAAAAATATGTCCTATTTGCTGCCCGAAATTCTCTGTAATTTGAGAAAATATGTTCTGACAACGTAATTTTTTCGTAAATTACACGTATTATCTCAAATTACAGAGAATTTCTGGCAGTAAATAGGACATATTTTTTACAGTGTATATATGCTATCTGTGATATGGCTATTAGGACTCTGTCTTTTTTTCACACCAATCTTTATTTAGAGTATTTTTCTTCTTATTTAATTGTTATTCAAAATGAAGATAATTACTGTAAAAATAAAGTGATGTGGAAAAAGGGGCGGAGACTAACACTTTTACGGAATATAAATTAGGATTTCGGCAGCTATGTATGCGGCTACTTGATGCAGCAGCTGACAAGTATACATTAAATTCACACAACAAACACACATGACAGACCTGCTTCAATACCTCCATTTCTTATTGACTTTCGAGAAGCTATGACTGATGTGTATTATCCACGTTCATGTAGTCCTTAAGATTAGTGTTTAGGCTAACTCCTGTTCGCATCTAGGGACGTGCATCAATTCATTTCCCCACTCTGTGCATACGATTAATGTAATGTCAGAAACAGCAAGCATTTATTTCGTTATTTATAAATGCGAAAAAAAAATAATAGTTGATTATTTTTCATGTTTTCAATTTTGAGTGAAAGAAAAAAATATATACGTGTAGAATAAGGACAGATTAGAAATGCATTTTTTTTTTTTTTTTTTTTTTTTTTTAATGAAAAAATTTGATTTATTAAAAACTCCTATTGTTTTTAATACACACACACACACACACACACACATATATATATATATATATATATATATTAATATAAATACAGAAGATATTTAAAATTTGTTTTCTTGTATATGAAATAATCACTAGTTAATATCATAAAAATACAGAGCTGCCAACCTAGTCCGGCAATTTGTTAGTACCGCCCATTTTTCTACATCACTTAATTTTTAAAGTAAATTTTTTCAAATATATTTGCGATGTATTAAGAAGAAAAAAAACTCTAAGAAATGACTGGTTTAGAAAAAGGGACGGTACTAACAATTTGCCGGATTAGGTTGGCAGCTCTCAAAATGTTTCTGAAATTAACCCTTTCAGTCGCAGTGTTCCCGCTAATGGAACACCTAATTTTAATTCTCAAGTGCAAAAACTCATCCCGGAAATTTTTTAGTAAAAATTTACATTTATAACATAGCAGAAAAGGCCCTTTTTATAACGTGAAAATTTTAAATGCCTTGTATTATAATTTTGTTCGTAAATTCCGGTGGCAGATTAATTTAAATGATCCGAATTGCCTTGCGCCGCAAATGGTTAAAATACTCCGGGATAAATAGAAATGTTGAGATCTATGCAACTTTTACGAGTTTTTGTTGTCGGTAATGTTTCCTTATAAAGTGATTTATTTATTAAATTAAATATTATTTAAATTTAATAAGGTTTACTAACAGATGTTTCAAACCGAAAATTTCTCGAAGAGGAACAATGCTAATTTTTTATTTTTTAAATATTTATGATCAGCTATGTGTCTAAAAGCCATTTTTTAAATTAGTTTAGTAATTTTTAAAATAAATTAAGTAGTGAACGTTAAAGGGTTAAGATATAGATTGAAGATTATTCAACTTAGAACAAAATAAACAAATTATGTCATTTCACCAATAAATTTTAAAAGATAAATAAACAAATATTTAATGACAGTAACAATGAAAACAAACTCCATAAGCAAAAGTAGTTTTGTGTACTGGACTTCAGAGATAATATGAATGCCTTATTTAATGGTAGCAATATGTTTTGAAAATTAGTAACTGTACAAAAGTATATCTACGTTTTCAAAAAAAAATTTGTTTTTATCGAATTATTTTATTCTATTTAAAAAGCAATTAATATGAGCCCATTTCTAAAAGTATCCTTATATAATGTATAAAATAGTAAAAAATAAAAAATGAGCATAAAAACTTAATTGAAATTTTATTTTTCCGACTGAGTGAAAATAATGCCTGTACCGGGAGTCGAACCCCGGAGTCTGAGTGAGTAATGCCGACCGGTTGTCGGCCTGGATAGCTCAATTGGTAGAGTCTTGACCTTGTAAGTCAAAGTTCCGGGGTTCGAGTCCCGCTCCAAGCATTATTTTCACTCAGTCAGAAAAATAAAATTTCAATAAATATGATTTTCTTCCAATCAGTTGATTGTGTGATTTTAATACAAATTGTATAAAAACTTAAGTTTATGAATTTATGAAGAGAAAGAAAATTTTGAATCTTTGCAGAAATAATACAGTAAATGTAATCTAAAGTATAATTTAAACAAATCTGTGATACAACTAATTTCTTCTTTTAAAAAATTATTCCAACACAGATGGTATGTATAGCTATAAGAATTACAAATTTAAATTTACACTTTTATAGATTTAACCCTTTAAAAGGCATGCTAATTACACTTAATTAATATTGACAACCATCAGAACTTACGAAAGTGTTTTAACCCGTTAGTAGTCGCTTAGTTGGTCGATTTGCCGCCCATTCTTCAGTTTTGCCAGATTTTTTTATTCAATAGCCACCAAAAATTTTTAGAAGTGGCATTTGATATACATAAAACGCGAACAAAATCGAAGAAACGTTGATCACATCACTTTTAAAAATTACTGGAGCGAGTTAAATAAAAAGTGCTCAATCTGTAATAGATGGCGCTGTCTATAGCGACTACTAACGGGTTAAGGATTTTTTTTTTTTTTTTTTTTTTTTTTTTTTTTACGCTTAATCGCAAAGGGAAATTTTCTTGAAATTTTCCGGGATGAATGTTTGATGTTGGAAATTAAAATTAGATGGGATATAATGTATTTCATCGCACTTTAAGAGCTTACGTTGTAAAAAAAAATATGTGTTTTATATTATTTCGAAGAAACGAAGCATTACATTTAATCGATTTTCATTTTAATCATAAGCCGCCTTCTTTTACAAACTGAAAAGAAGGCTAAGGCTGTTCTCCGGGTAAGTACGTTCTGTGAATTTTGGACCGGGACACACTTCCATCGCTAAATTTTTCAGAATAATATTTGAATATTTTTTAACAGAAATTCTGTGCTTTATTTATTAAATGATTTTTAGTAGATAACTAAAGTGTTTAAGATCCTAATTTACAAAAAAAAAAAAAAAAAAGAAAAAAAAAGACACTACTATTTTTAAAATACAATCATCTTCCTATTTCAACGATAAATTTCTGTCGCGTTTAAGTCACAAATAATTGCTAAGAAATAGTGGTGAAGGTGTGCTCCGGCAGTAAACGGCCTATAAACTATGGTGAGAGATGACCTGTATATCGCCTTATTAAAAGGATGTAACACGCAACCATAGCTGCCAAATATTTGAATATTGTTAGCCCCGCCCTTTTTCCCCACCGTATTATTTTTAGAGTAATGTTCTTCATATTTAATCGTAGTTATATATTGAAGAAAATTTTTCTACAAATATTACGGTGTTTAAAAAGGGCGCAACTAACAACATTCCGGAATAAATTAAATTGAAGAATATTCTTTAAATAGTAAAACTCGTATTATTCAATCGAAAATAAACTGAAAATGATTACTTAAGTTTATTATTTAAAACATTATGGGTATTTAAACGCCCTGCTGTACAAACGCAATCTATATGCGCTGTGACCACGGTGATATTAGAGTTAGTAATAATTTATTCCGGATCATTTTTATTCCACCTTTAATTCATATAACTTTTTTTAAAGCGTATTTTTTTTTTTTTTTAACTTTATCGTTTCTATATATTAGACACAATTATTCTATAAGTATAGGGATATATTCTATAAATAAATACGGGGCTAAAAATAATCCGGAATAAATTAAAATGTTGGAAAATTTGCGATACGTATCATTATGGCCGGCGTACATTGAAACGCAGCCGTCACGCGCGGAGAAATTTCCACGTCCCTCGATTTTGTGAAACATTGAAAAGACAGCAGCAGCACAAATTGGTCGACGCGCAGGTTTTTCTCACATTGGTACGAGTGTCACTTGTGTTCGAAACGCAGTTTCGAGCGTCACGCAGCTTCTTGCAAATCAAAACAATATGAAAGTATTTCTCTATCTTTCATGTAATTGCTTTTCCAGAACATTTTTCTTTTTCGATCCACGATAAAATAATAAGTACATATTTATCTGTATCAGGATCTGATTCAGTGCTTAAACCATACTCTCAGCCATGTCAAAATCAGAAATTACGGAACACGAAATGTTCTTTCCGTATGTCAACAAACGTGAAACGTGATGAAATACTGCGTGGCAATATGCGGTCACCCTGCTTTACGCATTTTTTTCCGGTAACCTGACCTGCGCGGCACGCCTGCTTTTCAATGTGCGCTTTGTCTTGATGATTGCTCATAAAAACACAGCTTTCTGGGGTGCTAGGAACACAAAAATGTACACCATAGTAAAGACAAGTTTTCTTCACGGATAAGAGCTGATGTAATGTGATGAGCAACTTTAGATGCATACACATCAGAAAAAAAATCTGTGCATGTAATCATCCCTTCAACATTATAGAAAGAAATTGTTTTGTAAATGACTGAATTTTCATTAGAGCGCTGCCGTACTTTGTAGTCGTATTGACCTATCAATTTTTAAATGATGTTCAGCCACTGATGTTCGCTATTTTACCGAGATTCTCATACTCCACGTGAATACGTGCTGCGAATGAGGCTTCTCGTCTAATGTTAATCACACGATTCAATGGCAATCGTTAGTGTTGCAAAATTTAGGGACCTTTTTTTTTCAGTAATAACCAATAATTTTTTGCAGTGATGTTTGACATACATAATAGACTTTTAATCTTCAAAGTTATAAGCAGGGGTGTTTGCGTCCCCGGAAATTGCTAACAGAATTTTTTAATAGTGCTATTAATGGTAGTTTTCTAGCAAAGTTTAGCAATTAATATAACCGAAAATACAATTCATTATTTCTGGTGGGAAACGAAATAAAAAACCCGGAACGCAAACACCCCTGTATAAGGCAATCGTTACAATCAAAATTTACTGGTGGTTATCGAACAAAATATTCCCGTAAATTGGCAACACTAGCAATCTTTTATTTAAACTCGAAAAACTTCTTCGCACACCATAAAATTAATGGAAGCACTACCGGTTTTGGAAGGACGTGGTCATCCTTCTTCAGGTGCAAAATACGTGCTACTGCCTTGGAGGTAAAAGTAAGACTGAAAGAAGTGCCTAAAGATTTTAGAAAGTTAAGATTCGTAAAAGTTTTACAAAATGAAGATATTAATCAGTAATAAACCCATGGAAAGATTTGCAAGATCTTTGGAACTGAATCCTCGGAAGTTATAGTTGCCAACTCCACATAATATCAGAAAGAGTGACAATCCGGCAATCAGCTGCACAACACTAGATATGGAGTGCATTTCGTCAAAAGCTTTTCGAATGCATAGTACTTACAAGGGAATATGAATCAGTAAAATTGCTATAGAAACCAAGCCAAGCTTAAATTAAAGAGCATGGTCGAAAACATTGGATACCGTACATATTTGCTGCAACAACTCCCATGGGGTGTAAAGGCGGTTGAAATTTTCTCCAATATATAACTTCGATAGAATAAGAAAAAGTTATTTTAAAAAAATAAGTGGTATGGAATAAAGGCGGGGCTAAAATTACTCTGGAATAAATTAAAATGTTGGCATCTATGTCATATATATAAAAGACGAATAGAATGGAAGAAACGTCGATTATATATATCATATATCACTTCTTAAAATTATTGGTGACAGTTGAATAAAAATGTCACGCTATCTGTACCAGGTGGTGCTGTCTACCGCTTCAACTGTTGCCAAGTTTATGAGCCACGCGACAGGCATCTAGTTAAGGAGGCTATGCCCTTAGCTCAGATGTCATAGACCATAGCCTCCTTAACTAGATGCCTGTCGCGTAGCTCGGAAAAGCGTCGGCGAAAAGCCAAATGTTTGACAAAATGTTCGTGATGAACAATAATTGACGGTGAACAAAATTTAAATTCAAATAATTGTGACCAATCTTTTTATATTTCTTGTTATCATTGTGAAAAATACTTATGGTTTCATGATTTTTCTACTTTTAATCATAATTGTTATAAATTAGAAATTTTCATAGCTTTAAACATGGTTTCCTTTTTTTTTTTTTTTTAAAAAAAATGTATTTCTTAAATTCATTTTCAATACTTTATTAATTGGAATACTCAAAAAAAAAAAAAAAAAAAATCTTCTTAATGTAATAAATATTTTCTTGTAAATCAATAATTTATTTAAAAACGTATAGAAAAAAAAAAAAAAAAAAAAAAAAAAAAAGAAAGAAAGAAAAAATATAAAATGCCCTTGCGGCAATCGATCCCAGGACCTCCGTATCCGAAGTCAAGCACGCTATCACTGCACCATCCGTTCACACAATGATGTGTGTTTTGTTGGCTTTTATAGAAATAACTAAAACTAATAAGGGGCATATTTCGCCCCCATGGTGGTTGTTGCAGCAAATTTGTATTGTACCCTATGTTTTCGACCATGCTTTTTAATATAAGCTTGATTTGGTTTCAATAGCAATTTTACTGATTCATACTGCCCTTGTTGCATGGAAAGGCATTCGAAATAATGCATCACAGACAGAAATGACATATTTTCTACTAAAGTTTTATTTTCTATATCCAAGCGTCTGTTTTGCAGTTGTTTTTGTTTCATCTCTAATAAAGTTTCTCTGTATCCTGTTTAAAAATTTATTTTGCTAACTTGATTCAAGTTATTAGACAATAGAGATCTTATAACATGATTTATATGTATAAGAAACAGTGACTCCGTGACGTATAATTAAAAACAAATTTTAAGGTAGTCCCAAATTCACCAAGTCATTTTAAAATGAATTTTTTTACTTTCTCTTACCCATAAGGTAGAGAAAGTATTGTTTTTGGGTCAAATTTTCGAATGCGAGATTTTGTTATATTTACACGTTTTGAGGTCCACTGAATACGAAAATCATGTTTTTAGCAAATGGTCTGTGTGTATGTATGTGTGTGTGTCTGTGTGTGTGTGTGTTTGTTATCAGCATATCTCAAAAACAAATTATCGCAGAAAGTTCAAACTTGGTATTCTAAATGTGTATCATATAGGGATGCTACAGTAAGCTTTTCGTTAAGATCAAGCAAATGGTTCGTGTACAGGGACAATCAAGAGAATTCTAATACATTACGTCTATGGGGGAATTGCAGGTAAGTAGAGTTTAACGTCTATAGACTGCACTAAACCAAATGAAACGAATATATATTTTTTGTAATAGAGATAGTTAACTGGGGAAAAAATTTTGTGTATGTAGGAGCCTCGCCTCCCCCCCTAGGGGGGAAGTCCCCCCTCGACGGGAGTAAATTTTCATGATGGGTATCTTTCAAAAGAGCTCGCCAATACCTTTAAAACGAATGGTTGAACCATCGATATGCGATAAATTAAAACAAAGTTATTGATTTTTTTTTTTACTTTTAACGAAAAAAAAACTTAGAAAAAAAAATCGTTTTTTTTTTTTTTTTTTTTTTTAATATCTAGAATAAAATGGGCTTTTTTTAGATATTTGGTGTTATACTACTTCTCTAATATGGAAATCGTCTGCATTATCATAAAAATATTTTTTTTTAAATTATAATATTAATAAATTATTTTTTAAAAATAGAATTATTTTTTAATAACCGAATTAAATTCTATATAAATGTAGGTGCATTAATGAAACGGGGGGTTGAGGGGGGCGGCAGCCCCCCTCACACAGAACTAATTATCATATAAAACTCTTCAGAAGCCTAATATGAATTGTTTAACGCAGGTTTACATAACAGTACTCGTTATCTTACCTTTTAATCTGCAACCTGTATTTATAGTATTAAATTTCAGGGTAAGAGAAAGTCGTGTGGGTGACACACCAGATTATTTTTTAATTTATTTGTTCATAATTTTAATTTATTCTTTTAGGAATCGAAAACACACTTTTTGAAAGAAGAATATATTGAGTTCAGAAAATTATGTCTCTTAAATAATTACTATTTTTCTTTTCATACTCAAGTGCATTTTCGAAGGAGTAAAGAAAAACTTGATATAATATTTTTTGGTTTATTTCTGCAAAATCTGAGCCCGATTTAGCTTTCAATTTCTGAATTGCTTAAGGATAGTTTCGATATATTGTATCATTCAAATATCTCTGTAAAAGATGCCTAGGGTAATTAAGTTGGATGCGCATAACGGACATTTAATTAATGAGTTTGAATTCCAAAACCACTTATTTTTATTTTTTTTATAATATCGAAAAAACAATGTTATACGAAATATTTCTAATTGGAAAAATATGCCATTCTACTAAAATCAGCAATTTTACAATTTATTTTCAGTGGTGATTAAAATTATGAAAACATGCCCATGTCATCTTCGAAACACATTTAATTAATATCGTTAAATCATAGGTGTATAAATTAGCATTTTTATTAGAACAGAAAATAAATGACAGTGATAAGTATATATTATGTCTTCATAAATCAGTTTTTTGGAGAGGAATGAAAACAGGAGTGTTTGCTCTTTCGAGTGAAAAATAAATTTAATTAAAAATCAAACGCAGGAGCATGTCAGCTAGTTTATGGTTAGCGTGTTTAAATTATCAAATCATCTGGGGTGGAATATGATCAAGAATATGAAGTTGAAAGCATTTATAATTTTGTGTAATTTCATTTTCATATATATTTATTTATAAATTAATGTTTTCTTTGTATTTTATATCTGAATATCATAACTGCCAATTCTCTCTATTTTCTAACACCATATTTTTTAATTAGTTAGCTTGCATAACTTAATTGTAGAATTTTGTTACTAAAAACATATATGGTAAAGCTAGGAGAAATCGCGCACATAGGGTATCGGAAGGAAAGAGCAGTGTGGGCGAGTTGAAATTTTAGGTAGTTGTACAACATCAATAGTGAAGTACCGACTTGAATTTGTATGTTGATTGCTTTAATAGTTTAAGATAAAACAAGGTTATTTTGTCTCGTTCTCAAAAATAAATGTTTGAATTTTCCTAACCGTTTCTAAGAATTTCAGTACAATGGTAGTAGTACAAATTATTTTTTAATTAAACAGTTTCTCATAACCAAGTGAGCTAGACTAACGGTACAAACACCATGATTTCCTCTAAAGGTGAGTAATTATTTAATAAAATACTGCGCAATCGCTTCTACCAAAATAGGTGAGTTTGCGCTTTTGCTGTTTAGGAGAGATTGCGCATTTAAAATTCTATACTAATAGGGATTTTGCAGCTTATAGGTGATAACAAGGCAAGGATAATGAGTTTGTGCAATGCCTGGGACTGTACCAAAACCTAACTTCGTCAAGTGATTGGACTACATGAAACCATTCGAGACGGCGCACCACCTTTATGAAGACTATCCACAGAATTTGAAATTGAACATTCATACTTGTCAACCATCTCATTACGAACCGTACAATTTTTAGTACCCGCCTTTTTTTTCGCACCAATATTCTTTTAGAGTAATTTTAGTCTTATTTAATCGTAACAACATTTGGAGAGAATTACTCTAAAAATATAGTGGTGTGAGAAAAGGGGCGTTAAGAATTGTACAGTTTTTAATGAGGTGGTTGGCAAGTATGAACATTATTCAGGAGTGGCACAATCGAAAAAGTCACACCTCCAGAACTGCCAACCTAATTCGGCAACTTGTTAGTACCGCCCCTTTTTCTACACCACTTAATTCTTAGAGTATTTGTTTTCTTCATTCATCGTAAATTTATTTTAAGAGAATTACTCTAAAAATTATGTGGTGTAGAAAAAGGTGCGGTACTAACAATTTTCCGTGTTTAGTTGGCAGATCTGCACCTCTGTTAGGATTTACCTCTAGAATGCTGCTAGCCTATGGGAAATTTATCGCAAAGGATTTAAATGTTATTGTATAAATGTTATTCTATATTTTGTAATATTTTCAAGTATGATGCTCAAGTTTTCAGTTTTCAGAGCAGCTGTCGGCTGCTTAAATAGAAGAAACACAACTAAATGCAAGCAAAAATATTAGTTTACTCAATTCTCTTTTTAAGGTAGGGGTCGTACTCTCCACCCGTTTTACATGACACAAAATTTCTTATCTGTGAGAATGTCCTGAAAAAAAGGCAGAGAGTACAACCCTTGTTTTAAGGAATGTAATCGTCTAAATTTAAATAAAATAAAATAAATAAAAAGAACGTAAAGGATTTTAAAGCGTAAAGTATTGTAAAACATACAGTACTTTTTGGCGGAAGATTTTGAGGAAAAAAACTTTAATAAATAGTAAATGGTGGGCGGATTCTGCGCTTGAAAATGACGGAACTAGCCTCATATCATTGCACGCACGGTGTTTTTTTTTTCACTCGAAAATGCCTGTTCGAGACGCATACACCGTCTTGAACAGGTTAACTTGTGGCAGGTAGTTGCACAATAACTTCACACGTACAATAATAAATACGTTGATTGTGAACAAGAAGAGATTCGGTCAGCATAACAAGAAACCCTCCTATATGAAAATGTAGTATACAAATTTTAAAATAAACGTGTTAACTAAAAACTTAATATTATTTTCTGGTCTTGTTCTTTATCTAGTTTTTTTTTTTTTTTTTTTTTTTTTTTTGTTTCTTTAATATTTTTTTCTTTAAATAAATTTTTGTAGTTCTTTTTAAATTTCTTTTATTTTTCTGATTTTTTTAATTATTAAATTAAAATATCCACTCCAAATGCGAAAATATTTGTTTACAAATACCTTACAACAATGTCATTTAAGTTAATTATTATAATTGATGATGTAATTGTAGTTGTAATTTAGCGCAATCACTCCTACCCTGTAAGGAGAGATTGCACAAAATAGCTCTCTTGGTTTTATTGTGGACAACGAAAGATTCGGTCAGCAAACAAGAAACCATTCTAGCTGAAAAAGTAGTGTACTAATTTTAAGTTAAACGTATTAACTAGTAACTTAATATTATTTTCTGGTCCTGTTCTTTATCTAGTTTATTTTTTTCTTTAGTTAATTTTTTGTAGCTCTTTTTAAATTTCTTTTATATTTCTGAATTTTTAAATTATTTTATTGAAATATTCTCTCCCAATGCGAAACTATTTGTTTACAAATACCTTACATCAATGTCATTTAAGTGAATTATTATAATTGATAATGTAATTGTAGTTGTAATTTAGCGCAATCTTTCCTACCCTTGTGCGCAATCACTCCTACCCTGTAAGGAGAGATTGCACAAAATAGCTCGTTTGATTTTATTATTACAGTTGTTTTAAATTACAACAAAGCAAGAAAATGGTAATGAAAATGCATAGAAGAAGGATCAGTTCAAAGGTATGCAGTAATAATTTAGCAAAAAAATGAATATTTGGATTTTTTTTATATTAGTTTGTTGAATTGTGCGTAAACTCTCCTAGCTTTATAATAACAGGAGACTTGGCGTTGGAATATTAAAACTCGAAAAAATTACTACGTCAGAAACGCCAAAGAATTCCCTATTCGCTATTCCCTATCAGGGATGGAACACGGGCGCAGAATTCATGCCACTATCAATATAAAAAAAATTTCTACCTCTTGAATCAACGATATTATAGGTGGAGAAATTTCTTAAACAGATTCCGGTATGAATTCTGCGCCCGTGTTCCATCCCTGCCCTATTTGTCTGACTGTTGAAAATTTTATATTCAGTCCACATTTTCTTAATTTTTCTACTGTTTACACGGCTAACTTTCCTAAATTCCTACTGGCCACTCTCCCCACCTTTCCCGAAATCCTATTGGTTGAACTAAATCCGGCCCCCTCTCCTATATATACGAGCACTTCTCCGGTTTCAGAATCCTTTTTGCACTGAAGACGGTACGCTTTAGGCTACCGAAACAGCTGTATGCATTTCCAATATTTTTTTCTTTGGAGTTTTTGACGTAGTAGTTTATTCGAGTCTCCTAGCTTTACCCTATATGTGAAATTGCGGAGTTGAAAAATCCGCAAGGTTGACAACTTTGAAATATATACTGCATATCTGCAAATGAATGTTTCATTTATTAAATTTTCCTTACATTCAGGGATCGTAGCATCCTATATTTTAAATACTTCTGGTATATGTATAAGAAAAAAGTATCGTGTTCGTGAAAAATTTCAATCTTCTATTTTCGAAATTTCTTTTTTCAAAAATGCCTATCTGTCAGCGAGTGTACATCCAAAATTTTATGATCATTGTGGCTCACCAAGATTAGACGGAATTATTTTTTTTTTTTTTAATTTGGTTTGACCTTGACTTAAAGTGGTGTTTTTTAGATTTAGACGATTGTCTCTCAAAGGTAGCGCTGTCGTACTCTTTATTAAAAATTTTAATGTGACAGCATAAAACAATATTTCGTATAAATGTACACAACCAGGACTAATTTTCATCAAACTTTGTGAAAAAATATATATATTTATATAAATATAAGTATATATATAATACTAATGATAATAGTGAGCCACGATAAAATGTCTGTATGCATAGGCGCGCACAGTCAGAAAAGTCACTTTTTAGAATACTTTAGAATACCATAAAGCAATTTCCGTATTATTTAATCGAAGATAAATACTGAAAACGATTGTTATTTTTTTCTTCTAAAAAAGTTGTTTTAAGAAAAAGAGCGCATTGATTCTTGGAGCATCGATTCACCATGCGGGAATAACTCCCGTGGGGAGAGAGTTTTCAATATGAGTATTTTTCAAAAGAACCTGCAATACGTTTATAAGAAATGACTGAACCATAGGTCTGTGATAATCTGAAACAAAGCTATGATTTTTTTTTTTTTAATAAATATTTACAACAACAACAAATAAATAATTAAATAAACAACAACAAAAAAAAATATATAACATTAAAATATGCTTCTAAAGAAACAGTTGTAGGGCACAAAGTTTGTTTTCATTCGACATTTAATGTTATAGCTTTATGAGATAAAAATCATCTTGATAAATACAAATTTTAATAAATAACTTGCACTGCGATAATATGTACAGGAAATTATAGAAGAATGTTTTATATTGTCCGAAATGTACTAGTTTAACATCGTTGCCAACTTTTACAAATATAAAATAAGGATAGCCATCACTATATTTTTAGAGAAACTTCTTATACTAATTTTCGGAGATTTAAGATCTTGCACTTCATTTTCATAAAATTCTGGTGTAAAATCGGGAAAATTTGGCAGCTATGGTTTAATAATAAAATTTACTTTGATTAAACAACGAATTTCTGCAATAAAACAGAGATTTTTTTTTTTTTTTTTTTCTAATGCTGAAACTTAAAATACAAAATGCTGCGATCCCTGTATACATATTTTTACAAAACCTTTCTATTTTGAAATAGTTTCTTTAGATGTACTTATAAAATTATTACTCGAGTTTTTTACCATTTCACTCATGAAGTGCTTTTGATGAAAAATGATCGTATAATCCAAGTAAAAGTTGCTGTTTAAATATTCCAGCGAGTAATTAACTTATTAGAATTAGGTTCATTTCTTTAGAAAGTGACTTTTTTTTTTTACTTTTTTTTTCCATTTTTTGAAATAATAGTGGACGAAATGGGCTTGAATTTCAGGCATGCAAAGAAAATTAAAAAATTCGCATTTATTCTATCGATTTAGTCGCAATGTGTAATTATGGGACTAACCACAAATTGAAAAACACACAAATACTTTGGATTATCTTACATCATGAAAAGCTGCAAATTGCTTTTTACTTTAAAATTTGATTTCGCTTACTGTGGACAATGTTTGTATGATCTTTTGTCGAAATCGCACGATTATTTAGACAGATTTATATTAGTTTTCCAAAAATTATTAATTTTTTGACATGTTTTATGCTTAAATAGAAATGAATCACAAATAAATTTTGCAAAACGTGCCGAAAAAATGGCAGAACATGAGAGAAACATTATTTTGAAACATACATATCACTCGCGTAATTTTGCTAAGAAAATACTCTGTAATTTAGCATTTGCAGTAAATACTTTTTTTACTGCACATGCACGCAAGATAGAATTTCTTTATTACGTAGTTTGGAAGCTCGATATATTGATTAACTTATGTCAAAAGTTCATTTGAATACAGTAAAATTAAGCAAATTTTCGACAAAGGAATGAGCTAGATTTTAAATTTTTTTTCAAGTCGAAATTTAATATGGGGTTTTTCACATACCACGAATTTGGAGATCAAATTATTTCAATCACGTCAACAATCTTTTTTTGGAAATCTTTTTTCTTTTCAAGGGAATCTAAAATATTTTTCCTTTATTTGTAATTGTGGTTTGATCCTTAAATGCACTCGTGACTAAATCTATAGCGGAAAAATGTGAGTTTATCAATTTTCTTTGCCTGCAAGGTGATTTCGTCCTGTAATATTTTAGAAAATAGAAAAAATGTAAAAAAAAAAAAAAAAAAAAAAAAAAAATAATCTAATAATTTGATCACCCACTGTATGGGACATTTCTCACCAATTCAATTTCGTTAAAATTTCATTTTAAACTTACTATAATCAAATAACTTTAACAACCCGTTTGAAAGCTTGTGATCTTTTGTTTTTTTTTATATAAATTATGTCATTGAAAATCAATACATTACCTGTCAAGTGCAGATTCTTCTTTCATGGGAGCCTTACAGTTTTAAAATGATTAAATAAAGCATAATTTTTCTGCAGTAAATTATTATAAAATTAACAGTTTTAATAAATAATGAGCGCTTAAAAAATTATTAATTAATTTTTGTTATTAAATATTACAAAATATTAATAAAAATTTATTATGGCATATGCTCATTTTCAGAGTATAGCTATCGTAATTAATGAAACAATAAATGGAAAAAATACACTAAGTTACACTTTTTACTTATAGCTTACTTATATAAAATATTGAAAATAATTTTCAATATTTAATTAATCTAGAATATATAGATGCCAAATTTTACGCATTTATTTTGAATGTGGTATTTAAAAAAAAAAAAAAAAAAAAAAAAAAAATCTGTGTCTTATTTAATCAAATAATTCTACCTTTAATTAAATCAAGCAGCGTTTATAAGTACGTTTTCTCTAATATATTATCTAGCGAGTTAATCATAATTTGTTTTTACAGAGATGTTATTAAAAGATCTTGTATAAAACCGGACTTTTTTCTTTATGTTCAGATTTAAAATGTAGAAGAAATTCATGAAGCCAATTTTTATTACAATTTAAAACGTATCAACAGTCTGAATACAAGGAAATGGTTTTTAAACATGCAATTAATTAATTATAATTACTCGTTAAAATTTGTTTCTAGATTAGATGAAATAATTTTCAATATCCCTCCCAAAGTCCTACTGTTTACCTCATCGTGGCGGGAGGGTGTTCCTGGGCGGAATGGGCGAAGTACGTCCGTAGTTTACTCCTGGTAGGGCCACCCAAGGCGTGAAGGCCATTCCATTATGCCCAGCGAAAGGCCAGTTTCGACTTGGGCTCAAGATCAATGCTCAAAACGTCATTAATCACGCTTCCGACACAAAGAGCCAAATGTCTTGTCATCAGTTGTAGCCCTTTCTTATCAGATCGCGCAGTTAACTCAAAGGAAAGCATGCAAAATTGACAAAGATATCTGCCTCCCGGCCCCTCAATTATCTCAGCAGGGGGTTAGAAACAGCCCGTCCGAAGGCTTTGAGCTCCTGTGAGCTAGCCTAACCACATCAAAGGATTCTGAATAGAAAGCGCCCAGTGAGCGCAAATGGAAACCGGACTTAAATATCAGTAGGCGAAGGAGCCAAGACAGACTTCTACCTCCTGGTGCTCCGATCCTCGGACTAACAGAAGCTGCACATTCCCTCACCAATGACTTCGTTGACTTTTGATATGGATGCTGCATCGTCCGTCGCGCAGAGAAAATGTCAACGAACTCGTGGATGTTGTCTGACTCCGTCAGACAAGGAGGATAAGCAACAACAACAACAATTTTCAATATTTTATAAGACTTTTAATGTTTAGTACTTTTTGTTTTGGTAAGATGCGTCTGTTTTACACAAGAAATTTATTTTAAATGTAATATTCTCTGGTGTAAAATAGATTAATCTGATGGATGTACTGTATAACTTACAGATGTGTAATTATGAATTGCTATTTCAGACATGCCGACATGTTAATTTATTCCAGAGCAATGTTAGTATCGTCCTTTCTCCATACCATTTTACTAGTATTGAAATTTTTTCTGATATGCAATTATTGTGAATGAGAGGAAAATTATCCTTCGAGGTTATCGGTGTGAAAAAAATGCGGTCACTAACAATGCTCCAGAATAAATTAAAATATTGGCATATTTGGAATTTTAAATCTCGAATGGAAATCGCCCTTAATTTTAAGTGAATGAAGATGTCGCAGTCCACGCCCTTTGTTAAAGACTCAGAAATTTCTGCCTTTTTTCTACCGCTATTTTCATAGAAAAAACATTATCGTATGTTTATATTAATGTGTCGTGGTTAAATATAACAGTGATTATTATATAAATCTAGTAGTATAAAAGAAAGGCGGAGGTATTTCACCCCTTATCATTTCCTGAAATAAAAAGGGCGTGGACATGAAAAGGAAGTCTATGCATAGCCTCCTTAACTAGATGCCTGTCGCGTAGTTCGAAAACTAGGCAACAGTTGAAGCGGTAGACAGCGCCACCTGGTACAGAGTGCGCGACTTTTTTATTCAACAGCCACTAAACATTTTTTAAAGTGGGATATGACATACATAAAAGGCGAATAGAATCAAAGAAACGTCGATTTTATACATCATTTATCACTTTTTTAAATTATTGGTGTCAGTTGAATAAAAAAGTGTCATAATCTGTACTAGGTGGCGCTGTCTACCGCTTCAACTGTTGCCTAGTTTCCGAGCTACGCGACAGGCATCTAGTTAAGGAGGCTATGGTCTATGACATCTGAGCTAAGAGCATAGCCTCCTTAACTAGATGCCTGTCGCGTGGCTCATAAACTTGGCAACAGTTGAAGCGGTAGACAGCACCACCTAGTACAGATAGCGTGACATTTTTATTCAACTGTCACCAATAATTTTAAGAAGTGATATATGATATATATAATCGACGTTTCTTCCATTCTATTCGTCTTTTATATATATCACATAGATGCCAACATTTTAATTTATTCCGGAGTAATTTTAGCCGCGCCTTTATTCCATACCACTAATTTTTTAAAAATAACTTTTTCTTGTTTTATCGAAGTTATATATTGGAGAAAATTTTTCCATAAATAATGTGGTGCGAAATAAAGGCGGGGCTAAAAATACTCCGGAATAAATTAAAATGTTGGCATCTATGATATCATATCCCACTTTTAAGTTTTTGGTGGCTGTTGAATAAAAAAGTCCCGTAATCTGTACCAGGTGGCGCTGTCTACCGCTTAAACTGTTACCAAGTTTCCGAGCCACGCGACAGGCATCTAGTTTAGGAGGCTATGCTAAGAGTAGCACAAGTCACCTTATGCATACCTACAACATTCAAATTAATATTCTGTCGTCCAGTAGTCTCCGCCTTTTTTTCCACACCAGTCTACTTTTAGAGTATTTTTTCTAATTTAAACCTATTTAAATTTGGAGAAAATTACTCTAAAAATGCATTGGTGTTAACCATACAAGGCACCCAGTTCCATATGTGGAACACCGACTTTAATCGTTCCTATAGCTATAAAACTATTAGTACCGACATGATAGAAGCTACTGACATTTAACAATGTAGTAATACGAATCTTTACCTAAAGATGTCGTTCGTGTTTTTGTTATAGTGCACTCAGTGTGAAATTTGAATGAAAGTGATACATTAGTCGTTTGTCTGAATTCAAAGAAAAAAAAAATAGTTATTGAACAGTTTTGACTCGAAAAAAAAAAAAAAATACTGTGTGTTATAACGAAGTGTATATTTTGCAGAGGTAAGTTTTTTTTTTTTTTTTTTTTTTTTATATATATATATATTACAACAGTTAACGTATTAGTAAATCATATTTTTATGCATGTTCCACATACGGTACGGTACGTTGAGCTAAAAAGTTGATTTTTCCGTAAAATATGGTTTTATTTTTATTTTTATTTGGTTTCTATATATTTTTGTCGCGCACTAAAAAAAATTGAGCCTTGTAGGGTTAAATAAAAGGCGGTACTAAAAGTACTACGGAATATTAATTAGAATGCTGGGAGGTATGCCTTATATGTTACGGATTGAATAAAGAATTTTGTTTTTCGAAATGAACTATTTTGTAAACTAAATTTTTAATTTTTTTTTTCAGTGTAAAATTTCATTACAAAACAAGATTTTAAATAACATTCTGGTAGCCATTTATTCAGTGTGCATTTATATTATTAAATAATTCAAACTTTTTTAGAAACTTCCGACGTATTTTCCGATATAATTTATGTATACTTTTGTACTGCACATGCTTGAAATGATCCTAATATTTCTTCAAAGATGAGATTCTTCAGACTTTAGTAGGAATTTCAGACTTTTCTTAATTTTTTAAAAGTAATTTGCAGACTTTTTTATTTCAAAACAATTAGTTTTAATTTAGTTTTAATTTATTCTCATATTTAATTAGTTTTAATTTATTCTCATATTTTCTAATGGAAAGTAGGTTTTATTGTCTCTGTTTCTTCTTTTATTGAAAAAATGAAATTATCTTTGAATATTGCACATATTTTCATACTTTTTCTCCATTTCCCACTCTCATCCCTGTTTCTTATATATATTTCTTATATATATCTTGATATTTCTTTGTACGTCAAACGATTTAAAAGATACTGTTTGACACACCTGAAAATATACTAATTAACCCTTTGGAATTCATATTTAATTTCATTCCTCCGGTCAGCGTTTCCAGATTTAGGGAAATTTTCATTCAATATCCACCACTAAATTTTAATTGTAACGAGTGCCTGATCACTTCGGAGGTAACTCGTTAGCTGTGTATATCAAATATTACTGCTCAACATTATTTGTGGCAGTTAAATAAAAGAGTCTCTAAACTTCACAGCACTGTTTAGACCGTTAGGGCTGGCAAAGGGTTAATATTACTGAAGTACTATCAGCAAACGCTCCTTTTTTCACACCACTTCTTTTAGAGAAATTTTCTGCAAATGTAACTCCGGATAAATAAGAAGAAAATGCTCTCCAAAAATACTAATGTAAAAAAAGAACAAGAACGAAAAATCATGCAGTACGCATTGATTATTAACGCTTTCCAACTGTACGTACTTGTTGTATCGTATAACTTTCAATATTCTTTGCATATGTTATCACACACCAGACAGAAGGGTTGAAAAGTACAAAGACTGACGAACTAAATTTAAAACCACTTTTAGACATTGGATGAGAGTCTTAAAAAGGCTTAACGCAAAAGAAAATCCAGCCATTAAATTATAATTGCAGTCAATTATTTATCTAAATATTTTAGTGTAGCCTTGAAAATCTGAAAATTAATCATATGATATTCTGCACAAAACGCTATTTTAGGATATCAACAATGCATATCAGTTGTTTTATGATTTTTACAGGCCTCGCAGCGTTCCTAAAATTTTACTCACATATTATTATATTGTCATCACTCCATCAAATCAATATTTTTTTATACAATGTCTACGCATATTTTTTCATTAAAACATTCAAGAAAATTTTTTTATTGATGAGAGTGGTGGGAGTATAATAAAATGTTAAAAAATTGTAGGAACGCTCCGAGGCCAGGGTTGCCAAATTTGGCCTTTTTTTTATTTAATAGTCACCAATAATTTTGTGAAGTGACATTTGATATATATAATACACCATCAATCTTCGAAGTGATTAGTCAAACGTTACAAATAAAAATTATTGGTGACTATTGAATAAAAAAAGGCCAAATTTGGCAACCCTGTCCGAGTCCTGTTTTTACGGTAGAAAGTCATTTAAATGTGATTTTTAAAAATGTCTGTCCTAAAAACGAAACGCATTTTTTTTTCTTTGTCCCTGTACACAAACTAGTTGTGAGGACCTATTAATGTCATTTTAAATAGGGAACATTTCATAGAAAACTGCATTAATATATACCATTATTTTTTTTTAATCTGAAATTATTTACGGACGCTAGGGCACGAGACAGACATATAGAAAGATAGACAATCGGACAGACAGATAAACAAATTAAAATCATATTCACACTTAAAAACTGTTAGAAAGTATTAAAAACGCTTAATGTAAATGAATATGAAATTCCAGCAAAATTTTATTAATGGCTTTTAATGTAACTGAATATTTTTATGCGGATCTGTAAGACTAATAATTACCATACTATATTCTGAAAAAGCATTATTTTGTGCATATGAATAACACATTTCGATTTCATTAAGCTTTGTGCAAAGTAAAGTTATTGAAATTTGGTTTGTAGAAGTACCTCTCATAGAACGCAATTCTTTGGAATATTTCAAGTGTCCCTATACACAAACCAGTGGTAATATTTACTCCATTTTACATAAGAATCATCCGATAGTGAACCTGAATAACATAAATCAATTTCATTATGATTTATGTGCAGTAAAGTTATTAAAATATAATTTATAGAGACACCACTCATAGAACACAATGCTTTGGAATACTTTCAGGTGTCCCAGTATACAAACCTGTAGCGGTATTCATTCCATTTTCAATAAAGAACATACGATACAAAAATTGAAACCATATTCACACTTAAAAATCTGGTTTGAAACAACCACACGACTTCCATTACCCGCTATTACATGTATTATATGCATTTTTGAGAGATAATGTGATCAGAAAACATAAAAGTGACCAATAAAGAAAATCGTTAGAGCCGTTTTTGAGATACCAACTTTCACAAAAAATCAATTATTGACCGGAAAACAATAATTACATACAAAAGCAAATTTAAAAGTGAGTTAAAATGGCGAGTTTGAAAAAAATCCGTACAACCGTTTTTAAAGGAACGCCTTTGCGAGGCCTGAAATTGAGCTATTTATACAGGACGCCTATCAATTTTCATGAACTAACCAACTATATCATTCGAAAGGATATCTGATAGAGTGTTTATATAGCAAATTTGAAGAAAATCGTTAGAGCCGTTTTTGAGATACGGACTTACGGTCCCACTTCCGGTTTCCGATGTCCCATTTCCGGTTAAACTCAATTATTGACAGGAAAACAATAATTACATACAAAAGCATATTTAAAATTGAGTTAAAATGGCGAGTTTGAAAAAAAATCCGTACAACCGTTTTTAAAGGAACGCCCTTGGGAGGCCTGAAATTGAGCTATTTATACAGGACGCCTATCAATTTTCTTGAACTAACCAACTATATCATTCGAAAGGACATCTAATAGAGTGTTTATATAGCAAGTTTGAAGAAAATCGTTAGAGCCGTTTTTGAGATACGGACTTACGGTCCAACTTCCGGTTTCCGATGTCCCACTTCCGGTTTTTCAATTTTCACCAAAATTTGGAAATTTCATCTGTACGCCAGACGTATGTGAATTCTAAAGTTTCGTAGCTCTATCTTTATTAGTTTCTGAGCTATAATAGCCAGAAGATTCTCCACATACATACACACACACATACACACATACATACACACTGACCAATTGCCAAAAACCACTTTTTTGGACTCAGGGGACCTTAAAACGTGTAAATCAGGTGAAAACCCGATATCGAATTTTCAGACCGAATACAATACTTCCATTACCTACGGTAGTAGGGTAATGGAAGTAAAAATTGTTAGAAAGTGTTAAAATGTTTAATGTAAAGGAAAGTGCAATTCCAGCAAATTTTTATTAATAGCTCTTAATGTAACTGACTATTTTTGTGTGGACCTGCAAATCTAGTACTAACCATACTATATTCTAAAAAAGCATTCTTTTGTGCACGTGAATAACACATTTTAATTTCATTAAACTTTGTGCAAAGTAAAGTTATTAAAATTTGTTTTGTAGAAATACCTCTCATAGAACGCAATGCTTTGGAATACTTTGAAGCGTCCCTGTACACAAACTAGTGATAGTATTTACTCCATTTGACATCCGAAACATCCGATTGTGAACGTGAATAACATATTTCAATTTCATTAAGATTTGTGCAGTAAAGGTATCAAAATATGGTTTATAGAAATAACTCTCACAAAAAAAAAACAGTGCTTTGGTTGGTTGGTTGTAGGATTTAAGGCCGATTGACTCCTGATGTGTCCTAGGCCTACAGGAGGAATGCCCTCCGTGGGGGTCTTTTTAAGGGGTCCTAGCCCGTATTTACGCGAGTTTCGGAGGAAACCACGGAAAACTCCGAACGGCTAGGTTGATGAGCGCGACCTGGGATCGAACCCGGCACCTCCCATCTACCAGCTTTGAGCGCAGAACCGCTCGGCCGCTGGTGGGCAACAGTGCTTTGGAATACTTTCGGGTGTTCCTGTACACAAATCAGTAGAAGTATTCTCTTCATTTTCAATAAAGAACATACGATAGTGAACTTGAATAACATTTATCAGTTTCAAGAAACTCCATAAATATTTATGTGAGATAAAGTGCAAACAGACAGACGAACAGACAGACAGATGCACAAATTGCAATCATATCCACTCCACACCTAAAAATTTTTAGAAAGTGTCAAACAAATATTATTTAATAGTTAATACGTTTATAAAAAGATAAAAATCATTAAAAATAAATGTTCCACATAAAAGTTATTTGCCAATATATAACATACCTGCCAATATTCTAATTAACACTTCGTAGTATTGTTAATAACCTCCTTATTTTTACACAAGTATTTTGAAGTGTATTTTTCTCCTTCGTTACGCGTAATTACATTTGAAGAAAAATTCTTTAAAATAAATAAAACATAAATAAATTAAAATAAAATAAACGGCGTGGGAAAAAAGGCGTGTACTAAAAATATATTCTACTAGTATGATACCATACTTGCCAACATCCTAATTAACATTCCGTATTGTTGTTTGCCCGCCCTTTTTTTCACTTAATATTCTCCAAATGCATTTACGATTAAATAAGAAGAAAAATACTCTATAAAGATACTGGTGTGAAAAAGTAGCGCGGGGCTAACAACACTACGGAATAAATTAGTATGTTGGTCAGTATGCTAGTACTCTCCGTAATACTTCGGAGTAATAATTATAATTTTGGCAGATGTGATATAAGCTGCAGCAGATTTTAAGATATTTATTCAGAGAACTACGTAAAATTCTGCTTTATTGAACGCCACCTAGTTTTAGTGACATTTTTCCCAGTCTCGAACTTCTCAAAGGAAGTACATACTAATTTACTTCCATTAAATGCCCGTGAACAACTGCATACCTGCCAACATTCTAAATAATATTCTGTGAAATTGTTAGTACCTACCCCTTTTTCCACACCTCTTTATTTTTAGAGTAATTTTCTTGAAATATAATTTCGATTAAATAAAAAGAAAAATTCCATAGTTGCCAATATTTTAATTTATTACGGAGCATTTTTAGCCCCGCCTTTAATTCGCACCACTTTATTTATAGAGCATTTTCCTCAAATATGTAACTACAATAAAACAAGAAAAAAGTGGTATGGAATAAAGGCGGAGCTAAAAATGCTCCGGAATTGGTGTCCGAGATTGGTGTGATAAAAGGCGCGAACTGAATATCAATTAGAATATAAGCTGGTATACAATTATGTACCTCTTTCAGGGGGTTGCATTTTGTGAGAGAAGATCATTTTATTTTGCCTTTGATTTGAACTAACCTTTGTCCGGTCTATAACTTAGGTTTTCTTTCCACGTGTATGATAGTAATCAGTGTATAGAAAATAGAAACAAATGATAAAAAAATTGTATTTTTGAATGCGCATACTTTTGCGGAAATTTAACGATTAATACAATCTTTTATTCACTCAAAAGTTATACTAAGATCGACAATACCTTCAGGCATAAAAAAATCATGAAAAACAAAATAAACACTGAAAGGTTTTCAAAACTTTAAACTTAGGGAGTCTGAATTTTCAAATAATTCATTGTAACAATGCAATTTTTCCATGTCGTTTTTATTGTAAGTATGTTATTTATCATGCACTTTTCTTATTTGATGGTTTTAGGTTAACCTTACAAATAGTAATTTAACATATTCCTATCTCTCCTCATTTGTGAACATGAATTTGCCAGCTACAACAGGAATGGACAACACACTTGAACTGTATACAAACAGTATGCTTACTAGTGTTTGGCACTGTGCCAATGACAAAGTTTCTTGCATAGTCATCATCATCATAAATCTCAGCCTTTATCAATCCACTGCAGGATGAACGCCTCTCCAATCTTATTCCAAACTGCCTTCTTTTCTGGAATTTTTCTTCATTCTGCTCTTCCAAACTTCATAACTTCATCTCTCCAACAACAGAGTGGTCTCTTCCTCGGTCTTTTCTTGGTATCCAAAATAGGACTTCACTGGTCCATCTATCATCATTTCTTGTAGCAATGTGCCCAGTCCAGCTCCATTTTAATGGAAAAATTTCGGCCAATATAGGGTAAGGCGAAAGATCTGCATGATGATATCACATGCAATTACTCAATAGCTCAGATGTTTCTTTAACTCTGAAATGAGTAGATTGCTAGGCCAGTGCTTCTGCTGTAAAATCTTGTAAAATTTAGTGTTTGATGTATTTTTCTTTTCCAAAGTCAAGACATATACCTATTTACGAAATATTTTGGTGAAGCACATTTCTTGTTAAAGATAAAGCAGGAAATTATTTTAAAAAATTCTTAAATATAAGTTTGTCTTTCTGCATATAAAAAGTAAATAAATTATGAGCAACCCTAATTGCTTTACGTTGGAAGTAAAGTGTATGATGTTGAAGAAAAACATAGGATCCACATTTTTATCCTAAAGGACCTGGAACATCATTAAAAAAAATCACGTCATGAAAACCAAACTAGGGTTCAATTTCAAGATATTTTGAAAATCCTGACTCCGTCCGAAAAATAGTCTGCGCAGGGAAGAGGCCATAATATCACACAGATGATGAGTGTACATTTGTCAACTCGTCTCCGTGAGACCACTGAACAAACCTCTGATCAAACTAATTTTGCATGCTTTGAGAGTTCAGTTAATTATTCTACATCCCCAGGTGTTTAAAATCTTAAATCAGCTTATTAAAATTTAAATATGTTCTTGGTAACTCTCCTTTGTTTTTTTTTTTTTTAGCTGTTTTCACCATTTAAAAAATGCAATTAAGTATAAAATTACCTTTCACTAAAAACTAATATTAAAAAGTATGAAAATAATTATGTTGTTTCAAAGCGATTATTTGAAAATTTAGAACCCCTAAAACTGCCAAATGCCTTTAAATAACAAAGTGATTTTTTTTATTGTTTGTTTGGAAGTGGTAAGAAGTACTTAAAATCAGACTAGTAAAAAATCAGTTAGGAGAGGCCTTCATCCTGCAGTGGATTTATAAAGGCTGAAATTGATGATGATGATGATGAATATGCAAGATACTTTGTCATTGGCACATTGTCAACTACTATAGTAAGCACTGTTTGTCTAAAAAGAACTGCTCGTGTGTGTTGCTCATTTCTGTTGTAGCTGGTAAATTCATGTTCACAAATGAGGAGAGGTAGGAATATGTTAAATTACTATTTGTAAGGTTGACCTAAAACCATCAAATAAGAAAAGTGCATAATAAATAACATATTTACAGAAAAAGGACATGGAAAAATTGCATTGTTTCAATGATTTATTTGAAAATTCAGACCCCCCTAAAACTGCCAAATGCCTTTGAATAACAAAGCCATCTTTTTTTTATTTGAAAGCAGGTAAGAAATACTTAAAATCAGACTTCTAAAAAAAATTACCTTGCCCCCCACATGACTATTTTTAGCAATGAAAACTGGCTTTTTTCAGAAAATGCGCAACTTTGGGGGGGGGGGGGGGGGCATATCTTGTGAAAGGGGCAGAGTAACAAGCCTATTTTTTTATGCCATAAGTAACCATATATATGTATGTAAGAAAAAAAAGGGGGCTTGTTATTCCAAGTCCTTCATGAGTTTTTAAATTTTCAAATGTGGCAAAAAATTAATTTTGCATAACACATTTTGACCTTTAAAATGTGTGCTTTTCTTTAAAATATAAATTTTTTTGATACAATAAGGAAAAAGACCTTTTTGTTAGCTTTGAAATAAGCTATGCTTGAGTTCTATAGCTTTAATAGAAAAGTTATAGTACATAAGGCAAAGCATTAAATTACCCAATTTTCGCTGTTACCAACAACAAAAAAATATATCACATAATAAATTAATATATATATATATATATATATATATATATATACACTTTTGAGGTCTAGGAAACAAGGAGAATGCACATGTGAATTGTCATCAAAAATCAAAAATGGTAGTCATCACCACATTTGTTGATTTAAATTTTAATGACCCTATATAGAAAAATAACGTAATTTTGAATAATTAAAATTTGTAATTCATTAACGTTATCGTCTAAATTAAGACTCTCTAAACAACCTCTATTAAAAATTCCCCTCTCTTGAGAAACAATTTTCTATGGCACGCGAGGTTATCACTAAGGGAAATTTGGTTACCATATTTGTACCTCTCTTAGGGTACGAAAGAACATACAGTAGAACCTCGATTATCCGAAGTAATTGGGACCAAACCTACTTCGGATAATCGAGATTTTCGGATAATCGAGATCTCATCAATAATCATCTCAGGGGTCATCTCTCCGCCCTTTTTTCAAGACACTCTCAAATATGACATATTTCCGCCTCTATTCCTACCACTATTTTTTTACGATGATCTCTAACCAGATTAATCTGGAGACATTTCTATAAAAATTTTAGTGGAAATTTAATGATTAATAATATATATATATATTTTTTTTTTCACTCAAAAGTTACATTAAGATGGATAATTTTTTTAGTTATTAAAAAAAAAAAAAAAAAAAAAAAAAAAAGAAAGAAAAAAAAAAAAAAGAAAAAGAAAAAAAAAAGTATCATGGAAACAAAAAAATTGCAGGGAAAGTTTTCAAAAATCGAATAAACTATACAGCATTTTTTTAAAATAGATATCAACTGTTTATTGAAATTTATTTTTCTGACTGAGTGAAAATAATGCCTGGACCGGGAGTCGAACCCCAGATTTTTGACTTTCAAGGTCAATGCTTTACCAATTGAGCTATCCAGGCCGATAACTGGTGGACATTACTCACTCAGACAACCTTTAGGCAGAAACATCTGGTCTATCATGTAGATAGCTCGACAGAAATAAACCGCAGGTAAAGGAAAACACCATTAAACAATAGGAGAAAGAAATACAATATATTAAAATCACACAATCAACTGATTGGGAGGAAAATCATTTAATGAAATTTATTTTTCCGACTGAGTGAAAATAATGCCTGGATCGGGAGTCGAATCCCAGATCTTTGACTTACAAGGTCAAGGCTCTACCAATTGAGCTATCCAGGCCGACACCCCGGTCAGCATTACTAACCCGGACAACCTTTAGGCAGAAAAACATCTCTGGTCTATCATGTTGATAGCTCGACAGAAATAAGCCGCAGGTAAAGGAAAACATCATTAAACAATGGGAGAAAGAAATCAAAGTTATCAAAGATCTGGGGAAAAATACTCCCGGTCCAGGCATTATTTTCACTCAGTCGGAAAAATAAATTTCAATAAATGATTTTCTTCCGAATCAGTTGATTGTGTGATTTTAATATATTGTATTTCTTTCTCCCATTGTTTAATGGTGTTTTCCTTTACCTGCGGCTTATTTCTGTCGAGCTATCTACATGATAGACCAGATGTTTCTGCCTAAAGGTTGTCTGAGTAAGTAATGTCCACCGGTTGTCGGCCTGGATAGCTCAATTGGTAGAGCACTGACCTTGTAAGTCAAAGATCTGGGGTTCGACTCTCGGTCCAGGCATTTTCAGTCAGTCGGAAAAATAAATTTCGATAAAATACTTTCTTCCCAATCAGTTGATTGTGTGATTTTAAGATATCAACTGATATCAACAATAGGTCAATAAAAAAATATTACACAAAAATAGCGGTTTTCAAAGTATAGCGGGTTAAGCATATGAAAACTGCACCAGCGTCGAATGAAGAGTTCTTGCTTTCTGTTTAATGTTCTTAATCTAAAACACCTTTGCATTTAATTTCAGACATCTACCCCCAATAATTAGGGAGCAATTGGGGGTAGAAACTCTAAACATTAAATTTGATTTATTTTCCGAAAACATATGAGATATCTTATCGAGGTTAAAACTATTTATAAATGCCTATGAATTGCATATTATATATATTTTTTTAGAATTTTCGCTCAATTGAAAACGGTGAAAAACGGAATATAAATTTTTAAGGGATGATTTTTTTGTTGCTATTATCACCAAAAATGACACCTACCAAAAAAAAAAAAATACAGTTTAGTTTTTAATTAGATAACTATTATATATAAAAATTACAGAAGGAGGAAATAGATGGAACATAGTTGAATAAAATAAAATTCATATCAGGTATTCGTATACAGAAGTGTATTTTGATAGAATCATTCATGTAAATCATAGAAGATATTGCTACAAATGAGCTTTATTTAGAATCGAATGTTAATCATTGTCACTATTTTATTCAAAAGTTGTCGTAATTCCACTAGTTTTATCAAATATGTTGATCAAAAATATCATTTATTTTCATAATGTCTGATATAACCATAGCTGCCAAGTTTTTTAATTTATTCCGGAATGTTCTTAACCCCCGCCCTTTTTTCACACCGTAATCTTTGTAGAAAGATTTTCCTCAATGTATAATTACGATTAAATATTAAGAAAATTACTCTAAAAATGTTACGGTGTGAAAAAGGGGCGGGACTGAAAGCATTCCGCAATAAATTAAAAAACTTGGCAGCTATGGATATAACAACAGACCTCGAAGTCTCCGCCCATTTTTCGTGACACTTTCAGGGATGACTTTTTTGCTACCACTATTTTTATGCAATAATCTTTAACCCATTTAATCACGACACATTCCAATAAAAATAGGATACAGATTTCTGTATGAAAATAGTTGTCACAATTCAGGCGGGTACTAACAATGTTACGGATTAGATTAAAAAATTGACAGTTCGCCAAAATAAATTAGGAATGTTGGCAGGTATGCATATTGCTTGTGACAAATGAAAATAGCCACTGAATAATGTTTTGAGATTATTTTTATTGAGTTCTGGAAAATCTACCGCACTCATTGAAAATAATGTGTTGAAAGGCTTTTTGAGCCGATTCAAGTTCTGATTTTCAACCATCTCTTTCACTGTAGTGTTGAGTTTGATGCTTTTTTAGATAGACAAATATTGTATCAGCTAGGTGTGTATCGGTGTTTAATATTTTACTGAAAGTCTTGTTTAAAAATCTAACTATTTTACATAATGGTTATACCACAGACAACGTCTTGTTACAGAGCTCGAAATCTCCCCCCTTTTTTCTGGACACTTTCATGGGTGAAATGTTTCCTCCTCTATTAGTAATCACTATTTTCATACAAAAATCTTTACCGTACGTTTATAGTAATTGTCATAATTAAATAGGATAGAGCTTATTGTATATATATTGTATATACATATAAGTTGTACCAAAAAAGGCAAAAATTTCTTATCCTTGTAATTGTCCTGAAAAATGGTCGGAGACTCCGAGATGTGTTGTTAAATAAGGCTTTGTGTAATAAATAATATTTTTGACCTCTATATTTGATGAAATTAGTGTAATACAACAACTATTGAATTAAATAGTAACGATAATTAACTTTGAATTTTAAGTAATTTTCTTTTGTAATCATATCTATACTTTCTATGCAGTGTTCTCAGATCTGGAGGATATTTTATTCAGTAATTACCAATAATTCTGAGAAGTGATACTTTATATACATAATAGAATAGCAATATTCGAAGGGATTAGGTAAACGTTATAATTAAAAATTATTGGTGATTATGGAATAAAAAAATCCGCCAGATCTGGCAACACTGTTTCTATGATTGATTCTGTCAAAATACACTTTTTTATACGATTACCTGATATGTTTTTTTTTTTTCAACTACACTGTTAAAAAAAATGCAACTATGCTGCCAGAAATTCTCTGTAATTTGAGAAGAAAGTCGTAAGTCACGGAAAATTTACGTTGACAAAATATATTTTTCTGCAATTACAGAGAATCTGTGGCAGTAAATTTGCATATTTTTAACAGCGTATGCTCCTCTAATTTGACCCTTCTTTTTTATATATATCAAAGCTATCTAATAAATAAATAAGCTGTGTTTTCTTGGTAAGTGTCACTTTGCTGGTTAGTATATATAAAAAAATCATCTCCCAAAAATATACATGCCGTTTTTCACTAATTTTAATCGAGCGAAAATTCCGAAAACATATATAATATGAAATTTATTGTTATTTTTAAATAGTTTTAACTTCCATAAGATACCTCACATAGTTCCAGAAAAAAAAATCAAATCAAATTTAACGTTTAGGGTTGCCAAACCCATTACACCTTAATTAATTGGGGGTAGGAGTCTGAAATTAAATGCAAAGATTAAAACATCTATACGAGCAATATATACAAGGCAAGAACACTTTATTTGACGCTGGTGCAGCTTTCACATGCTTAATTGTCTATATCTTTTCACTTTGTGAGAACGCTGATGACACAGTACGTCGCCCTCTTAGGGAAGTTTCATTGTACTTTATATTTTTCAAGAAAAAGCTTAACTTTATATTTTATAACTGAATATAGAAAAATTATTATACACAGTACTACATTGTTACGGTCACGAGTTAACTTGTTTCATTAGAAAGTATAGCCTCGCCTTTAGGCGGGTCAACTAAAAGAATACATATTTTTTAAGGATTTTGCGCAGTCCTGTTTAAATCATTGAGTGTTATTAGTGTATGTATTCGTCAGCGGCAGGTATCGCATCGGTTACTGAGAATAAAATTTAAGGGATTTTAACTCAAATATGAAATTTATTTCGTTGAATAATGCAACATTTTAATTAAACGCCAAACGGAAAGGCTCACATATAAAATTAGGAAAATATGCGGATATCAAAGAGTTAAAAAGTAAAAGTAATAAAGTAAAGTCAATATAATAAAAATATAATAAGAATAAAGTAAATATAATAAAATTACTTTAATAGCAACAAAATAGTAATAGCTTGTGGGAAAGTAATATATATATATATATATATATATATATATATAAATTAGACAAATTAAACTCAATCCCTAAATTAAACAATACTACTAAATCACATTCACATTCTTACAAAAGTATAAAATAAACTATGATGAAAAGAAGGAATATATGTAATTTATATAACTTTGATTGTTATAAATATGTCGTTTCTAGAAAATTTTAGTTATAAACGTTAATGATAATTGATTTTTATATATTCTATTTCTCATTTCTAATTAATGGTTACTTCAAAAAAAAAAAAAAAAAAAAAAAAAAAAACAGAGTAAAAAGAAATAACCACTCGAAATTAAAATGCACGATATTATAATATGTATCCTACAGACCTTGAAAAAATTAATTGATTGAAAATAGCTTTAATTGCCATTTAATTACATTGTTTCAGCTTGTGGTAATTTAAGTTATGCAAAAGTAAAATTATGCATGCAATTTTTATTGCAATTATAATAAAACTGCAAATTAATTAAGTATTTGGCTCTATGGTAATTAATATTATCTTTAAAAATGTGGGATCTTTCAAGAGTTTAATTACATTTAATTTAGAAACACTAATGATGTTATGATCTAAACAAGTTATGAGTAATTATTATTTGATTATTACGGTAACATGAAGAAGTAAATAATTTTTTACTTACGGAAAGACAAAAGCACAACTGGTTTTTCTGTAGTTCAAAATGCATTAAAAAATATTTCTGAAATTATACAAAATAGTTACGTATTGCTTACAAAACTAGTGGAGAAGATTTAGGGATGACCAAAGGTAATTATTGAATATCGTGGGAGAGAAAGAGATATATAGCTGCCAACTTTTAAGCTTTTTTGCTACCAGAAATTTTTAATAAAAGAAATTTCCATAATCTTTTTAATTTTTATAACAGTTTTCGCATATTAACCCTTCGCTGGCCCTATTTCATTCACTCATCTGGTCAGTGTTGCTTAACTTGGGGACTTTTTTTATTGAATATTCATCATTAAATTTTAACCGTAACAGTTGTCTAAAGATTTCGAAGGTTACGTCGCATTATGTATATCAAATATCACCATTATATGTATCACATAAAATTATAGGTGGCAGTCGAATAAAAGAGTCGGCAAAGTGGCAGTACAGCACTTTAGAGTGTTTGGCCGGCAAAGTGTTAAATAAGATATTAAATTCTAAGCAATTAAAGCGGTTTTAAAACAGAGTAAAAGTCGGTAGTTATCGCAATGTAGTATAATTCTTATCAGTGTTAAAACTTCTCAAGTCGGATAGAGCCGGATTCGCCCTTTAGCAGTGTTGACGGAAATAAGTTTGAGTGCTAATTCTGACACAGATAACAGTTTTTATATCCGATATTTCATTAGAGGGATATTTGATAACAATTTTCAACTGTTAATGAAAAGTAATATTACATTTCAGAGATATTATTCATTTCAGAGGTGCACTATGTATATAATACACTAATGTTTGTGAAAATTGCAACACCATGAAGGAATGATGCAATTGAGCTGAAATTTTCAGATAATGCAAATTATAGTGTGTTAAACAAATGATTAAAATTTTAAAGTCACTACGCAAGCATAGGCAGCGCCTTCTGAACTACTGTTGAAACCGTATTATAAACAGAGAACTGTAGTGGGACGTTGAAAATTATAGTTATCTGCTCGTGGTAAACGAAAAGTGAGACGAACAATGCCCCTTCGACCAAAGAGGGTGGCATTTCAACAACTTATGGAGTTTGAACAGGGGAGAATCATTGGCCTTTTTGAAAGAAGATTTTTCTTATCGTCCAATAGCAGCTTGTGAGAAGCAGTCGATAGAAGCAGTGAGAAGCAGTGACACAGCATAGTGATGGGAGTTTGGAGGCAGTCGGCCGACGAGGATTAGACAACTCAGAAATCCAGGTGTGGACCCCGAGAGATGATGTCAATACACAGTGATAAGCATCTGGACCGCATAACAATGATGGATAGTACAGCTTCTTCTAGACAATTGGCGGCACTTTGGTCTACTGCTACACGTATATCAATGTCTTCATATATATGCAATACTTACTTGTTTTCGAACAACTTTTCCAAAATGGCTTTTAATTAAAATTAAAGCTATGTTATAATCGGTCCATAAAATTTGTCACGTTTCTGTTTAATGTGACATGCCGACTGTCCGATAATTTACACGGGGTACGTACGCTAGTACAATTTACTTAATTTTTTCAACCACTAATTTATTAATTTTGTACTGAAAATTTTGTTATAATAAAAGCCTTAAAAAAAAAAAATCTATCTTCAAAAAATACTGGTGGAATACTCTTACAGAAAAAAAAAAGGGGGGGGGGGTTCTAGGAACTTTGTTACAATGGTGTGTAAATTATTAGAATCAAGGCAAAAATTACACATTATCTTATCTAATGCATTTATTTTTCTATGTTTCAGTTTCCAAGCTAGCGGAATATAAAGAACATGTTATGCCTCATATAAATCAGCAAAATATTTGTCCTCATCATAATCACATGCTAAGGCCCTGGAAGGAATTATAAGGTTGATTATACAGCCAATGTTCATAACCTATGTTTACTTTTTTAGTTTCATTTCTAAACAAGAAAGAAAAATCATGCACAACGCATTGATTAGTAACACTTTCCAACTGTACGTAATTGTTGTATCGAATAACTTTTAATATTCTATGCCTACGTTATCACACAACAGACAGAAGGACTGAAATATATATAGATAGACTAATTGATTTTAAAATTACTCTTAGGCATTTTGGAAAGTGTTAAAAAGGCTTAACGAAAAAGAAAATGCAGCTATTAGATTATAATTACAGCTTTTGATTTCTCAGAATATTTTAGAGTAGCCCTGTAAATCAGAAAGTTAATCATATCATATTCTATACAAAATATTATTTTAGAATATTAAAAATACATTTCAATATTTTTATGATTTTTACAGCAGAAAGATTTTTAAATATAACTTTCTAAAAATTCTGTCCTAAAACGTAATGCATTGGCATTTTTTTTTGTTGTTGTTGTTGTCCCATGTAAGCAAACTAGTTATACAGAACCAATTAATGTCATTTTAAATGGGGAACATTCTATAGGGAAAATATTTATAAAAATACCATCCATAGAACACAATGCTTTCGAATGCTTTTGGGTGTCCCTGTACACAAACCAGAAGAGATATTCACTCCATTTTCAATATGGAACATCCGATAGTGAACTTCAATAAAATATATCAGTTTCGAGAATTTCCATAAAGATTTACAGGAGTTAGAGTGCGGGCAGACAGACAGACAGACAGCTGGACAGATACACAAACTGAAATCATATTCACACTTAAATATGCTAGAAAGTGTTAAACACGCTTAACGTAAACGAAAGTACAATTCTAGCAATTTTTTATTAATAGCTCTTAATATAACTGGATATTTTTGTTGCCACCCTGTAAATTTAATGCTTATTATGCTATATTCTATGCAAAGCATTATTTTGTGCATATAAATAACATATTTTAATTTTCTAAAACTTTGTGGAAAGTAAAGTTATTAAAATTTGATGTATAGAAATATCTCTCATAGAACACAATGCTTTGGAATAATTTTGAGTGTCCCTGTACATAAACCGATGGTGGTATTTCCTCCATTTTATACAGGAAACATCCAATAGTGAACTTAAATAACATATTTCAATTTCATTCAGATATGTCAACAGTAAAAGTATGAAACTATGGTTTATAGAAATACCTCTCGTTGAACACAATGCTTTGAAATACTTTCGAGTGTCCCTGTACACAAACCAGTAGAGGTATAAACTCTACTTTCAATAGGGAACGTCCGATAGTGAACTTGAATAACATATATCAGTTTCAAGAAATTCCATAAATATTTACGGGAGTTAGAGCGCGGACAGACAGACAAACCGAAGTCATAAACACTTTTCAACCTTATTGGAAAGTGTTAAAAATGTCAGAAAGTGTTAAAAATGCTTAATATAAACGAAATAACAATTCTAGCAATTTTTTATTAATAGCTCTTAATGTAACTGGATATTTTTGTGCCACCCTGTAAATCTAATGCTAATCATGCTATATTCTGTGCAAAGCATTATTTTGTGCATATAAATAACATATTTCAGTTTCCAAAAACTTCGTTGAAAGTTAAGTTATTAAAATTTGATTTATAGAAATATCTCTCCTAGAACGCAATGCTTTGGAATACTTTTGAGTGTCCCTGTACATAAACCGATGGTGGTATTTCCTCCATTTTATACAGAAAACATCCAATAGTGAACTTGAATAACATATTTCAATTTCATTCAGATATGTCTACAGTGATGGTACGAACATATGGTTTATAGAAATACCTCTCATAGAACATAATGCTTTGAAATACTTTCGGGTGTCCCTGTACACAAACCAGTAGAGGTATGAACTCCATTTTCAATAGGGAACGTCCGATAGTGAACCTGAATAACATATTTCAATTTCATTAAAATATGTCTACAGTAAAGGTATGAAAATATGGTTTAGAAATACCTCTCATAGAACAACAATGTTTTGAAATATTTTCGGGTGTCCGTGTACACAAACCAGTAGAGGTATAAACTCCATTTTCAATAGGGAACGTCCGACAGTGAACTTGAATAACATATATCAGTTTCAAAAAATTCCATAAATATTTACGGGAGTTAGAGCGCGGATAGACGGACGGACAGACAGACAGACAGACAGACAAACCGAAGTCATAAACACTTTTCAACCTTGTTGGAAAGTGTTAAAAAGAGTGATACTAAATTTTTCGTGTTTAACTGTATGTTCTATATCTTTTAAATTTATGTATTTTGCGACCGTATACTTTTTTTCCAGGGTCTTATAGAAACAACGAATTTCAAGTATTATTTTTTACAATGTGATCCCTATACATTTCGTTTCGTGTAACCGTTTGCCAGTTCACTCCTGGGGTCAGTGTTCAAAAATTTAGTTTTTTTTAAATTATTATTCAATACCTACCAATAAATTTTAATTGTAATGGTTGCCTAATCACTTTGAAGATTATTCGTCCATTATATATGTCAATATCACTCGTCAAAATTACTGGTGATAGTTGAATAAAATAGTCGCTAAATTTGGCAACACAGTTTAGAGCGGCAAAGGGTTAATATTTTGCTGTTCCTTTTTTTCTAATCGGCACCAGGGCTCTAACAAAGATAAATTTGTGTGCCCTTAATTTCATATAATATTTTTTAACTATATATCAGCTATTATTCAAGTTTGAATTTATTGAAAATAACTGTATAATAAAGGTGATATCCTAATTTACCTTTGAGGAAACATTGATCGGGACACAACTTTCACTGATTTATATGAGACTAGCAGGCTACGCCCGCTTCGCTGGTCACTATTTTTGAATGAATCATTATAATTAATGAATTCTAAGAATTGCATCAGTTTTTATCATGTGAAAAAAAAAAAAAAAAAAAAATAAAACTCTGATAGGGAAATATGTCACACCGGGTCCCCACTGCCTTCGGCAGCGTAGACCAGTGCGCGATGCACACGCGCGAATACATATATATGAGCGCTGCGCGCGCTTATTCCTTCACCACACTTATGATCTCAAAAAATTCCATATTACTCATAAACTTTTATTCTTAAGAAAAGGAATAAAAAAAAAAAAAAAAAAAAAAAAAAAAAGGAATCATTTCTGATCGGGTAAAGACTTACACCGGGTCCCCTCTGCCTTCATCTCACGAATTCATATATACGCTCGCTGCGCACGCGTATTCTTTCACCACCCTTACTGTCCCTCCTTAATTTTACACTTTCGAAAATATCCTCATTCGACTCGTAGGCACCCAAAACCTATATATACCAATTTTGAACGGTATAACTGAATTTCTAATTTTTTGCCCCCCTTTAGGACACCTTAAAAGATATAAATCAGGTGAAATCTCGAATAATTTCGATTAGCGCCCTCTATTGGATAAATTTGATGTAGGTTATTCGATAATATAAAGGACTTTAAATTATCGTTCGAATGATGTATTAAAAATAATTTAATCATATTTATAATTCGAAATATTGAGATTTTAAAATATTGCAGCGCTATCTGGTGGTAGAAATTTCTGTAATCTACTATTCAATTCCAAATCAACAAAGCTTTAAAATGATGTATTACTTATAAAATGATTTTAATTAGTAAGCTAAGATACAAAAGAAAACCTAATCAGGAAACCTTAAAACGTGTAAATCTGGTGAAATCTCGAATTCCACTTTCGATAATATAAAAGTGCTTCAAAATATCTTTCGAATGATGTATTAAAAATAATTTAATCATATTCAGAATTCTAAATATTGAAATTTAAAAATATTACAGCACCATCTGGTGGTAGAAAATTCTGTAATCTACTGTTGAATTCCAAATCAACAAATCTTTCAAATAATGTATTACTTATAAAATTATTTTAATTAGTAGCTGAGATACAAAAGAAAAACCTAATCAGGACACCTTAAAACGTGTAAATCACGTGAAATCTCGAATTCCATTACTTACGGTAGTCGGTTAATGGAAGGTGACAGAAATTTGTGGCGTCTACTCTTCAAATTCAATTCAAATAAGTTTCAAAATGACATATTACTTTTGAAATTATGCAGATTAGAAGCTGAGATACAAAAGTGATATAAACACTATTATGAAACGATTTATGTCTGACTTTTTCGTGGTTTTCTCCGAAACTTGCGTAATTCCGGGCTAAATACTGTTAAAAATCCATAGTATGAAATGTGAAAGGAGTATCAGAATTCGAAACTCTGCAAAGTATAAAATAATAAAGGCGTTCTGGGTTTTCCGTTGTTTTCTCCGAAACAACCGTTCCTCTTCTACGTTTTTGCCCCTTCTCCCCCCCTTTCCGTCCCTTCTAATAATTTTACTTTTGAAAATATCCGCAATCGATTTATCTTTCCTTAAAACCTAATAATACCAATTTCAAACGCTGTAACTCTTTTTTTTTTTTTTGCCCCTTCGCCCCCCCTCCCCCTCAAGCCCTTCCTAATAATTCTACACTTTCAAAAATATTCAGAATCGAATTATCGGGCGTTAAAACGAAATATTACGAAATTTAAACGGCATATCTCAATTTAAAATAGTGCAAAATATAAAACAAAATTTAATCCAATTTTTTTGTTTATCCACATATTTTCATGAAAATTGAACAGTAGCTCTATAATATGCTGTCTAGGCCGAATATTAATTCAAATGTAACGTGAATGAAAATTTGAAAAAATTTGAAAATTGCAATTTCCCCCCCCCCCCACTACAAAACACGTGACATCTTGATCGGTTACAATCATTTCCTTTTTCATGGCAGACGGTCGTGTGGCATTTGAAATGATGTTGCCACAAAAAATTCATACTTTAGTTAATTAAAAAAAAAAAATCTAATTGTTGTACCGATAAGCCGCTTGCACACTTAGATTCAGAAAAAATGCCACTTTCGTTTGGTATCGAAATCGTAACGATCGGACAAATATTTCTAATTTATTTACCACTTTTTCTACTTTTAACTCCGCTAAAATATCTTTTTTTTTATGCAATGGTGGTGAATTCTCAGTCATTGAGATCGCTTTTAGATTAGACATGAGTGGACATTATAATTAATATCTCCAAAACTAATTAAGTTACAACTTTCATTTTTGCGGCGTTGAGTTTCTCGGGTCGTAAACATTAACCGTGCCGAATTTGGTCCCGCTCGGTGAAACGGCCTAGGATTCTATAGCGGACAGACAGACACACACACAGACAGACTCTACTCTTTTATATATATAGATATAACAAATACTTTTTTTTTTCATCCTAGAAGTTTAGAAACTGAAACAGTGAAAATAAACGCATATGGCAAGGAGATGTGTAATATCTACGTTTAGCCTAATATTTTGTTAGCCTAATATTTTTTAAGCCTAATATTTTTAGCCTAATATTTTGTATATAGTATTACCGCACTATACTATTGATCACTTATAAAGATTCACTGTAAAGATAACTATATCATTAATGTAAACAGCTTAAGTACTGAAAAGATTTCTTCATAAAAAATAAAATGAGGCTAATGTTTTAAGTTAATTTAATTGTAGTATAATTATCCCATTTAATTTTCTATAACAACTAAAAGCTGATAAACATTTTCATATAGTTTTGCTGTTGTCCTTCCTTATTATTTGTTGTTACTGTAAGTTAACTTTAAGTTTTAAAAGTTTAAATTGTTTGCACAATTATTTACATAAAAACATGCAGATAATCATATGAGAAAAGAATACGTACACAAAAAAATCCTTATAGCTGATAACTTTAATAGTAATGGAAAAATAACTGAGAAAATATGAAACATTTATACCAACTACGTCAAATAATCGAGCACGATAAAACAATGGTAGAATGTGTCATATTTGATTCAAAGGGAGCACGTTTTGCAAAAGTTTTTATTCTTAAAAATATATTAGGTTTTCGCAGGAACGTTATAACTCTTTTAATTTGTACACTGTAAAAAAGTAACTATTACCAGCTGCAAGAAACTATCTGTGAATGGATAAAATAATTATTTTCTCCAATCATAGAGAGTTTCTTGCAGCTGGTAATAGTTATTTTTTTACAGTGTATGGTGAAAAAAAAACCCGCTTAGGAACAATCTAAGAAGAAGCATTTTAGACAAGTTAAATACGAATTATTTATGAAATATTATGCAAAAATAAGTTAGCATTTAAAATCAATACATACTATTTACGATAAAATTTAAATGGTGAGGAGTGAGGGACTACACGAGCGAAGATCTCTACGGATTACATGTCAGAGATGAAGTTATGGCTCGGATTCATCCTTGATGGCGCGACACCTTCTATAGTAGCTAAGTTCACCAGATTAGTGTAAATATGGTACTAATTAAACATATATAATTTTTTAAATAGGTAACTACACAGATATAATTCAAACGTTTCTTAGTAAATGCTAAATTTTACCAAATGTGTTGTTGAGACACAGAAATTCCGCAAAATATTATACCATATTTTAAAACAAATAAGTGACACTAGGGTATCAAACGAAAGATTTATTTGAAAGAGGAATAGATGCCGAATTAGCAAAAAAAAAAAAAAAAATCACATGCTATTGTATATCTGTATTGCGTAAGAGAAAGAGTAATACATGATCGACGATTTCACTAGTATTGCAATTCGAAATAGATACTGATGTGGGAAGAGGGATGCTATAAAAATTTCCAGAATACATGTATGATTATATGTGCATTTAAGTTATAATTTAGAGGTCAGAAAATGCATCATAATTACAAAAAAAAAAAAAAAAAAAAAACACTTAAATAAAAACTAAGATAAAATAAATTGCGATCTGCAATAAACATCAAGCTACAGAACTGCCAAACTAATCTGGAGGATTGTTAGTACCACCCCTTTTTCCGCATTACTTAATTTTTAAAGTAATTTTCTTCAAATGTATTTACGATGAATTAAGAAGAAAAATACTCTAAAAAGACTGGTGTGGAAAAAGGGGCGATACTAACAATCCTTTGGATTAAGTTGGCAGCTCTGAAGCTACCATTTGCATCTTACGGTAAAGGTAAATCAGATACATAATTGCTATCTTTAACCCCTTTTGGCTACCGAAAAATTGCATACCTGGTAACTTTTATATTTTATTCCGGAGTACTGTTAGCCCCGCCTTTTTTTCACACCAGTATACTTTAAAACCATTTTTATTCTTATTTAATCGTAATTGCATATTGGAAAAAAATTCTGTAAAATCTAACTTATTTGAAAAAAAGGCAGAACTAACAGTGATCCGGAATAAATTATAAATACAGGGTGACAAGAAATAACTTGGACACACATAATACGTTATAACTTTAATGCCAATGAAAATATTACGACCAAACTTCAAAATAAATATGAATACATTATTTTGTCTAATATATTTACAAATTTTTAAAGTGGCTACCTTTAGGCTTAATACAGAGCTTTAAACGTGTCACAAAATTTTCGGCTATGGCCCGCAACTCACTTACTGATATTTTATCCCATTCCTTGCATAAGAAATTCTTTAGGGATGCCAAATTTTTATGAGGTTTAGCACACACCCTTGTCTCCAAGGTGTACCAAACAGAATAATCAATTGGGTTCAAATCTGTGGAATACGGTGGCCATTCTTGAGCTCCAATGAAGTCAGGAAAATTTTTCTTGCACCAATCTTGAGTGCGTTTAGCTCTGTGTGCAGGTGAGGAATCCTGTTGCAAGGTCCATCTTTTGTTTCCAAAGAACTTTTGCGACCAAGGTAAGACAACATCTTCCAAAATGAGTCTGCGATATGTTTGTTGATTAATCTTTATCCCTTGATCAACAAAAACAAGTGGTGTTTTCCTACTAGCACATATCCCACCCAAAACCATTACAGATTGGGGTCGTTGACGCCGTTTAACAATCCAAGAATGTCCAAGTGCTTCTGCTGACCAAACTCTATAATTATGGCTATTGTGAGTTTGTTCAATCGAGAACAGTTTCTCATCTGTGAAGACAAACGTTTGTCATCGATCACCTGCGGCCCGCTTCATCAGTTCTCTACACCTTTGAAGTCTTGTGCGTTTGTTCTCTGCTGTTAGCTTTTGAGCCTCTTTCATTTTGTAAGGGCGAAGACCAAGCTCTACTCTTGCCATCAAACGTGCGGTTTCTCTTTTGATCTTCATCTCTCTAGCAACCTTTCTCATTGAAATCCTAGGATTTCGTTGAACTCGGTTTTTGATAACGTTCCTGTTTCTTGATGTGTTTACTGTGCGCTTTCCTCCTCTTCCTGGACTGTCACCATCGTGTCCGTGTTCTTTAAACCTTTTGATTGTGTATAAAACTGTCTGCTTAGACACTTTCAATAGTAGAACAATTTCACATTACTTCTTTCCTTGCTTATGTAATTCAAGTATGGCATATTATTTGTTAACCATAATGGTTATCACAACTAACTTACTTACACCTGTTTAGCAGCTTTCTAGGATCAATACTTAATGAAATAAATATTATAACTTTAGTGGTAGTTACAGATATTTCGTTTGAAACTTCGTCCAAGTTATTTCTTGTCACCCTGTACTACTAGGTATGAACATTGTAATAGGATTTTTTTTATCAGTATAAACTGTTACAGAAACACATAAAAAAGGGATAAAATTGGCATATGCACGGTATTTATCGTACATATGGTTGATAAATCTCCGATTTAGGCGAGAGACTTCATATCATAAATTTTTTATTACAAATTTCTGTCTTTCTCTCTATTTCTTTTTTTTTTTTTTTTAAATCGTGGAACATTAATATGACTATCTAAAAATACTGGTGTGAAACCTGATTTTAAAAATAGAAATGTTGACAAATAATATCGTAGGGTTGGCAACACTGGTACTAACAATCATAGTTACCTACATTTTAATTTATTCTGGAGCATTTGTATCCCCGTCCTTATTTCACACCACTTCATTTTTGGAATAATTTTCTGCAGTTATGTAACTACGATGAAATAAGGGAAAAGTACTCTTAAAATAAATGTGGTATGAAATATAGGTGCGGCTAAGAAAGCTCCAGAATAAATTAAAATGTTGGCAACTCTTCTAACAATGTTTCGGAATATATTAAAAAGTAGCACGCGTTGTGAAACAAATGGCGGGAAGAGTCTTTAGATTAACACATTGTCGTTGAGGTATTTTCTTATTTGGCTGAATATCACATAAATGTGCATTTTAGTGTTTCAGGTCTTTATTATTAATTTTAAGCAAATAAATTGTAAAATTTTATTATTATTCTTTAGAAGTACCTTTTTAAAAAAGCATCTAATCATAAAATGTGAGTTTATAGCAATTTCAGTATTTTTTAGAAAATTTTAAACCTTAAAATCGTCATTTTCGTGACTGTCTCCAAGACCAAATGTTTACATACAAAGTATGTTTTTTACTAAGAAAAATAAAATGATAATTATAATAATTGTTAATTCTTGTAAAAAAAACTATTTGTTTTCAAAGGAAATTTTTTTTTCTTTTTAATTACGTTAATTTTCATGCATGAGTAATTAAAATGCTTGTATGCAAGTCTTGACGTCATTTTCGTGACACGTGAAAATAACTTCATATATCATCAAGGGATGGTGCCACCATTCACTTTTTTTAAAGTTTAAGATCAGAAATCAACATTGACGATATATGGAGAAAATAAATCTCAAGAAAATTAAAAACAGGTAAAGCTAACATTATTTTTATTGTTTACATGCTGTGCGTATTTTTATTGCTTGTCATTTTCGAGATGCATAAAAAATAAAAAAATATTATTATAAAATTTAGAACAAAGTTTTATTTTAATATAGAATGACGACCAGAAGAAGGAAATGTGACGATATCGGCTTAGTGAAAGCATGTTTTTCTGTACAGAACGAATTATTGACGATCTGTCATTTTCGTGACGGTCATTTTTGTGACGTCACGAAAATGACATTTGTTGCAGATTTACTATTTTGTAAGCCCTGGATTTAAATAATTTTTTATTTTGAGTTAAAATATTTGTTGGTGTAGGATAAGCTTTATATTTAAATATTTAAAGTACTTTCCGGTATCCAGGTAAATATAAAAAAATTACATACGACATTAATATTAAGATACAATTAAAAAAGCAAACTTTTAATTTTTTTTTTTTTTGCCCCCTTTAAAGTGTCATTGAGAATGTTACTCAAAATATTTTACTTGTGTCATTTATGGCAAGATGCAGAAAAAAAAAAGTTTGCATGGCCTGAGAAAGAGGATGTCCATGAAATTCAAGTGCCACATATTCTGTGCAAAATTAGGAATTCCCCTGAACCTGCTTCAAATAGATATTTTAAACTTCAGGATGAAGATTTTAATAATGTTCAAAATGCTTTTTCTGAATTTAATTCAGTTAATCATTAAACTTGTAACTACAAGTACTTTAATACAATAAAATTGCTTGATATTCTCATTATTGCTCTTTCTTTTCCCTTCACAATCTTTTCTCTATTGTTCTAATATGTTCCATTTTTAATATTATATGGTCCTATTTCATTTACAAACAATGTTATTTCAGTGAAAAATAGTCATTTTGACAAATATTGTCATTTCAGTGACAAACAGTCGTTTCAGTGACAAACATTGTCATTTCAGTGACAAACCAGTCATTTCAGTGACATCATTTTTTGACATCTTTAAATGCTATAATTAAAAATTTAATGCAAGTAAACTAATTATTTCCAGTTTATAGTCAAGAGGTATGCAGTCTATGATATTTCCCATTGATATAATTTATGTTTATAAAAAATTAAAATTAAATTTATTTATTTATTTTTTTAAATTTAAAAATTTTGGGGTTTTTTATTTTATTTTATTTATTAAAATGGGAAGAACTTTTTAGAAAAGCCTAAGTCTTGTATTTTTTAATGAATCTGAACCACAAAAAAATTTTTAAATGGTAATTTTGATTTTATAAGATAATTAAAATTATAAATTTTTATTGAAAAATTTCAATAAAATTAAAAAAAATTATGATCGATCTCTGTCAAACTCAGAATTTATTTAAGATGTACTTACGGACCTATTTTAAAAAATTCAAATTAAAATAGAAAGTTTGAAAAAAAAGTTTTGAAAAATCCAAAATGCACACTTATGTGATATTCAGCCATTTTAACAATTAACTTCGCCTTTTTGCATTCCTCTAAAATGTCACATTATTTAACAAAATGATTTTACGAATTTCTGACTAGAAAATTTCTAATTTAAGAGCGGAATCTAATGTGGAAAATATATACGCCGGCAGCACATACATTATTAAACACGAAAGAGCATTTTTTTTTTTTTTTTTTTTTTTTTTTTAATATTAAAAAAAGACAATTTAATACAAACTTATATTAATTTTATCTGTGGAATATTTCCTCCTTTCTAACTTTAAAGACTGCTTTAGTTAATATTTAATTTCAGCAAATTTAAAGTTCCAAGATAAAATCTAACTATTATTCCATAACGATGCACTTAACAAAAATTCATGGTAGAAAAAAATGCGCAACATTATAAAATATAACCAGCACTGGGCATAATATTATTTATTTGAAAATTGTATCTAATAATTTTTCCCAAAAGATATAGCGGCACAGATTTTAAAGTTTTTCTCATTTTGAATTGAGTTGGTGTATATAAATTAATCTCATAATAACAGAGCTGTCAGTATCTTAATTTATTTCGGAGCACTTTTAGCTCCGCCTTTAATCCATACCACTTCCTTTTTTTTTTTTTTTTTTTTTTTTTCAAGAGTAAATTTTTTTTGTTACATCATAGTTATATATTGGAGAAAAATATTTTAAATCAAAGGAGTGCGAAATAAAGACGGAGCTAAAAGTACTCCGGAATAAATTAAAATATTGGCAGCTTTAACTGGATACTTCTTTCGTTTTACGAATAAAATGTGGTATTTATTTTAAATTAAACTTTGTTTTAGGTGCACAGGCGAATATTGGACATTTATTTTGTGTATAATAAAGATAAAATCAATAATCAATAATACGAAATTCAAATATCGAAAACACATAAACACACCTAACAATTTAAATTGTTAAATTATATAACTTTCACTTTACTATAATCGTATTTAAGTGTTTTAATTAGAGCTAAAAATTATCTTAGTCCTACATAAAAATTTATTACTTAAGTTTTATTTTGAAATATACTCGTTTTAGTGAGTGTGAAGATTGCAGATCGTGTGAAGGTCGTTTTAGTGCGTGTGAAGTTGATTATTATTATTATTATTATTATTATTATTAATCTGTTTACAATTTCTATTTCTGTAGTACTTTTTCAACTTATGGAATTTTGTGGATGGTTTCTTAAAACTAAATTAAAACCATATAATCATTTTCTTTAAAAAGAAAGAAATGACAAGGGAAAAGTTCAAAAAAAAAAAAAAAAAAATTGAAATATAATGTTTTAGGACGATAAGATTTTCACTGTTATTGACAAAGATCAGGTGAAGTCATGAGAAACTTCACCATATGGTGATGTTCACTTCTTTGTAACTATTCAGGGCTAAATTTGCATTTTTTCTGCATGTTGTCCACCAGTTTTGTCTATGGTCAATAATTATCTGTGTGATAAGGCTGCATATTTACTTGTCCCTTTTGGAACTCTGTAAAAAAATCATTCAACAGAGATATTTGAAAAAAAAAATCATTGCTGGCAACTGGTAAAATATGTGTCTTAGACCTCGTGTCTTAGACTTCTACTCGAAGTGTGTGAAACGCTTGCCACTGTCACTCTGGAGAAAAGTTATTATTTTTATTTTTGCACGTAAAAAAAAAAAAAAAAAAAAAAAAAGTTTTAAAAATTTCCTGGTAGTTGTTTTTTAATAGATTTACCGAGATTGCAACACGAGCATTTTACAGCGTTTCAGCCGGCAGGGGACATTTACATTTTCAGCGCATTTACATTTTCAGCGCATTTCAGCGTTAGGGCGGGCAAAGGGTTAAAATATTTGATATAACATGCATTTAAATTCTTAGATGTTAATTCTATTAAATATATATATATATATATATATATGGTAAATGATGCAAATATGACCAATGCAGGTAATATGGCCAACCCGCAATAATATGTTCTTAATTTCAGTGAAATCCGAAAGATGGCGATTGAATCTAGTCGCTCGATGTCAGAAGAATATAGTTTAGTAAAACGCTGCTCGCAAACTTTAATCATGTGCACGGGGAAACAGTCCTTGTTGATTTGTTGTTAATTGCATTGACATTTTATAAATTTGTCTCTTGTAAGTTTGTCATTTTTTAGATTGAAACAAACTATCTGTATTTAGTGTTATATTTAATATTTTAGCTGGGTTAATGGTCTTATCAACTGTATAAATGAATTTCAATACCTGAGTTTTCAATCAGAATTACGAACCGTTTTTAAAAACTCGTTATCCTTGGCAACGATATGGCAGTATGGCTGAAAAAGAAATGACATTCTTCTACATTATTTACCATCTAATATAACCAATGAGTTGCAGCCTTTGGATAAATCCTGTTTTAGGCTATTTAAGCAATTTTGGGACCAAGAAGATCTGTTATTTTTTGAACAAACTAATCATGAAACATTACAATAGCTCGATTTGGAAGAATATTTTCTCCAGTTTGCGATAAAGCTATGACATTGACATTTCCAACGTTAAAGGTGGTTTCAAAGGGACAGCTATCTCTCGTGTTAATCCTATCCTATCTATTCTATCAATGCAATTCCCGAGAAACCTTTTCCTCCAAGTTCTGTGTCTGAAAACCCACCTCCAAAAAAGAATAATACCAAAAGTGCAAAACAATTTTCAATCAACAAATGTCGATTATAGTCCTTATTTTTCTTTCAGTTTGCAAAAACAGAAGAATGTAATGTTTTAAGGTAAACATTTTTCGGGTCGGAAAGGGAAATATGCCTATTACCTGCATATGGGCATAGTATCTTCATCAACTGGTCTTAATATATATATATATATATATATATATATATATATATATATGGCAGGTATAAATCTTGATTATTGTAAATTAAAAAATTTTCTTCGGGTACTAAAAAGAGTCCTCCCTTTTAGCGAATTTTTATTTATTTATTTATTTATATTAAATCGATTACTACTATCGCTAAAAATTTTATCCTTAAGGTGACCATATTACCTGCACTTACCTTATATTATATAGCTTTTAGATTTTTTTTTTTTTTAATTCTGATTTACTGTTAGTACCCGAACTTTCTCCACACCACTTTATTTGTTACAAAACTATCTACAATATGCAATTACGATTAAATAAAAGGGAAAAAACAATGCTCCTGAATAACAAATTAAATTGTTGTCATGCCTGTAACAGTAGAAGGATATTCTTTTTTACGTAGAATAGCAGTGAATATACCCACTGTATTTTGTTTATTTAAAAGAAAAAAAAAAACACATACTGAGGAAAAATGTACCTTTCCATTTTTAAACAAGAAAGAAAAATCGTGCATTTCGCATAGATTATTAACACTTTCCATCTGCACCTACACTTTGCTTTGTTTAAATTTCAACGTAATTTGCCTATGTGAACACACAACGGGCAGACAGAAGAAGAGAAAAACAGATAGGTAGATTAAATGAAATCATTATCACTCTTAAACATTGTTGGTAAGTCTTTAAATAAGCTCAATAATATCCAAAACGGAAATCTAGCAACTTCCAGTTTTGCCAATTACATAATGATTTGTGCATAAAAAAGTTATTAAAATTTAGCTTATATAAATACTTCCCAAAGAACATAGTTCTTCGAAAATATTTCGAGTGTATCTGTACAAAAACAACCATTGCGTATGTACCCCATTTTCAATAGATGGGATCCCATAATAAACATGGAGAACATATATCAATGTTAAGGATTTCAATGAATTTTTTTGGTAGTTAGAGCCCGAAGATTCAGACAGACCAACCGAAGTCATAAACATTTTTCAACTTTGTTAGAAAATGTTAAAAATGAATAAAATATGTGAAGGGCTACATGGTTCATATCCATAGTTTACAGCTTTAGCACTTTTTGACTATCAGAATATTTCACTACAGATTTTCATTTATTTAATCACTGAAATCTGTTACAGAAATATATAAAAAGTTTCTACTAGAATTTTTCGGTATCCAAACAGAGCTAAACGTGGCAACTAGGTTCACAGCGTTTCTCAAATTTTACGTCCTTTTTATTATATTGTTACCGTAATTGCCAGCATATAATCCGCAGATAAGATGTGTCATTTCTCCATCATATATTTTATTTAACAGAAAAATCTATATTTTTTCGAAGTAACCGCTCGTATAAATGTAACTTTGTTTGTCAAATAAAAAGTCTGGTACAAAACTGGCTTATATAACCTGCAGATTATATGACAAAGATTACGGTACTACTATCTTCAAAAAAATTTCCTTGAACGATTTAATGTTATAATACACTTTAAAAGATGATTGTTCTGAAATAGTGGTGACAATATAATAAGATGCATTTAAAATTTTAGTAACACACCAAGAACACTGATCCTATCACATCTTTTATGCATTCGCAAATATTGGTTTTTTGTTTTATATGTAATTTAGTAATTTCTTACTGGAATAACTTTTAATTTTTCTTATTTACCTATTATCTTTGATAAGAGAATGGTGAATTTTAAAAATAAAAACATATAGCTATATAAGAAAAACTTCCCAATTTAAACACAAACACAAAATACTAATACATTCTCCTGAAATTTTAACAATTTAAGATAGCAAAACTTTTTTCGAAAAAAATTTTTTTTATGTAGAATGTTATTTATAATACATTTTTCAAGATAAAATTTTGGTTTTACCATCCAATTTGTCAAAAAAAAAAAAAGCATTTATACCCAATATTAAAAATTTTATGTACAAACCGTCACTATTAAGAAACATATTCTAAAAGAATTATTTTATATTATTTTTAAATTAAAAGTTTAAGAAAAACAAATAAATCTTTTATTTAGAGTCTGAAAAAAAAAAAAAAAAAAAGTTTTAACTAAAGTTTTTATGAATGAAAATTTCGATTAATGCTACGCATTAAGTAAATTTAATTATTGAAAAGGCTGTTCAGATAACATTCTTTATACATTTTTATACATTCAAAAACACAGATATTTGATTAACTTTGGATTTTTTTTATTAAAGGCATTCTTTTTCAAGGAAACGTAGATAAACAGTAAAATTACTGAGAAACACTTGCACAGAAAAAAAAAAAAAAAAAAAGAAAGGAAAAAGATGAATACCTTACAATTTTTCGTTCATTACCGACTTTTTTAATGTGATAAATATTTTTATAAAATAAAATCACATTACGGAATGTCTGTGAAGCCTTTCGAACTTCGAAGAAAGTGCAGATAAATTATTTCACAATAATGATTTTTAAATAATAAATAGGATTTATTGCGACATTCTTACAAGATTTTTGCATTAAAATATAATTTCAAAATACACTGCTCGGCATGATAATTGCCCCCAACATCATTTTCACAAATTTTTATGTAAAATGACCTCCTGAAGCCGAACATGACGGCCATTTTGCCCTATCACCCACCGTTTTTTGGAGAAGCCCCTATTTTCACCACTCTTCGGTAATTTTATGGCTATAAATTTGATTTATAGTGGAGAAAAGAAATATTTTAAACTGTTACATATCTTCTGAGGGCCTAAGGAGGTGAAGAATTCTATAACATGAACATTCGCAGCAAGGGGAAGATTTAGTGGGGGGGGGGGATTTGCCACTGAAATTATAAGTTACATTTATTATATTTTATTAATCAATTATTATTATCATTTATTATACATTATATATATATTTATTATTTTTAAGAGTTAAAATAATTATTTTCCATTCTCCAAATCAAATTCATGGCCATAAAATTACCGAAAAATGAAAAAAAATGGGGGAGGTGGTGACGTCCCGAGAAAACGGTAGGTGATGGGGCAAAATGGGGGTCATATTCGGATTCAGGAGGTCATTTTGCATAAGAATCAACAGGAATGGTATCAGGGCTCGATATGTTTTTTTGCAGCGCAGTGATATTTGTAGAAATGAAGAAATGTTTGCATCCGAGTTTCAATTTTTGTGCTAAAAATTTATGCAAAATTTTATAAACATATTTTTGAAGATAGTATTATGTAATAAGTATTTATAAATTACATCAAAATGCCGAGAATCATATCATGCTTCTTAATATAGTATAGAACTACCGTAATAATCTGTCATATGGCTTCCATAGCTGTTAATAATTGTGGAAGTGTAAAACGATTACGCAAAATTTCATGCACTAACTGACTTTTCGATCACGTTTCATACATTTTTGATAGAATTCATTTTCGGAGATCATGTTAGCCAAATAATTCGAAGGAATTCTTTTGAATATTCCTCAAACCAAAAGTAAGTGATTTGGATCCATTTTCATGGTACATTTTTATCCTGGGAGATTTCATCATTTCTATATTTATATAAATGACTGAAAATAGACATGCAGTGCTGCCCAGGCGACTTTTTTTATATTATTTTCGTACCATTATTTCCATAACATAAAATTTATAATAAATCTATGCAAGCAAAGAGCAGATTTACCTGTAAAAATACATTATTACTTTTATTTTTTGGAAATAGTAGTATGAAAAGAATATAAAAAATGTCGCCTGTGGCAGCCAGTGTTGCCAGATATGGCGGATGTTTTATTTAATAATCACCAATAATTTTGAGGAGTTATATTTGATATACATAATAGACGATTAATCTTCGAAGTTATTAGGCAAACGTTACGATTAAAAATTATTGGTGATAATTGAATAAAAAATCCGCGAGATCTGGCAATATTCGTGGCAGCCCTGGAGCAGTGTTGCCAGACTTGGGGGCTTTTTTTAGCCAATAATTTTCAGAAGTGATATTTAATATACACACTAGACCATACTTGTTAACCATTTCATATGAATCGTAACACTGTAGTACCCGACTTTTTTTCACACCAGTCTTTTTTTAGAGTAATTTTATTCTTATTTAATCGTAAGAACATTTGGAGAAATTTACTCTAAAATTAAAGTGGTGTGTGAAAAAGGGCATGTTTTAAAGGGACGTAACGATGTTACGATTATTAATGAGACGGTTAGCAAGTATGCTAGATGTTTAATTTTCGAAGTGATTAGACAACCGTTACGATTTAAATTTAGTAGTGGATAATGAATAAAAATATCTCCAAATCTGGCAACACTCCCTTGGACATGCCGACATTTTTATTTTTGCGAAACAATGTCTTCTTTAGTAACTTTTTTATTCAATATCTACCACCAATATTTAATTGTAACGGTTGCGTAAGCACTACGAGGGATATTCGCCTATTATGTATATCAAATATCAATCCTGAAAATTATTAGTGAACATTGAATATGAAAGTCCCTAATACTTGGCAACACTGTGCAAGCATACCTGCCAGAATTTTAATTTATTCTGGAATATTTTTAGTCCCACCTTTATTTCCTAACACTTATTTTTTTAAAGTAATTTTTTCTTATTGTTTCAAAGTTATATATTGGAGTAAATTGTTCTATAAATAAAGTGGTGCGAATTAAAGGCGGGCTAAAAGTACTCCGGAATAAATTAAAATTTGTGCAGCTGTGTGTTCAAGGCACTGTTATTATCTGCCTTTTATTCACAACACTTCTTTTGATAGGAATTTTCTTCTTATTAAATTGTAATTACGTATTTAAAAAAAAAAAAAAAAAAAAAAAAAAACTTTACAAATAAAGAACCGTGAAAAATGTCAGATTTTAACAGTGTTGTGGATTACAGCAAAAATGTTGGCATGGCTGTATTAAGAATTACCTTTATTTTTCGTCACTTTATCTTTTATGTATATTTTTCTCGAAAAAAAAAGAAAAACATATTCTTTAGCGTTCAGATAATCCCCATCGAATGATCTCCATTCTAGATTTATGTATCTATTAGTAACGAAACAACATTGAGTGTTAATTTTTACTTTCCGAACACTATAGTGAGGAAAGTATTGTAATCATGTCAAAAATCCGAATTGGAGATTTTGATGTTTCTATACGTTTCGAGGTCCCCTGAGTCCGTTTCCACTATTTTTGAGATGATGTATGTATGTGTGTGTGTATGTGTGTGTGTGTGTATGTATGTGTGTATGTCTGTGAGTGAACACGCTAGCGTCTAAACGCTTTGTTCGAATAAGCTGAAAGTTGGTACGTATATTGTAAGTCACCATAGTACGAACCCTATAGATTTTGGTGAATGTAGCACTTATAGTTTTTTTACAGGGACACAAAGAAAAATTCTTTATCATTATGGCCTATGGGACCAAAATCTTAAAAGTGCGATAGCATCTAAATGCCTTATTCAATTGAGCAAAAACTTTATACACATATTATAGGTCACAGATACTCAATCTGTATAGATTTTGGAGAATCTAGCACTTATAGTTTTTTTACAGGGACACAAAGAAAAATTCTTTATCATTATGGCCTATGGGGCCAAATCTTTAAAAGTGTGATAGCGTCTAAACGCCTTATTAATCTGAGCAAAAAATTTGTACACATGTTATAGGTCACATTTACACCAACTGCATACATTTTGGTGAATCTAGCACTTACAGTTTTTTTACAGGGACACAAAGAAAATTTCTTTATCATTATGGCCTATGAGACCAAATTTTTAAAAGTGCGATAGCATCTAAACGCCTTATTCAATTGAGCTGAAAATTTGTATGAATATTATAAATCACTGTTGCACAAACTATAAGCATTTTGGTGAATCTAGCATTTATAGATTTTTACAGGGACACAACGAAAAATTCTTTATCATTATGATCTAAGGGCTCAAAGTTCAGTAGCGTTAAACAAAACCTCGTGTTATATATGGAGAAAAATACTCAAACACTCTATTATGGTTTTCTCTCTTTTGTTTGTTTAGCAACTCCTCTTTCTTTATTTTTTCTACAAAACTGTTAGTTACTCAATGTTCGGAAAGTCGAGTGGAGTCACTCCAGATTTTTTTACTTGCAAGTAACATAAAAGCATATTTTTTAAAGGAAACGAGTCCCTTATCACACATTATTCTAAAACGATAGTTTAAAAATAAAAAACATTAAGGAATTATGCGTATTCATCTTTAACACTTTATGCATTGCTACCAAGGGTTCCATATCTTGCAAACAAGCACATTTTATATAAAGCACTAGCGAGCTTCGCCCGCTAGCGGGTCAGTATTTTTAAATGAATCACTATAATGACTGAATTCTCAAAATCTCAAAATCACTATAATTAATGAATCATTAACAGTAACTTTTAGTGTTAAGAAAAGAAAGTTTTAAAAAGTCATTTCTGATTGGGTAAAAAGTCGGCCCGGGTCCCCACTGCCTTCGGCAGCGCAGTCCCGTGCGCGCTGTGTGCGCACAATTTACGGGATACACGCGCTGCGCGCGCGTATTTCATCCCTGACCCTTCATGCCCCCTAAAAAAAATTATTTCTGATCGGGTAAGAACTCACACCGGGTCCCCACTGCCTTCGGTAGCGCAGACCCATGCGCACTGCGCGCGCACGTAAGAACGTATACGTAAGAACACGTATACGCACGTAAGAACGTATACGTTATAAATTCAATTTAAGTAGTTCATAACTGTTTGGTTAAGTTTCATCTTTAATCAGTCACTCATTAAATATAAATCACCGAGTTTTTTTTTTTTTTTTTTTTTTTTTTTTTTTTTCTGCGCTAAAAAAGAAATAAATTTTAATTGAATAAAATCTTTATTCGATAATTTATTCAAATTGCTTTTATATGCTTATTTTGCTTATTATATAATTTTCTGTTAATAATAATTTTATTTTTCTTACTTACGACAGTATTTATCATAAATTCTTAAATGTGTCATTTATCGTGGCACTTTTTAATTTTATTTGGATATAGTGATATAAGGATACAATAAACACGTGAACCGGTCCAGAGTTGGTTCGCTATAACTAAATTTAACTACATAAATCATAATAATAACAGGAGACTTGGCGTTGGAATATTAAAACCGAATAAACTACTACGTTAGAAACGCCAAAGAAAAATATTGCAAATGCATACAGCTGTTTCGGTAGCCTAAAGCGTACCGTCTTCAGTGCAAAAAGGATTCTGAATCAGGAGAAGTGCTCGTATATATAGGAGAGGGGCCGGATTTAGTTCAACCAATAGGATTACGGGAAAGGTGGGGAGAGTGGTCAATAGGAATTTAGGAAAGTTAGCTGTGTAAACAGTAGAAAAATTAAGAAAATGTGGACTGAATATAACATTTCCAACAGTTAGACAAATAGGGAACAGCGAAATCACAATTTACAAGGTTTTTAAAATTTTTATAAATATGAAAAGCTTCAAAGGTTTTTAAAATTTTTATAAATATGAAAAGCTTCATATTTGAATTATATGTGTTTACACTGATATTTTTAAATTTGCGAGCACGCGATCAACCAGTTTACAAAACATGTTAGATAAAATCTTCAATTTTGTAATTTTCCAACTTTTTAATAAAATTAAATTATAAATAAAGGTAGTTTTTTGTATCGAAGGATTAAAACGCATTTTTTATTTTTTTTTTTTATTTATTTTTTTTTTTTTTAATTACGAATTTTAAAATGATTTTGACAAAAGTTAAAAATTGTCTATAATAAATGACATGCTAAAAAAACACCAAATTCTATAGAAAGTTAGAGATTTCCTAAAGGTCTTTTTAAATTAATTAAAATGTTATTATTATTTTTTTTAGTCCACTTTGCGTTGATATTTTAAATTTACGAATCGTAAATCTTTCTATTTCCAACTCATGCTGTATTATCAGTCTTCTATTTTATTTATTTATTATTTATTTATTATTTATTTATTTTATTCTTATTAGAGTGTAAAAACCTTAAAAAGAAACTCGGAAATTTATAGCTGATTTTAACCATTTGTTTTATTATTATTTGGTTAAAATCAGCTAAAAATTTGAGAGTATTTTTTGATCAAAAAAATATTAGGAGTTCACAGCCAAAAATCCTCTGAATTGGACTATAAATTAAAGATTTTACGGAAAATAGTTTTTTAATCAAATTCAAGGCAAGCCCTGCGTTGACATTTTTAATTTGCTAGTTAGCGCTCTTTCCAGTACAGTCGGAACCTAAATTTTTCGAGCGCTAGCAAAAATTCCTATGTAAAAAAAAGTGCACTTAATACTGTTTTGTTAAATAAATCCTTGTCGAATCATTTTCTTAGGCAGTCATTCGACAAGGATTTTTTTAACAAAACAGTGTTAAGTGTAATTTTTTTCTTTTTTTTTTTTCTTTTTTTTTTTTTTTTTTGCTAGTGCTCGATTAATTTTGCTGCCAACTGTATCTTAACTGTGGATTATTCGCCAAAAATGGTGCAGGTTTTATAGGAAAAATATATATATTTATAAAAACTCAAGATCGGTTTTTTTTTTTATAAAGCTAAATTTTTAAATCTAATCTTTTAAAGCGTAAACAAATATTGTCAAAACCTTCTAATTGTAAAAGAATAATGCTGCTCTTTGATGACTAACAATAAATACTCTAATACCGAGAAAAAAAAAAGATATATATATTATTAATGTAAGGCAAGATATTGCTAGCTGTTTTAATTATTTATAACTTTCCTTGTACGGAAGCGAAAATTAGTGTAGTTTACTCTTCGAAACAATTTCCCTGAAAGAATTTCTCTATCGTTAAGTGGCTGGAGATAAACGAAGTGTAATAAACCTTTCTTTTTTACCTTTTAATGGAAAAACGTTCTCGTAATGCTGATATTTCATTATCTTATTATATTTTGTTTTAAAATAGTATGTCATTATTTGTAACAAAATATTTCGTCATTTTGAACTATTGATAAAAACACTAAAAACCTCAGAAAATAAATACAAAAGTTTGCTGTTCTCTTTTCATCTCTGCATAAATTAGGTTATTAAACACAAATATTTTCTAATAATAATCATTTCTTAATTAAAGGAAAAATTTTATTGCATGTATAAGGTAATAATCATTGTTAAAAATAAAATACTTGTGTTAGCGTGTACCGAGCTCAATCGTATTCCTATTTACTTTTTAAAATAAATTGTGATAAAAAGTTGGAAAAGTAACTAAAAAAAAAGTAAATTTCAAAATGTAGTTATCGGACATTGTATTGGAAACATTTGTAGATATATACAAGGGTCATGCTCTCCGCGTTTTTTTTCAGGACACTATCGTGGAAAAGAAATTTCTGCCTTTTTATCACCACTAATTTTATACAGAAATCTTTACAGCATTTTTATATTAATGGGTCATTATTAACACTTTCGCGTCCGCGTGTTTTTGACTTTTTGACAGTAAGGTCCGCCTGTGGGCGTTATTCCCCCAAGTTACAATAATTCTGAACAAAATTTTCTATATTCAGATTCATATTACAAATGGATATACAGTCGGTAACAAAAGTATCCGAACACTAGCAAAAATTCCTATATAAAAAAATAGAGTTAATACTATTTTATTAAATAAATCCTTGTCGAATCATGTTCTTCCGAACACAAGCAAAAATTCCTATATAAAAAAAGTAGAGTTAATATTGTTTTGTTAAGTAAATCCTTGTCGAACCATGTTCTTAGACTAAGAACATGATTCGACAAGGATTTATTTAACAAAACAGTATCAGCTCTAATTTGTTTATATAGGAATTTTTACTAGTGTTCGGATACTTTTTTTACCGACTGTACATTATAATTATACTCTTTCTAATCATAGTATATTGATTTTACAAATATTAATATTGTGTATATTTTTAAGAAATAAATGGCATACAAATTGCAAAAGAAACGCCCATTGGCGGAGTTACAGATTTTCAAATGACGTGAATAGGCATCAGTGGTCATGAAAGTGTTAACCCTTTGCGGCGCAAGACAATTTGTATCATTTAAATTATACTGCCACCGGAATTCATGAACTAAATTAAACTAAAAGAAATTTTAAATTTTAAGGTTGAAAAAACTGGCCTTTTCTGATATCTTATAAACGTAAATTTTTGCTAAAAAATTTCCGGGATGAATTTTTGCAGCTGAACCTTAAATTTTGCGTCCTCGCAGCGAGGACGCCGCGCGTTAAGGGGTTAAAAAGGATAGAGATAATTGTATAAAAATAGTGGTAGGAATAAAGGCAGAAATTTCTTACTTCTGAAAGTGCCCTGAAAAAAAAAAAGTCCGAGGGTACGACCACTGTATATAGTAAAAGATTTTTGATAGCTTATTTTTTTGAATGTGTATTTTTCTTCTTATTTAATCACTAGCAGGCTATGCCCGCTTCGCTGGTCACTATATTTAAATGAATTTTTAAAAGAATTGGATCAGTATTTATTTTTTACATCACATTATAAATAAAAACTTAATAAAAAATAATAATATATACATAAATAAATAAACATTGAAATTGCTCTAGACCTTGCTTCGAGTACCCGCTGCCTACGACAGCTCTTTTTTCCGCCCGTGCTGCATCGGGGGATCCAGGTTCCCACTGTCAGCAAAAAGGTCTTTCCCGGGCCCTTCAATCTGGGTATTTATCGACGACATGTGGATCTTCTGTTTTTTAAGAACTACGATTTTAAAGATGACTGTATCTCAGCATCTATTATATTTTTTTGTTTTTGAACCATGTGTTTTACACCCCCCGTTATTCACAATTTATTACGATTTGATTCCGACCAGTATGACAAAATAAAATAAAAAAGTAGATTTCCTTAAATACATGAAAACCAAATAAATTTTAATCAGTTTAATCCTTTTCCACTATATACTAGCATTTTTTCCCCCAATAAATAGTATAAATTAAAAAAAATATATGTATATTTTAAAGGAATTAATTTAAAATGAAAAATAAAAAGTTGTTATACTATAAAAATTATACATAAATATAACAATTTATTTATATTGTATTACCATTTGATTTTCAATAAATATTATAAATTTAAAAGAAAGAAAAAAAAAAGATTTTCGACTTCAAATGAATGTATTAAATAAAAAATAAATAGTGAAATAACCGTTGCTAAGATACCCAGACGATTACAATCAAAGAATTAAATTTATGAAAAATGAAGCATTAAAGTCAAAATTTAAAATCGAAAAAACATTAATTTAAAAAATTCAAATTCGAAATTCGAAAAAATCTCGATGAGGTGCACACCTGCCGGGTTCCAGGTACCTATATGGCAAATTTGGAAGTTCTGCGATCAATAGTGTGAGTACCAGAGCGCAGACAGACACACACACACACACACACACACACACACACAGACAGACACTTCTCTTATTTATACAGATAAATATATAATGGCGAAAATTTCACTACAAATAAAGTAGTGTGAAAAAAAAACAAGAAAGAAAAATCATGCAGTACGCATTGATTAGTAACACTTTCCAACTGTAAGCAATTGTATCGAATAACTTTTAATATTCTTTGCCTACTTTATCACACAACAGACAGAACGACTGAAAAACATGCAGATAGACTAATTGATATTAAAATTACTCTTAGGCATTTTGGAAAGTGTTACGCAGCCGTTAGATTATAATTACAGCTTTTAATTTCTGTGAATATTTTAGTGTAGCCCTGTAAATCAGAAAGTTAATGATATCATGTTCTATACAAAACAATATTTTAGAATATTAATAATGCATGTCAATGTTTCTATGATTTTTATAGTAGAAAGATTTTTAAATATAACTTTTAAAAAAATCTGTCCTAAAAGGAAATACATTGGCATTTTTTTATTGTTGTTGTTGTTGTCCCTGTAAAGAAACTAGTTGTACAGGATCTATTAATGGCATTTTAAATAGGGAACATTCCATAGGGAACGTGGGTGTGTCATTTTTTAAAAATTCTCAAAATATTCACAGATGATAGGAGCCGGAGACAAACAGATAGAAAGGTAGACAATCGGATAGACAGATGCACAAATTGAAATCATATTCCCACTAAAAATATAAGAAAGTTTTAAAACGCTCATGTAAACAAAAGTGCAATTCCAGCAAATTTTTATTCATAGCTCTTAATGTAACTGACTATTTTTGTGTGGCCCTGTACATCTAATGCTAACCATACTATATTACATAGAAGGCACTCTTTTGTACATACGAATAATATATTTCAATTGCATTAAGCTTTGTGGAGAATAAAATTATTAAAATTTGGTTTATAAAAATAACTCTCATACAGCACAATGCTTTGGAATACTTTCAAGTGCCCCTGTACACAAACCAGTTAGAAATGGGCTCTATTTTACATAGGAAACATCCAATAGGGAATTGAATAACATATTAAAATTTCATTGAAGTTTCTATATATAAAAGGTATTAAAATATGGTTTATAGAAACTCCTCCCATAGAACACAATGCTTTCGAATAGTTTTGGGTGTCCCTGTACACAAACCAGAAAAGGTATTCACTCCATTTTCAATAGGGAACATCCGATAATCAACTTGAATAAAATATATCGGTTTAAAGAAATTCCATAAATATTTACGGGAATTAGAGCGCAGTAAAATAGACAGAGAGGCAGACAGACGGACAGAAGAACAGTCAGACAGATACAGAGATTGAAATTATATTCACACAAAAAATTGATAGAAAGTTTCAAAAACGCGTAAAGTAAACGAAAGTACAATTCTAGCAATTTTTTATTAATAGCTCTTAATATAACTGAATATTTTTGTGTCACCCTGTAACTCTAATGATAACCATGCTATATTCTATGAAAAGCATTCTTTTGTGCATATAAATAACATATTTTAATTTCCTAAAACTTCGTAGAAAGTAAAGATATTAAAATTTGATTTATAGAAATATCTCGCATAGAACGCAATACTTTGGAATACTTTTAAGTGTCCCTGTACATAAATCAGTAGTGATATTTCCTCCATTTTATACAGGAAATATCCAATAGGGAATCTGAATAATATACTTCAATTTAATTGAGATATGTCTACAGTAAAGATAAGAAAATATAGTTTATCGAAATACCTCTCAAAGAACATAATGCTTTGAAATACTTTCGGGTGTACCTGTACACAAGCCAGTAGAGGTACAAACTCCAGTTCCAATAGGGAACATCCGATCGTAAACTTGAATAACATATATCAGTTTCAAGAAATTCCATAAATATTTACGGTAGTTAGAGCTCGGACAGACAGACAGGCAGACAGACAGACGGACAGGCAGATACACAAAACTGAAATCATATTTACACTTAAAAAGTGTTAGAAAATGTTAAAAACACTTAACGTAAACGAAAGTACACTTCTAGCAATTGTTTATTAATAGCTCTTAATGTAACTAGATATTTTTGTGCCACCCTGTAAATCTAATGTTAATAATGCTATATTCTGTGCAAAGTATTCTTTTGTGCATATAAATAACATATTTCAATTTCCAAAAACTTCGTGGAAAGTAATGTTATTAAAATTTGATTTATAGAAATATCTCATAAAACGCAATGCTTTGGAAGACTTTTGAGTATCCCTTTACACAAACCGATGGTGGTAATTACTCCATTTTATACAGGAAACATCCAATAGTGAACTTGAATAACATATTTCAATTTCATTCAGATATAACTACAGTAAAGGTATGAAAATATGGTTTATAGAAATACCTCTCATAGAACACAATGCTTTGACATACTTTCGGGTGTCCCTGTACACAAACTAGTAGAGGTATAAACTCCATTTTCAATAGGGAACGTCCGATAGTGAACTTGAATAACATATATCAGTTTCAAGAAATTCCATAAATATTTAGGTGAGTTACAGCGCGCACAGACAGACGGACAGACAGACAAACCGAAGTCATAAATACTTTTCAACCTTGTTGGAAAGTGTTAAAAATGTTAGAAAGTGTTGAAAACGGTTAACGTAAACGAAAGTACACATCTAGCAATTTTTTTATTAATAGCTCTTAATTTATCTGGATATTTTTGTGCCACTCTGTAAATATAATGCTTATCATGCTATATTCTATGCAAAGCATTCTTTTGTGCATATAAATAACATATTTCAATTCCCTAAAATTTCGCGGAAACTAGAGTTATTAAAATTTGATTTATAGAAATATCTCTCATAGAACGCAATGCTTTGGAATAATTTTGAGTGTCCCTGTGTAAAACCCGATGGTGGTATTCCCTCCATTTTATACAGGAAACATCCAACAGTGAACTTGAATAACATATTTCAATTTCATTAAGATATGTCTACAGTGAAGGTATTAAAATATGATTTATAGAAATACCTCTCATAGCACGCAATGCTCTGAAATACTTTCGGGTGTCCTTGTACACAAACCAGTAGAGGTACAAACTCCATTTTCAATAGGGAACGTCCGATAGTGAACTTGAATAACATATTTCAATTTCATTAAGATATGTCTACATTAAGGTATGAAAATATGGTTTATAGAAATACCTCTCATAGAACACAATGCTTTGAAATACTTTCGGGTGTCCCTGTACACAAACCAGTAGAGGTACAAACTCCATTTTCAATAGGGAACGTCCGATAGTGAACTTGAATAACATATTTCAATTTCTAGATAAAAGGTATGAAAATATGGTTTATAGAAATACCTCTCATAGAACACTGTGCTTTGAAATATTTTCGGGTGTCCCTGTATACAAACTAGTAGAGGTATAAACTCCATTTTCAATAGGGAACGTCCGATAGTGAACTTGAATAACATATTTCAATTTCATTAAGATATGTCTACACTAAAGGTATGAAAATATGGTTTATAGAAATACCTCTCATAGAACACAATGCTTTGAAATACTTTCGGGTGTCCCTGTACACAAACAAGTAGAGGTACAAACTCCATTTTCAATAGGGAACGTCCGATAGTGAACTTGAATAACATATTTAAATTTCATGAAGATATGTCTACACTAAAGTTATAAAAATATGATTTACAGAAATATATCTCATAGAACACAGTGCTTTAAAATACTTTCGGGTGTCCCTGTACACAAACCAGTAGAGGTATAAACTCCATTTTCAATGGGGAACGTCCGATAGTGAACTTGAATAACAGGTTTCAATTTCATTAAGGTACGTTTACAGTAAAGGTATGAAAATATGGTTTGTAGAAATACCTCTCATAGAACACAATGCTTTGAAATACTTTCGGGTGTCCCTGTACACAAACCAGTAGAGGTATAAACTCAATTTTCAATAGGGACCGTCCGATAGTGAACTTGAATAATATATATCAGTTTCAAGAAATTCCATAAATATTTACAGGAGTTAGAGCGCGGACAGACAGACAGACGGACAGACGGACAGACAGACTGACAGACAGACAGACAAACCGAAGTCATAAACACTTTTCAACCTTGTTGGAAAGTGTTAAAAAGAGCTGTTACTGAAAGCTTTACGGAATGAATTAAATTACTTGCGTGTCTGTCATCAGGATAACATAAATGGAATATTTTGCAGGATATTTATTTTCTTAGCGCACATATGAAATGTTTTTTATTTATTCTAGAGTATTGACAGTACCAACCTTACATTTTACACCACTTTTTTCAAGAGTATTTTTTCTTTATTATTATTGTAATTATACATCCAAAACAAATTACTCATTTAAAATGTAGTATGAAAACAGGTGCGTGGTAACAATACCGTACTTGCCACAACATTTTAATTAATGTACCGTAGTATTGTTAGTACCCGCCCTTTTTCCACAACACTTTATTTTTAGAGTAATTTTCTCCAAACGTAATTATATTGCCCATAGTGTAGCATTAATGTGACGTAAAACCCACTCAACTTCAACTTCAACCCAAAAGTAATTACAGGGCTACTTTATTATTATTATTATTATTATTATTATTATTATTATTATTATTATTATTTTCGCACCAATATTTCCATAGTATAAAATTTATAATAAATTTATACAGGTCAAGTGCAGATTTATCTGTGTAAATATATAATACATTTTAATTTGTGGTAAGGAAAGAATATAAAAAAAAAGTCGCCTGTGCCAGCCCTGTAAATATGTCTAAAGGGTAATTAAAATAGTCTAAAAAAAAAAAGGCGCGTGTTAACAGAGCTACATATTTTCAAATTAGAAGTTGGCAGGAAGGCAAAGCATAGCTACCAACTTTTACACTTTTTGGCCACCATAAAAAATGAATAGAAATTTTTCTTTTTTATAATCACGAACACTCTTACAAACATATATAAAACATTACATACATAAAACATTGCATACATAAAACATTACATATATAAAACATTTCTAATGAAATTTTCTGGTATCCGAAAAGCGTAAAAGTTGGGAACTATGGAAAAATTAATGTTGGCATATCTAATAGCAAAATAAATATTAAAACAAAGTAAATTGTATATTCTATAATAATTTATTTTTCAAATAATACAATATTTTTTAATATGCCAATTTTATTTACAAACTTAAAATAAGTAAAGTAAGAAAGAAAGAAAGAGAAAAGTATTTTAAAAAATCAGAAACAAAAAATAAATATTAGTGATATGTAATTTTACAATATAAATTTTAATGTCAAATTAAAAGTAAATACAATGTTTGTCCGAATATATATTGTTTATGTAAGAATATAGAATAGCATTGTTTCAAAGCATTTATTTTCAAATCCTTTTAAGTTCATTCTACGGCGTAGAAAAAAGTTTATAAACACTATCCAAATAAATTAACTTTTTGTGCTAAAACTGCATTTATGTCGGATAAAAGAACTACGAATATATATATTCGAAAGCAAAATTTTTATTTCTTCTGTAAATTTTTTTTTGTCTGTTTCCACACGTTTGTGATTTTAAATAAATAGAGTTTTATCATTCCATTTTTCAGGAACTCATTCTTTCGAAGAAAATAAAAATCTTACGGGAATAGACATTCATGTGCACCGTTCTTAAAAAAATTCAAAATAGCTATATATTTCTACAAACTGGCTTTATCATAAAAATGAAATTTCAAAATTATATTTCGTAGGTCTTATCAAGTGTCCCCTGATAATAGAACTGAAGTTGATTTCTATGTCACTTAATATATGTATGTATGTATGTATATATATATATATATATATATATGTATACAGGGTGTTCCAAAAGTCACCCCCCCTTCCTAACTCGAAAATGAGTCAGAATTGGGAAAAATGGCGAAACACGTGTTCAATGAATTCATCCGTGAAAGACCTCTTTTGGTGAAAAAACTTTGGGTCCGGAAAGGCTATGGGAGGGGGGGGGGGGGAAGGGCTTCTCTACTTGTTTTGAAAAGTGGGTTGAACGATGGGACCGTTGCATATCATCTGACGGAAGGTATTTTGAAAAAGATTGATGTATTTTTTGCTGTAATTTTTTTTATGATTTTACTCTCAGTTTTTATGGAATGCCTTTTGTAAAAAGTGGTTACTACATTGTTCTGAAATAAATTAGAAATGTTGGCATGTATAGAATAATTAAACATGTTATTAAATTTTCAAAATTCAGTTATTGCCCAATTGGTAAGTACTGTGGTTTTTTGTCATCAGAAATTTTAAATTTAAATCTTTTATATTTTTTAAACAGTTTTGAGTTTTTAAATAAGGTATTTGGTTTTTCTGCATGCTTCGTTATCTTTTACGAGATATGTCATCGCTTCTTTCATTTATATTTACTATTTCGCCTTTAAATTTATAAGAAATCGGAAAAATTTTTTAGTTCCTGAAACATTTGTGATTTTGAGAGATTTGAATTACTATAACTTTTTTCCGTGGCTTTCACTTCAGCACACGCTACGGCTTTTCTACAATTTGCGGAAATTTGCTATAGTTGGAATTCTCAATAAAGGTACTTTAACAATAAGCGAATATGCTGTTGTAAGTTCTGAAACGGGAAGAAGGTGTCGCAGGCGCCACCGAGCCGCACTTTAATACGGTCAGATTTTTCAAGGATCACGGACCAGCTGGTCGCTGAAAGCGGCTAGTTTTTAAAAACATTTTACTTTTTGGACTTTTGGACGAAAAATTGATTTATTTCTTATAACTTAACTCTGTTTTCAAATTCTGGTGTCACTTCATATTAAATAAAAGCCCTGAAAGGGTTAATCATAAATAAAATCTAAATAATAAGGGCGTATGGTTTTTAATTAGAAAATATACAAAAATATGCAAATTAATCACCTTTTATAAAGTACAGTGCTGTCTTATAAATTCAATTCTTTGAAATTTAAGAAATAAAATATTAATATAATTGAATTATGTTTATATATATATATATATATATATATATATGTGTGTGTGTGTGTGTGTGTGTATGTAGGTATGAATATTAAATAGCCTTTAAAAATTTCGTTAAATTATTTTCAAGTTTATATTGAGTTAATTTAAAACGAATTTAACTTTATATGATATTTTCCATGACATTTAATCAAGATCTATAATGTCATGAAGAATAAAGTTTCATTTAAACTCTTTTCGTGTATTTATAAGTAAATATGTCTAATTTTTCCCAGAAACAATTTGCGTTACAAAGTAATTTTGTTTCATCTTCTCAGAAAACATTTACTTTGATAGGTAAATTAAATGTTGGAGAAGAATCTTTCTAACTAATCGTGAAAAGACTTCTGACCCATAAAACATTTTCTCTTTTCAACGCCTTTAGGTTATGCACTTGATCAAATATCTTACCCTTCATTTTTCTCCAAAGAGAGGAATTAATTTACTGTAATCAAATTCCTTCAGTGAGTAGCAAATAGAAGAGAAAGACTTGTAAACAAACAGGCAGATTGAAAGGGGAAAAAACGTAATATAACAGTACGTTTTAGACTGCTAAAGGCGAATTTTTAACCCTTTGTCGAAATATACCAATAATTACATACGAAATCATTGAAATATTAAAATCTTTATAAAATTACGGAAGTATTATGTTGTTTAAATTTTATCGAATATTATTCAGGATTATTACGTATATTTTTAATTAATTCTTTTTTTTTTTTTTTTTTAAATAAAATAATTTATACGCTAAAATCAAATAGATTATTTGATATATATATTATAGATTTGATTTTTTCAATGAATGAATAATAATCCGGCATCATATATTATTTTTAAGATTTATACTGAGATTTGATTGAAAGCTCTACAAGTCTTACTTTTAATATATATGAACAACATCCGCATTGTTAATGAACATCATGGTTTCTAGTAGGGGAGCGTGGGGCAGGTTCTAACAGTTTTTAGAAAATTAAGTATATTTTGAAATGTATTTACGTTTTTCTGTTTATAATTGCTGTTTTGTATAGCATGCATATTCATCTATCATATTCATAAAAAATAACTTTCGTTAATTTTGCCAATTTTAGCACAAAAAATATTTTTTCAAAATTATTTGCCTGTTACAATTTGCCCCGGATTTGGGGCAAATTGTAACACAGGTAGGGCAAATTGTAGCGGATGGAAAGGGCCCCCAAACAATCATTTATTAAATTAATAAAAAAGACAATTAATAACTAATATTGAATAATAACCTTCTTGGTATAGTAACAATGAATTATATCAAATGAATTACAGTAAAATAAAGAGAAAATTAAAGGTAAAATCAACGTAGAAGTCAATCTTAGTCAAAGTTTAAATTAATTCAAGCAAATTATTTTTTTTTTCGCTCTCATGCCTTTAATGTGTGCACACATTTTGCAAATTAAGCATTATACCCATTCTTATGCCACAGATAGCGTTTAGCTGAGCTCGAATTCTCCGCCCTTTCTTCAGGACACTCTCATTGGTGAGAAGTTTCTTCTTTTTTTCTAGCACTATTTTTATTCAATAATCTCTAATTCGCGATTAAATCGTGATTCTAATTTGTGGTGAAATAATCACGGTACTAGAATATAAAAACACAGAAAATATTTCTGTATAAATATAGTATTGGCAAAGAAGCCAATTTTTTTTCATTTCTGAAAGTTTCTGAACATAGGCGGAGACTTCGAGCTCTGGCTGTAGGAATCTCCACAAGCCACTTCTCTAACATGTTACAACTTGCCCCAAAATTTTGTTTCAACTTGCCCCGTCGTATGATTTTGGACATTTTGTTTATTTATAAAATATATAACGATTTATACAAAAAAAATTAAACATGCGTTTTATAACTCAACACACGGACAAAATAAATAGCTATAAACATTTCGTTAAAGTATAAATTAACATACCTTTAATCAAAATTTACGAAGTATTTTTTCCCCACTAACAAGCTAAAATGAAGTACCTCTCATTAACCATTTTTGTGGAGCACCGATTGTGATTACATTATAAAGCTCGTCATAAGAATTATGTTTATAAAAATATTTAATCACAAATGTTCCAAACTATTTTGTAAATTGCGTGTTACTTCTTACCCCTGTGTCAACTAGCCCCCACGCTCAGAGTTCCCAACTTTTATAATTTATTCACGGGCATTTTTAGCCCCGCCTTCTTTTCATACCAGAAATTTTTAAAAATAATTTTCTTCTTATTTAATCGTTGTCACATATGAAAGACAAACAATCTACAGAATTTCTGGTGCGAAAAGAAGGCGGAGCTAGAAATGCTCGTGAATTAATTATAAAAGTTGGGAACTCTGCCCACACTCCCATACTGCTATTTCCTTAAATATTTTTTGTTCAGTTAGTAAGGAAAACCTTGCAATTAAATTATACAAAGATAAGTTTTTTTAAATAGTGTTTAAGAAAATTCTGAGAGTGGGTAAATATTCAGGATTTCTATCAAGCTATATTTTGAGGAACACTATATTTCAGAGTAATTCTTTTTTAGTATTATCGCAGAAATTTGGCAATTAATTATTTGTATATATTTCAAAATAGCCTTCAATTTCTTTTAATTAAAGCTTACAATGCTTATTATTTTCCAACAAAAATATTTTAAATATAGTACTCAGAGAAGAAAAACTGATATTTACTGGCAAGTTAATACTCATATACATTTCCATGGTCCAGATTACGTTAGTCTCACACAGTGATTAAATTGTGACATTTCTTTACTGGCACTATTTTTTAACAATAATCGTTATCCTGTTTAATTACAGAAACCTTCCGTAAAATTACTATAAGGTTTTCTGCATGAAGTTTGTTATAAGGTTCAAAAACTTTTTTTTTTTTTTTTTTTTTTTTTTTTTTTTGTGTTGTTATAGTGCATGGACCAGGGAGTCGTACTTAAACCTTTCAGGGGCAAGGAATTTTCGCTCATTAAAAAAAAACTACGACCAGAATTTACGAACAAGTCTAAAAAAAGAAATAAATGAAGTTTTTCCTCGATAATGTTGAAGTGCAACTTTGTAAAAAGTTTCGCAACGAATTTCTGCAGTTGAGATATAATATATCTTACAACTTCTAAATGGGTTATTGTAAAATTAGAGATGATTTCAAATGATGACTCTTATAATTCTATGAAACGTAAAGTATCAAAACAACAGCGTTGCCAAATTTAGGGATATTTTTATTAAACACCAACCGTTAAATTTTAATTGTAACGATTGCCTAATTACTTATAAGATTAATCATCTATTATGTATATCAAATATCACTCAATAAAATTATTGGTATTAATTGAATAAAAATGACGCTAAATTTGGCAACACTGCAAAACAATCAAACTGTCCAGCGTTTTTACTTTTTGACATTTTTTATTGTATCTATGAATTATTTTTCCTTGTATAACATTTAATTGATTTTAAAACTTTATGATATAATATTACTTTAAAAGCCCGAGACAAATTACAACAAACTTAATATCATAAATAGCTTTTCGAAAGTTTATTTTGCAATATTTTTAACTATGTTTCTATCATTTTTAAGAGATTTTTTTAACATTACAATTATCATCTTATGTAACATACTTTAAGAATACATACTGAGAAATTGTCTTGTACAGCACGTATTATTATATTTTCTTGTAAGCTATTCTTGTAAGCTATTAATTTGGAATGTCTATCGATTGGTTTTTAAATTTATCTATTTGTATGTAGCAATAAAATAATAGAGAGCAAAATAAAAATTTAAAAATAGCATACATTTTTCTATAGGCAATGCATCATTTTACAACTGTATGAGCAATTTAGATTTATTTCATTTTTATACAACAGGATATGTCATATTTTTCAAATAACTATAGACACCAAATTTCAGATTTCGCTGCCTTTTATCTACGAAAAATATAAAAAAAAATCTTTGTCTGAAGGTATTACCTTAATTTTCCAGGTGCCGGGTTTAAATCCTGAAAAATGTGAATGTTTGTATTTGCTTGAAATCCTTTTAAAGGCATAGGTTAGAGTTTCACGAGCATCAATGTGCAAAAATGACAGAAGAGCGACACCTTAAATAGAAACCAAATGCTTCTGGGTACGAATATTTTTATATTATACATATTGATAGCATAAAATATTTAATTAAAAAAATCCTTTATTTTCTTTTATTTATTTATTTTTTTCTTTATGGTATAAAAACATTTTTTTTTTTTTAAAGAATTTTCCTGATTTTAACATTAAACCAGGGTGCTAATCTGCTCCTTTAACCCTTTGTTGGCTCTAACGTTCTAAACAGTGTTGCCAAATTTAAGGGACCTTTTATTCAAATACCACCAATAATTTAGAAAAGTGATATTTGATGTACATAATGATGAATAACCTTCAAAGTGATTAGGCAACCGTTACAGTTAAAATTTAGTGGTGGTTGTTGAATAAAAAAGGCCCTAAATCTGTTAACACTGACCAGAGAAGTGAAATTAATTTGAACTGGCAAAGTGTTAAAACTTTCTACGGGGTGTCTTCTGGCCTGCTGTTTTCCGCGACTCTCCCACCACTAAATTCATATATATATATATATATATATATATATATATAATTTTTTCTTACTTTAATTAGTCTCAGAAACATACTATAAAAGTTTTCTATATAAACATAGTTTTGGTGGAATCACGGAAAAAATTGAATCTGTAGACAGCCTGTTATAATTTAGAGCTGCCAACTTTTAAATTTATCTTGCAACATTTTTATTAACTACCTTTTTCTACTTCACTTTCTTTCAACAGTAAATTTTGCCAATGTGTAATTTCGGTTAAATAAGAAGAAAATTATTATTATTTATTTTTTTTTTATTAAAGTGGCATGAAAAAATAAATGTCTGATACTAACATTGTTACAGAATAAATTAAAAAGTTGGCAGCGCTAATTTTGTAACGGAAGGCATTTGCGCATTTTATTTTATTAAATTATTTTACCGCCGGCAATCGATGCAGTAAATTGCCACTGATTTATATACACTCGTTTGAAAAAAAAAATCGAAGCACCTTGAAGAAAATGAATTTATGAAAATTAAATATGTGTACAACTGATTCACAGATAATGAAATGATTAAAACTTCAAGTACAAACGACTAATAATTGCACATTGAATGTTCAAATTAATAGTTGTTGAGACTGCCGTTCGCAGCGATGCATGATTCTATACGTCCAGGTAAAGAGGATAAAGATTCCTAATGTCATCCTGGAATATAGTCTGCCAGGCAATCATCAATTGTTCCTCCAGACCTGTGATATTTTGGAGTGTCTCAGAGCTGCCAACATTTTCAACTTTTAAATCAAAATTGACACCAATACTTTTAAATGAAAAATGTTATATATATTTTCAACGATTAATAATACAGGAAACAGCTTTAAAAATTTTCCGGTTTGAAGTCTCCCTTGAAACACGGGACACTTGGCACCTATGGTGTCTGTATCTGACGGCTTAACATGCTAATCTGTGATGGGCGAAGGTCTAGTGACCTTGCTTCCAAGTAAAAGTATTAATAGCATGGAGGCAGTCCAAACATTTGCGAGCTGTATTGGGCCTAGCATTTTCTTGTTGAAAACTGGCTCCAGGATGCCGTTCCACGAAGGGTAATGTACCCGACTGCAGCATGGAAACAATATATCGTTGCACTGTGAAAGATATACACAGAATGACTAAAGGCGACCTGCTGTCGTAGGAAATAGCACTCTACACAATCACATCAGGTGTAATGGCTGTACGCATCTGTAAAAAAAGGCTAATTCAGATCGCTACCACAGGCCTTCATTACATGAATATGATGATCATCTGCTACAACAGAGAAGCGAGATTCATCGCTGAACACTATGAGCTGCCAGTTTGCTGGCGGCCATGATGATCAGCTTCGACACTAATGCAAACGACTCCGCCGTTGTTTGGGAGGAAGCAGATTTTTTAAAAGCCGATGTGACCGTATCTCCGCCTAAGCTAAGCACCTTGAGATAATGAAAGGTTTTACGGATGATATGGAAGAGGCTGTAGCACGTTGAATAATCATCTGATCTTGCCTCGCATTTGTATATCCTGGCTTCCCAGAGCCTGTAATTAGTCGGTAAGTTCCTTGCAGCAAATTTTGCAGCCAGCGTCTACGCACAGCCGTGTCCGTACGGTGTAGGTGATGGCCTATTGCTCGTTTTCTCCATCTAGCTTCGCGCATTCCGGCTATGCGACCACGTTTGAAATCGCCCACTTTGATATATGATCTTCCACAGCGTCGAAATGGCATTATTTGCTGTGTCTCCAATGAGTGTCTTCTTTGAGTCCCTGAAACAATGAGGAAAGTTCCTTAACTTTTATTAGTTTTTACCATGCGAGTTGCGCAATAGAAATGTGGGCCATGACCGGAATTAGCGTTTATTGGCTTTAAAAATTTAAACATTTGCATACTTTGTATATAGAAATTTGCATGGGGAATTTCGAAATAATAGAATTATATTTTATGGGCGCTTCTTTTTTTTTTTTTTTTTTTTTTTTTTTTTTTTTTTGCAAAAGAATGCATATAGCAAACGGCATTTACAGGGTTAAACACGCACACGATAATGTATTATTTAAAATATTGTAAGTTTTTAGATGAATATTTAACCGCATGTCAGGATTTAACAAATAAATTGTAGTAATTTTTATAAAAATTATAGTAATTTATTCGTAAATATTATCTTTGTACTTAACTATATTTTATTTAAATTTTTATTTATTTATTTTACGTATAGCAAATTTATTTCCTTCAATTACAATTACCCAATACGAGTCGAAAAATACTTTAAGTTCTCATTATTTGGTACTCAATTCTACAGTGTAATTTTTTATTGTAAGGAAAAGACACAAAAAAACTCCAGAATAAATTAGATTTAAATAGAAAAAAAAACTTATTTTGACTATGATATTCTAGGACAGTGAATTTTCCGTTAAATTTTAGGTCTTTGAATTTTAAATAGTCAATCTGGATAAATCTAGTTAATTTAATTTATTTAAACGATTACTACAAATAGCTTCTTAGAAGTGATTTAAGTAAATCACCAGAAGTTTGACTTTTAAGCTCCCAATTTTCTTCTTTCACATTTTCAATCTTTGACTTAATTTTAATTGAATTTCAGCTTTTAAGCTTTTAGATTAAAACATTTGTAGCGGAGTTCTATTTTTTAGAGAATATTTAAATTTGTTTTAAGAATAAAGTTTTCAACGTACCATTTTTTAAGGAGAATTTTTCTTTAAAAGATCATTGGCGACTACAAAGCGTTATTTAACACAAACGTATTAGAGAAAAATTAAAAATCGCACAAGACATTTATTTCTATCATAAGAAAACGGCAAACAAAAAGATGTAAAAAAAACCCTCTTTTTTTTCAATTTTCTCTTGATAGTTTTATGTAAATAAAAATTTTGTTTCCTTAAAAAGGTTTAAGATTAATTTGTCATTCATTGGATTTGTTAAGTATGTTTTAGGTAATTATTCTATAACAGAGGTCGTACTATGCTTCCTTTTTCATTAAAAATAAATTTTAATATAATTTATTTTATCATAAAATAATTCTATAACTGTTTTAAAAGTTCCATGAAAAGAATAAGGGCTGTACGATTCCCGCACATAACCATTTGCAACCCTTTGCCAGCCAGTGTGGATTTTTTATTCAGTAATCACCAATAATTTTGAGAAGTGATATTTCATATACATAATAGACTATCAATCTTTGAAGTGATTAGGCATACGTTACAATTAAAAATTTTTGCTGATTATTGAATAAAAATTCCGACAGACAAGTTTAAGGACTTTTTAATTCAAAAATCACCAATAATTTTGAGGGGTAATGTTTCATATACGAAATAGACGAAAAACCTTCGAAGCGATAAGGCAACCTTTACAGTTAAAATTTAGTGGTGGCTATTGAGCAAAAAAGACCCTAAATTTTTCAACACTAATCCGATGAGTGAAATTAAATTGGACCGGCACAGATTTAAAAAAAAGCTCAATTCCAGATTAGTATAGCTTCTAAAACCTTCCTAATAAATCTTCCTTCCTTCTAAAATATGCCCACACGTACAATCTCACACGCGCACATACTCGCAATCCGTATATTCTATATACATTTATAGCTATAGCGGACAACATTATAATTAATAATCCGTAAAACTGCTAGTACAAGCCGTTTTCTTCACACCAATCTTTTGTCAGCGAATTTTTATTTCATATTAATTATGTTTGAAGAAATTTTTTCTAAAAAAAGTGGTGTATAAAAATCAGAGCCTGATTAAGGGGGAAGCACACATTATCTCCGCTCTCACCGGAATATTTTTACAATTATTTTTTACTTCATGTCATAGAAATTCCACGCTTTGACCAGGATATATTTTTCATAAAAAATGAACGGTGTAAAACAATCCAATTTACTCACCGTTATTAGACACCAGAATTCTTTTAAAATATTTTTTTATGAGAATTTTTTGTTTATTATAGGAGGAAAGTATTTGTTAAAAAATAACGGTGTAAGTATAAATAATGTGTGCTTCCCCCTTAATCAGGCTCTGATAAAAATAGCCGGGTACTAACAATTTTACGGAATACTAATCCGGAAATTGGCAGGTATGATATATATATTCATATATATATATATATATATATATATATATATATATATATATATATTACAGGAATTAAGTTAGAATTCAATAATATATTTTGTAAAATAATTTCCTTTAGAAACCTCACAGAATTGAGGGGATTCTTCCAATGCTCATTGCTGTAATAAACCTTGGATAGTAGAATAGCCTTCATGTGATCAGTAAAGCATTTTGATAATTTTAAATGTCCTAAAATTTCGTCCCTGGAGATGATATTTCAATCTCGAGAAGAGGAAAAAGTCAAAAGGACTCAGGTCAAGTGAATAAGGAAGCCAAGAGCCACAGAAATGATTTAAAGGGTGAAAACTTTTTAAACTGAATAACTAAGTGACAATTTGTGATGCATCACTCAGTTTTACTTAATAACTGAAGTCACACAAATTAATTTTTTTGAAATTTTACAGAAATTTTCATTACGCTATACTAAAGTCTGAAGTAACACTTGATAGAACACGTTGGCCGAAATTGATGTCATTCATCTTCAGAACGCAGTAGAAAATTTTTTTTTTATAAAAAAAATTTTGTTACGGACAACTTATGTAACTGAAGCAATTTTAAATTCATACTAAAGCTGTATCATATGTCCGCCTACCTTACTTCTAGGCTCGCCTTCCTAGTGTTCCCAAACTTAACTCTATGCTGCAATTCTATACTTAATTTACACACCTTTTATGCATTTGCCTTCGATAAGTACACTAAGGGGTCACTTTATTATAATCTCCCTGATAATCTCTGTGAGGGTCATTTTTCTTCATAAATAACCTTGATTACTTTTGGAATGACTCTTCTAGTTTTTCATATATCTTTTCTGGAATCTGAGTATGTGTTTGAAGTATTGCATTATCGAATAATATGGCTTTTGATGGCTGTGAATTAGATGTTGGATGGCTCTTTCAACTTCATCTCGCAAATTTTCACTACGATTAAGATTTGGGTATTGAGGGAAGTAATGTAACAAAGTAAATTCTCCGTCATGTTTGGATTGTTTCATATAAATATTTCTGTGAAGTTCATATAATCTTCTTTAATGACACAATTTTTCATAATAGTTAAAAAGAAAAATCTCTTCAGTTGAATTAAATAATCCGTAAGGTTGAAAGCTCAGTTTAAACAAATCCTTGCAAAGACATACGGTATACTGAGATCAGAGCAGCCAATGTCCTAATTTAATCCATATGATTGTTAGTGCCTGCTTTTTCTGCGCCCTAGTTTCTTTTTTCTTTCTTTTCTTTTTTTTTTTTTTTTTTTAAGAAATTTTCTTTTTATTTAACCATTTGCCAGTCCTGTTTAATTTCACTCCTCTGGTCAGTGTTGCAAAATTTAGGCACTTTTTATTCAATATTCCCCAATATGTTTTAAATGTAATGGTTGCTTAATCATACCTGTCAACACTCTAATTAATATTCCGTACTGTTTGTCAGTCCCGTCCTTTTTTTACACCAGTAAATTTGTAGAATAATATTTTGCAAGTTCAATTACGATTCAGTAAGAAGAAAAATACTCCATAAAAATAGTGGTGTGAAAAAAAAAAAGGCGTGTCTAACAATACTACGGGATTTTAATTAGGATGTTAGCAGGTATGCTTAATCACTTCGAAGGTTCATCCATTATGTATATCAAATATCATTCCTCAAAATTATCGATGATAGTTGAATAAAAGAGTTCCTAAATTTGGCAACCTGCTTTAGAGAATTAGAGCCGGCAGAAGGTTAATCATAACACAGGTCTGCTATGGAAATTTTTTCTTCAAGATGATGTGTTTTTCTTGTGTATATTTGGATGCTGATAAAGGAAAAGCTATTCAAAAACTTCCATCGAGTATAATTTTGGTAAAAAATGGATTTTTTTTTTTTTCCCTAAGCTATATTATTTAAGCTTCCATATAAGTTATTCCCGGAAAATCTAGGTGATATGAGTTTAGTACAAGGAGCGCTATATCATAAAGACATCAGAGAAATGTAGAGGAGGTCTCAGGAACGATGGATTGTTAACATAAGCAGATTACTGTTGGATGCTGCATATATTCTCTCCCCCATCTCAATGCCCCCAAGCAGTGCACAAGAAAAAAAGCTCTAAATGGAGCTCCTATATAAAGAAACATGTTCAGAATGTAAAAAAATAGCCTGTTTTAATGTGTTTTATACATAAAAAGTTTCGAATTTTCCCGATCTTCACCCTTACTATGGGAAAATTTCTAACGAGATATGAAGAAAAGACAAGTATTTCTAAATTCAGTGCATTAAAACACATTAGAACCATCCAACGCAATGCGAAGAGTAATCGAAAAGCGCGATTTCACAGACCTGTGTAATTATATATTACAGATAATAGTTGTATAAAGAAATTGGTGTGTAAAAAAGGAAAAGAAGGTGAGAACTAAGAATGCTACGTATAAATACAAAGGCAGAAATGTAAACATTTAGCACTTTCGCGACCGCAGACGTAGATTCAAGTCATTTGAAAATCTGTAACTTCACCAGTGGGTGTTTCTTTCACAATTTGTATGCTATTTATTTCTTAAATATATAATCAATATTCACATTTTTACAATGAAATATTCTATGGATACAAATACTATGATTAGAAAGAATATAATTATAATGTATATCCAATTCTAATATAAATGTGAATACAAAAATTTTGTTCTGAAATATTGTAACTTGGTAGAATAACGCCCACAGGCGGACCTTACTGTTAAAAACTCAAAATCATGCGGTTTCGAAATTGTTAATATATTCTGGAGCATTTTTAGCCCTGCCTTTATTTTTTACAACTTTTTAAGAGTATTTTTTCTTATTTTAGCGTAGTTATATATTGCAGAAATTATTTTATAAATAAGGTTGTGCGAAATGAAAGCGGGGCTAAAAATGTTCCTGAAGAATCTCAAATGTTTTGCAACTATGCGAATGTTCACAGCTAAGCTACGATACAATTTGGATATACTCGTTGCCATTGATATATGATATCAGCATTACAGGATGTACTTTATCAACAACGATGTTTATATATGATGTTGTATTCAGACGTCTATGGATGCCAAGAAAACATTCCACAAATAATTTAATTGCCTCAACTAACTTGATGTGTAGCAAGGCATTTATGTTTCACACTTTTGTTCTGTTCCTGCCAAACTCCAAATTGCCCATCCGCATAATTTTAATTAATATGAAATCCATTGTATCATATTATGAATTTCTAAATATCCATCGTCTAATACTAGCGTGGTTGAGCAAATTTGAACTATTTTAATATATTTTTTTTCTACCGTCAGTGACATTGTTTTCATTGACCTTCGGCTGCTAAAGTGCTTTCTTCGACATGTCAAAAAAATTGCAAAAATTACATTTTAAGACCCCCATAAGCCAAAAAACTGTGATAAAAAAATCTTTGCCAATTAATTAATCTATTAAATTATTATGTATACTGTGCGTATTGTTTTGTAGTTTTGAGTTAAAAAAAATACTTATAAAATAATGCTTAAATATTTAAAAAAAAAATAAATAAATAAATAAAATTAAAAATAAAAATAAATAATGATAATGAATAAATATTTTAAATATTTTGTCATAATTCCATAAAAGTAATTTTGCATTATTATAAAGCACATTTTAATAAAACAAAATTAATCTAGCAATGCACATATTGTGTACACGGAATACTTTTATAGATTAATAAATTATCAAATATTTTTTTTTAATCCCCTTTTTGTTTACTGATGGTCTTAAAATGGCAATTTTGCCATTCGTCTAACATTTTAGGAAACGTTAAACTGTAAAGGGACAAAAAATATACAACTACAATTAAATTTTCTCATTAGTGTTCTTCCCAAGATTAATTTTTGTTAAGGTGGGGAGATTGCACACATAGGGGATCTACGAGAAAGTGTGGAGTGGGCGAGTTGCGATTTTAGGTGGTTGTACAACATCAATAGAGAAGTGCCGACTTGAATGTGCAAGTTGATTGCTTCAAAGGTTTAGGATAAAACGTGGTTATTCCAGAGCTGCCAACCTAATCCGGCAAATTGTTAGTACCGCCCCTTTTTCTACACCACTTAATTTTTAGAGTATTTGTTTTCTTCATTCATCGTAAATATATTTGAAGAGAATTACTCAAAAAATTAAGTGGTGTAGGAAAAGGGGCGGTACTAACAATTTACCGGATTTGGTTGGCAGCTCTGTTATTCTATCTCATTTTCAAAAATAAATGCTTGAATTTTCATAACCCTTCCTAGAAATTTCAATTCTTTAAAATGCTCTTCTTTTTCTCTAAAAGCGAAAACAGAGCTGCTAACCTAATCCGGCAAATTGTTAGTACCGCCCCTTCTTCTACACCACTTACTTTTTAGAGTAAATCTCTTCAAATGTATTTACGATGAATTAAGAAAACAAATACTCTAAAAATATATTGGTGTAGAAAAAGGGGCGGTACAAAAAATTTGCCGGATTAGGTTGGCAGCTCTGCGAATACTTATTTAACCCCTTAACGCGCGGCGTCCTCGCTGCGAGGACGCAAAATTTAAATCCAGGTGCAAAAATTCATCCCGGAAATTTTTTAGCAAAAATTTACGTTTGTAACATATCAGAAAAAGCCAGTTTTTTCAACCTTAAAATTAAAAATTTCTTTTAGTTAAATTTAGTTCATGAATTCCGGTGGCAGTATAATTTAAATGATCCGAATTGTCTTGCGCCGCAAAGGGTAAATAAAAGATTGTGCAATCTCTCCTTCCAAAATGGGAGAATTTGCGCTTTTGCTATTTAGAAGAGATTGCAGATTGATTTTTGTAGAATTCTATACTAATAGAGATTTCGTAGCTTATTGGTAATGACAAGACCATGAGGATGAGTTTGTTGAATGTCTAGAATTGTTCCAGGAAGTAACTTCGACGGTCGACTGGACATAGTGCAACCAACACATCCTACAAGAAAGCCTCCGCACAGGGTGTATGACGTCACGGTAATGGACCTCCGTTCTTAAGTGAAAAGGAAATTCGTTGCGATGGTTAATTCCAGTGTTATAAAACATGGACAGTTGTTATTTTTAAGAGGAAAGAAGGAGAATTTTAATAAATATTGATTATGTAATTGTAGGATTTAAACCTTTTAACTTCGATCATTGAGCATTTTTATATTCTTTTCTCATTGTGAAACGTATAAAAATCTGATAGAGAGAAATTGTATTATTGAATAAAATAAAATAAATACGTTAAGTCAATTTCTTCTCAAAAATTTAAAATATTCATTTATTATTTTATATTGCCAATAAAAAAAAATCTTTTATATTTCAAATTATACAGTATTAGCGTATCTCTCCCCCCCCCCTCCTTTTTTTTTATTTTGGTGTTTAAACGTTGAAGAAAAATTCAATAAATTTACTTAAATTTAAAGCAGAACTGATTGTGAAACAGTCTCGTAGCAAAAATTTTATCCATATGTTTATGAAATATTTCCTTTATAGTTAAATTATCAATATAATTTAAACGGGATTTTAGAAATTATTACTATTATTTAATTATAATGAAGAATTTTGTGTAAGATGATATATATATATTTTTTTTCTGTTGCTTTCAGTATAAATATGGGTGTGTAAGTATTCAATATATGTAAACACACACACATATATACATATATCGGTACTCGCGTTCGTTTGCACGTGGATTATTATTACATTGTAACGTTCATTTCGTAAAAAAAAAAAAAAAAAAAAAAAAGATAGCTTGCTTTATGATTTTATGATATATACATATAAGACAACGTCTTAATAATGCCACATAAATGTGTGGTATAGCATGTAGAGCAATTATAAAAATGGACCTCGATTAAGAGTTTTTAGCTTTCCATGGGATCAAGAACTCAAAAAAAAAAAAAAAAAAAAAAAAAAAAAGATATGGAACATTAAACGGAAAAATTTCCAGACAACAAAACATTCTAGGGTAAGTCAGATTCTTCAATTATTTCTTTAAGAATTTAATGTAAAAAATTACCCTATATGTTTTACACAAATTTATAATGCCTTTATTTTATGATGTAAATTTTATAACGAAATATTATACTAAACATTAACGTAATATTAATGTAATAATAACGCTGTATGATAATAATTAATTATCTTAATGTATAAAGTGATATAAATTAGTAAAAATATTGAATTATAACATAAAAAACTTCTTCGCAATAGCAGTCTTAATGAAAATTTTGTGCAGAACATTTATTAATAATTTTGTAAAATAAGATAAATTTTATCTAGGTGATGAAAAGTACAGTGAAAATATAAATTGTTTAGAAATTTACCTGTAATAATAAGTCATCGAAGCTTAGAAAATAATAATGATAAATAGGTATAATAATAGCAAAAAATACTTTTGAATATTTATCTTGTAGGATGTATTGGTTCAACCCACTCGAGACGGCTTATCTTATAGGATATTGTCCCCCAGAATCTAAAACTGAACATTATTCAGGAGTGCTACGACCGACAAAAGCCACACCTTTGGTGGGATTTACCTCTCGAAAACTAATTTTAGCCTATCAAAAGTATTTAAATGTTATTGTACATCTATTTAGTTGTGCAATACTTTAAAGTATCATACTCAAGTTTTGTGCAGCTGTCCGCTGCTTAAATAGAAAAGATAAAACCAAATACAAGCAAATAATATCAACCTACTCAAACTTCTTTTTAAATAATGCAATCGTCTAAATTTCAATAAAATAAAATAAGTTGAATAAACACAAAGGATTTTAAAGTTGAAATGAGAATATTTCAAACAAAGTGAAATTTAGGTTTTGTTTTTTGAACATTTTTGGACGGATGATTTTGCGGAAAAATAATCTGGTGTGTCACTCACACGAGTTTCTCTTACCCTGAAATTTAATACTATAAATACAGATTGGAGATTAAGAGGTAAGATAACGATGTTATGTAAACCTATGTTAAACAATTCAAATTAGGCTTCGGAAGAGTTTTATATGACAATTAATTCTGTGTGAAGGGGGCTACCGCACCACTTAACCCCCCGTTTCATTAATGTACCTAGATTTATATAAAATTTAATTCGGTTATTAAAAAATAATTCTGTTTTTAAAAAATAATTTATTAAAATTATTTTATAAAAAAATTATCTTTTATGATAATTCAGACGATTTCCATATTAGAGAAGTAGTATAACACTAACTATCCAAAAAAAGTCCATTTTATTCTCAATATTAAAAAAAAAAAAAAAAAAAAAAAAAAAAAATTCGTTAAAAGTGAAAAAAATCGATAACTTTGTTTTAAATTATCGCAGATCGATGGTTCAACCATTCGTTTTAAAGGTATTGGCGAGCTCTTTTGAAAGATACTCATCATGAAAATTTACTCCCCTCGAGGGGAGACTTCCCCCCCCCCAGGGGGGAGGCGAGGCTCCTACATGCACAATTTTTTTTTTCCCAGTTGACAATCTTTATTACAAAAAATATATATTCGTTTCATTTGGTTTAGTGCAGCCTATAGACGTTAAACTCTACTTACCTGCAATATCCCTCATAGACGTAATGTATTAGAATTCTCTTGATAGTCCCTGTACACGAACCATTTGCTTGATCTTAACGAAAAGCTTACTGTAGCATCTCTATATGATACACATTTAGAATACCAAGTTTGGAATGTTTGCTACTATTTGTTATTGTGATATGCTGATAACAGACACACACACACACAGACATACACACAAACATACACACAGACATACACACAGACCATTTGCTAAAATTTGCTTGATTTTCGTATTCAGGGGACCTCAAAACGTGTAACAATAACAAAATTTCGCGTTCGAAAATTTGATTCAAAAACAATACTTTCTCTAAACTTATGGGTAAGAGAAAGTAAATAATCTGGTGTGTCACTCACACGACTTTCTCTTACCCTGAAATTTAATACAATAAATACAGGTTGCAGATTAATAGGTAAGATAACCAGTACTGTTATGTAAACCTATGTTAAACAATTCATATTAGGCTTCTGAAGAGTTTTATATGATAATTAGTTCTGTGTGAGGGGGGCTACCGCCCCCCTCACACAGAACTAATGAACAGGTTGAGGGGGGCTACCGCCCCCCTCAACCCCCCGTTTCATTAATGCACCTACATTTATATAGAATTTAATTCGGTTATTAAAAAATAAGTCTGTTTTTAAAAAATTATTTATTAAAATTATTATTTAAAAAAAAATATCTTTCATGATAATGCAGACGATTTCCATATTAGAGAAGTAGTATAACACCAAATATCCAAAAAAAAAGTCCATTTTATTCTCAAAATTAAAAAAAAAAGAAAAAAAAAAGTACGATTTATTTTCTAAGTTTTTTTTTTCGTTAAAAGTAAAAAAAAAATCGATAACTTTGTTTTAAATCGCAGATCGATGGTTCAACCATTCGTTTTAAAGGTATTGGCGAGCTCTTTTGAAAGATACCCATCATGAATATTTACTTCCCTCGAGGGGGGACTTCCCCCCAGGGGGGGGGGGGAGGCGAGCCTCCTACATACACAAAAAAAATTTCCCAGTTAACTATCACTATTACAAAAAATATATATTCGTTTCATTTGATTTAGTGCAGTCTATAGACGTTAAACTCTACTTTTCTGCAATTTCCCCCATAGACGTAATGTATTAGAATTCTCTTGATTGTCCCTGTACACGAACCATTAGCTTGATCTTAACGAAAAGCTTACTGTAGTATCCCTATATGATACACGTTTAGAATACCAAGTTTGAACTTTCTGCCATAATTTGTTTTTGAGATATGCTGATAACAGACAGACACACAGACAGACACACAGACATACAGACAGTCACACAGAGAGACACACAGATACACAGACCATTTGCTAAAAACATGATTTTCGTATTCAGGGGACCTCAAAACGTGTAAATATAACAAAATCTCGCGTTCGAAAATTTGACCCAAAAACAATACTTTCTCTACCTTATGGATAAGAGAAAGTAAAAATATTATTGGGACCGAAAAGTAATCAAAATTAGTGTCCGTTTGAATTAATGAAAGTGCATCGGAAATTTATCCTGGGTAATATTTAAGATATTCTTGGTCTTTAACGTTTTTAATATTTAGTAAAGTACCATATAAATATTATTACACAAAAATTCCCGGTGTCATGTCATTAATTCAAACGGACAGAAATTTTGATAACGTTTCAGTCCCCCTGAAAAACAGTGAACATTGGGCGGATTCTTGGCTTAAATGTGTGCAGGACTAGCCATATATCATTTCACTCACGGTGTGCTACCAGTTTATTTTATTTTGGCTCGGAAATGCATTGCACACATAGCGTGCAATCCGTCCCGAAAAGGTTCGCTATCGTCATGTGGTTTCACAATAACTTCACCATAACTACAACAATAAGTGCAATGATTCTGAGCAACGAAAGATTCGGTCAGCAAATAAGAAACCATTCTAGCTGAATGAAAATTAAATGTACTAATTTTAAGATAAATGTGTTATCTAGTAACTTAATTTTATTTTCTGATCTTGTTTCTTGTTCTATTTCTTTAAATAAATTTTTGTAGTTCCTTTTCAATTTCTCTTATTTTTCTGATTTTTTAAATAATGAATTGAAATATCCAATCTCAATACAAAAATATTTTTTTACAAATACCTTATAACAATGTCATTAAAGTGCAAATATTTTTATTAATAACATAATTGTAGATATATTTATGCAGAATCTCTCCTACCCATGTGCGCAATCACTCCTACCCTATAAAGTGAGATTGCGTAAAGTAACTCTCTTGGTTTTGTTCCAGTTGTTGTTTTAAATTATAAGAGAGTAGCAAAATAGCAATGAAAATGTATAGAAGGATGATCAATTTAAAATTTTGCACCAATAGTTTAGCAAACAATTAATATTTGAATTTTTTATATCGTTCTATTGAATTGTGCGCAATCTCTTCTAGCTTTACCTTATACTTAATTTTTTGACTTCCTTTGAAGAGTTTTTCACTATCCAAATTGACAAAAATTTTACATTTGACCTATTGGTATTATATTAGTTATTAAGTTACAACAATATAACTAAGCATGGGACACCTGTACCTTAGTACTTTGATACAAATATTTAAAATGCACTCATTAATTCAATTCAAAGAGGTTTGTGCCAAAATATAAATACCTAATAATTCGATTTTTGATCAGGAGAACGAAATTTGATGACCTGTATAAAATCCAAGGTTTATAGCAGAGAAAAAATAAAAGCTGTTTTGAACATCTCTCATATGTGCCTGTAAGAGACACAAATATCAAAAGAAACAAAAATAGTCGAGCAACACACTTCCTTGAATATATATATCTACAAAAAAGACACTTAAAATGTACAAAAAAGCCAAGCTCAAAGAAAGACAATTGATTAAAGTTGTGTCTAAAAAGGGTGTGATATCAAATTCCCAAGCTTACATTCAAATACTTATTTAATATTCCCTTTTAACTAAATTTTCACATGTGAATCAAGTGCCTTGTGATATGTTGATAGAAATCCTTCTTTCCTGTACTAAATACATCATAGCGTGTTTCTGAAAAATATTATTATTTTTATTTATGTATGATGGGCTTGGCAGCCATCTTTCAATGTTTTACGGTAGTTTGAATTCTATAAATCTCATCAATTATAGGATGAGTTGGTTGATTGGTTGGTTAATTGAGTTTTATATCGCACTAGTGCTGCGCAGTGGGAAATAATTATAGGATGGGAGGATGGGAGTGCGCCAAACTTAACACTGTTAAAACTTAAATTGATTCAACTTGTGTGCTTAACGGGGCTTTTGCGATGTTTTTATTGCATTTTTTTTTCCTTTTTTAATCTGAATATTTCAATCCTTGTTGAATGGAATAACCGTATTATTTTTACGAGATATTTATTCCAATAAGCTAAATTCAAATTGGGTAAATATAACGGGGGGTGAAAGCTTCTATACTCCCCCCTCTCCTTCAGGTTTTTACATTAATTTAAATTTATATATTCTTTATTCCCGGCATTTATAGGATGGAAGTGCACTTAATACTAAATAATTATAAGAAATAATGTTATCGAAATATTTCCGTCTCTGCTGAATGGAATAGCAAAATTAATTTTATATGAGATATATTTTAAGAAACTTCTTTCAAATTGTGTGAATGTTTATTCATTACTTGAAAGATGGCCGCCAAGCCCATCATACATAAATAAAAATAATAATATTTTTCAGAAACACGCTATGATGTATTTAGTACAGGAAAGAAGGATTTCTATCAACATATCATAAGGCACTTGATTCAAATGTGAAAATTTAGTTAAAAGGGAATATTAAATAAGTATTTGAATGTAAGCTTGGGAATTTGATATCACACCCTTTTTAGACACAACTTTAATCAATTCTCTTTCTTTGAGCTTGGCTTTTTTGTACATTTTAAGTGTCTTTTTTGTAGATATCATTTAATTTTTTTAAATAGTTTTTACATTTACTGGAATTAACCTGATACTTTATATCAGATATGTCCTGGATTTCAACTCAGCTTTCGTGCGATGTTGTTCTTTGCGTTAAACTGTATTACAAAGTTTTCTTTGCGTTAAACTTTTCATAATTCTCGTTGCTAGACATTATCCATGGGTTTTCTATGCAGACTAGTATGTCGTGTCCATCACAAAACTTTCTTCTACATTTTCCTATACATATTAACGCAGCACAAATTATTTATTATTTTTTTTCATTATGAATGCTGAATATTATCAACTCAGAGATGTATTGTTGCACAAAATGTCCAACGGAAGTAAATTTTCACCATGCAGATGGCATCCTTTCAGTTCTAAAAAAAAAAAATTTAGTATATGAGCTCCACTTATCGGCCGATAGGCATCGAGATTGAATCAGCATAATGTCTCATAATGGCCTTTTCACATATTAAGTTTTGTTTCATTATATGCAACAGAACCTTTCCTTAAATTGCGAAAATCGCTGTATAGCAGCGCCACATGTTGAGATATTGGTACAAAAGTTGATAAGCACTATAATTTGTAACAATGTAAATTTATTTGTAAATTTATGCAATTCCATATATTAGTTACTCAGATATAGCCTTCTCTGAAATTGCGGCAATCACTGTATAGCAGCACCATGTTGAGCAATTGACACCAAATATTGATAAACGCTATTATACATCAAGGTTCAATTGCATATAAATTTATATGTAATTCTGAGCAGTAGCTCCTGATATCTAGTTGGAACAAAATTTTCGCCACACACATAGAACACACACACGCAAATAGAAATTTTCTAAAAATAGTCAAATTGTTTTCAGGAGCTGTTACAACGTGTAAATCCATTAAAAACCGAAAGTCGAAATTCATTTCAATAAAATGACAAGCGAAGCGGGCAAAGCCTGCTAGTATACTATACAGAAGGAAGTAGAAATCTTTATGCATCATAATTATCATTGCCAGATTGAATTGAAGGATATTAAAATTGGATACTATATCGTGTACTGACTTTCTTATTGTAAGGTATGAAAAATATTAAAAAATCAGCAATTCAAGCTATAGATTTGAAACAAATGTTATTCAAAAATGTATTCATTTCTGTTTTCAGGGATATAAAATTTAAAATTGTACAAAATAATAAAAGCAAAGATTCTTTGGTTAAAAAAATAACTTATAAAAAGAAAAAGCAGCTCAATTTAAAATTAATATTTTTCGGGTAAACTGATATGAAGCAATTTCATATTTGGCGATTTATGTCTCTTTGGCGATATTTAACAGTTTTTCAGCAATTAAGATAGGAAATTTTGATTTTTAAAAGCTAAATTTTATAAAAGTTCCTAGATTAAGTAATTGTCTATCTGAAAAACCAGTTTTCAAAGAATTCTGCACATTTATGAATTCTCTAGCTTGTTTAAAAAAAAATTTCTTGAAGAAGAAATTTTTTCAAAAAGTTGTCAAAACATCTAATTTTACGCTAAATTGAAAATGCTCCCATTTTTTTACTTATAAACTTAGAAAGTTCGTTTTTATATCAAATTAAAGATCTCGTTGATACGAATATTTTACTTTTTGTTTCATTTTACTGTGATATTTGGTTCGTCCAATATTTAAAACTTTACGGAAAAAAAATTTGCCGATTTAACATGGGAAAGTTGGTTTCTGTATAATAAGCATTTAACGATCTTGGGTTATTTCTGTCGATTTTATTATTGGCGCGTTCTGCTTTGTGTTAGTGGTAGTTTGTTGGTTTTGCTTATCTCTGAGCTTGGCTTGGCAAAACGACCGTTTCTGCTTGATAATCAGTGTTTTCAGATTGTGCGACTTTTTTATTTAACAGTCACCAATAATTTTGAGAAGTGATGTTTCATATACATTATAGACGATTAATCGTCGATTATGTACATTAAATGTCACTTCTCAAAATTATTGGTGACTGTTGAATTAAAAAGTTGCGCAATCTGGCAACACTGTATGTAATGACCCGTTTATCAAAAATTAACTCCTTTCAAAATGTTTGCTTTCGTGCTATCAATGGGATTCTTATTAAGAGACGTGCACTTTTTTAGCACTTTTTTTTTTACAATTATTTTTATTCATAATTGTAGTGTTACTTTTTATTATATCGTGGAGACTTTTTAGTTCTTCATAAATATGATTTTTAACCCTTTATCGAACACCGTCGTATATAGACGTTTCAGCAATTCTGTATAGCATTTCAGGTTTAGTTAACAGAGAATTGTGTTTTTTCATACATTTACATATGCCTATTTTTACTTTTTCTTACCCATAAGGTAGAGAAAGTATTGTTTTTGGGTCAAATTTTCGAACGCGAGATTTTGTTATATTTACACGTTTTGAGGTCCCCTGAATATGAAAATCATGTTTTTAGCAAATGGTCTGTGTATCTGTGTGTCTGTCTGTATGTCTGTGTGTCTGTCTGTGTGTCTGTGTGTCTGTCTGCTATCAGCATAGCTCAAAAACAAATTATGGCAGAAAGTTCAAACTTGGTATTCTAAATGTGTATCATATAGGGATGCTACAGTAAGCTTTTCGTTAAGATCAAACAAATGGTTCGTGTACAGGGACAATCAAGAGAATTCTAATACATTACTTCTATGGGGGAAATTGCAGGTAAATAGAGTTTAACGTCTATAGATTGCACTAAACCAAATGAAACGAATATATATTATTTGTAATAGAGATAGTTAACTGGGAAATTTTTTTTTGTGTATGTAGGAGCCTCGCCTCCCCCCTCGAGGGGAGTAAACTTTCATGATGGGTATCTTTCAAAAGAGCTCGATAATACCTTTAAAACGAATGGTTGAACCATCGATATGCGATAATTTAAAACGAAGTTATCGATTTTTTTTTACTTTTAACGAAAAAAAAAAACTTAGAAAAAAATCGTTTTTTTTTTTTTTTTTTAATATTGTGAGTAAAATGTGCTTTTTTTGGATATTTGGTGTTATACTACTTCTCTAATATGGAAATCGTCTGCATTATCATAAAAGATAATTTTTTTTAAATAATAATATTAATAAATTATTTTTTAAAAACAGAATTATTTTTTAATAACCGAATTAAATTCTATATAAATGTAGTTGCATTATTGAAACGGGGGGTTGAGGAGGGCGGTAGCACCCCTCACACTGAACTAATTATCATATAAAACTCTTCAGAAGCCTAATATGAATTGTTTAACGCAGGTTTACATTACAGTACTCGTTATCTTACCTTTTAATCTGCAACCTGTATTTATAGTATTAAATTTCCGGGTAAGAGAAAGTCGTGTGGATGACACACCAGATTATTTTCTATTTTAAACTGCAAAGCCCTTTTTCTAACGTTTATTCAATACATTACATTACTTAGCAAAGAGATTTTACATATTCATGTTTTTAAATTTTATCCTCGGCAATCGATTCGACTAGGGATTCAAGCTTATACTGATCTGCTAAGATATTTAATTTTTTTCATAACATTGTTAGTACTCGGATTTTGTTCCCGTCACTTCCTCTGAAGAGTTGTTTTATTCTTATTTATTCGTAATTGTATTTAGATATTGAACAAAATTATTTTACAAATAAAGTGATATAAAAAAATCGGGTACTAACAATGCTATAAGATAAATTAGAAATGTTAGGGAATCTGTATACACGCTTTTGCCCCCAACGGGAGAAAGAAATACAATTTTTAATAAAATGACACAAATTGTGTGATTTTATTAAAAATTGTATTTCTTTCTCCCATTGTTTAATGGTGTTTTCCACTTCCTGCGGCTTATTTCTGTTGAGCTATCTAAATGATAGACCAGATTGTTTCTGCCTAAAGGATTGTCTGAGTGAGTAATGCTGACCGGGATGTCGGCCTGGATAGCTCAATTGGTAGAGCCTTGACCTTGTAAGTCAAAGATCCGGGGTACGAGTCCCGGTCCAGGCATTATTTTCACTCAGTCGGAAAAATTAATTTTCAATAAATATGATTTTCTTCCACAGTTGTTTGTGTGATTTTATTAAAAATTAAGTAGAGAATTACCAATGAAAAAGGAATTTCTTTATTATAAGGGACTAACATAAGGTATTATAATGACTTTGTGCTGAACTTTTAAATTAATTTTGGAAACATGAGTTAATAAATAATATATTTTTTGTTTCAATGGAAAATTACCAAATTTAACATATCCTACTACATGAACCAGTGAAACCGCAATGCATTTTCTTTTGTAAAACATGTTTTCATTAGAATAACAGAAATACAAATTTGAACCCTATCATTATGCATTTATTTTGATTTATTCCTCTAGAAAATTTCTCTTTCATTATATCTCTTTTAATGAGTTCATAGCGACTCGTATGTCTTTGCTTTTGACAAACTTAATATTGTAGAAGATAATTTTCAAAATTCTTGAACCATTTTAATGAGATTATACATTATGAGAAAAAAGAATCCTTTATGTCTTATAATTTAAGAAATATTTATATCTCTAAGCATCCTGTTATTACTTTTTATCTTACTTAAAAGTACTTCTACCAAGTTTTGAAATATTTAATATGAATAAAATAGTTATGATTCCCCAAGAAAAACCTCTTACTGCTTAAATGATACAGCTGAATCATCATTTATCAACCACGCATGATTGCATGAACGCACATGCAATAAGATATAAACGGAAAATTAAGCCTATAAGATTTAACAGCCTCAATTATTTATAAAAGGAACACATAATTTATACAAGTTTTTTTCATACGGGCGTTTAAAGGAATAAAATACATTAAATTTAACCCCTTAAATGCAAATTAGCTAATAGTATTGTTACCTGAAAAAAAAAAAAAAATGTGTACGAATGTTTTCTGTCCCTACTAATTTGCACACGTACTCTTTAATAAAATCTTAGTAAAATATTCTGTTTGGATTTAGAGATATAAAACTACAGAAATAGCCGGAAAAGCTGATAACTAAGTAAATGTGCTGCCCTAAATTTATTCAGGCTCTGATTCCCATATAATTTATAGCTTTTAGCACCACTATTTCGAAAAAGTAAAGTTTTTATTATTATTTTTATTATTTATTATTTTTTATTATTTATTATTTTTTAAATTTAAATGATTTATACAAGGATAAGCGCAGTCACTTTTTAAAAAGCATTATTTTTAAAATTCAATTTCTGTATTATTCAATCGAAGACGACTACTGAAATGAATACTAATTTTACCACGTTTTCATTAGCTTGCTTTCTTGTTTGTTTGTCCAGTAAAAATCTTGCAATCGATTTTTAACTAACTTCCCAACTAGCTAAATATTTGAAGCTTTTAGAATATATCAGAGTACGATGACAATGCATTCTTTTAATACTTTTATTCAATTAATAAATGCTTAAAATTTTCTTATAATTGCTCTCTTTATTACGCATTTGAACATTTTCTTTCAAGTTGATGGGATAATTCCTTAAAAAAAAAAAAAAAAAAATTAAAGTATTTATTAATACATAGAATTACCAAGCTTATATGATTCAACAGAAAATTTAAAAACGTGGTATATAAAAAGTTCTTTTAATGTTGTAATTATTTTCTATTAATATATATATAGGAATATATAAATGTAGAAATATATAAACAAATGAATGAAATTAAACCCCAAAAAACACTGAGATCTTCATCAGGGAGGCCCCTCAGTGTAGGGGTGAACGAGAAGTTTCTGAAAGGACAGTAGCTATAAGCTAATAACTATCCTTAGCCCCCAACTTCTCACCAAACAGAAAACCACCAAAAACTGAAGAGAAATCAAACATGTATATAATACATAAAACTACTAAAAAAACTTCATAAAATTATCAAATTGTAGAAGTTACAAAATTTCATCAATTCATTTAAAAAATATATACAATACAATAAAGAATTACTGAATGTAAACAAGAAAGTATAAAATGAAATAAGAATACAACCCTTCATCTGGAAAACAAATTAACTTCGGCCGACGGGGCTACTCGTCGGTACTTCAATATCGCCCTTGTAAGCAGCAATATTGTGTTCATAATTTAACATCTCGTTAAATAATTAGCGCAAACAATTATCCATCTGCCTCCTTTTCGGGTAATTGGAATCGCCCAAGTAACTTTATTTCAGTTTTACCAAATTGAGCGTCAGGAGGCATTATCGGTCGCAGTTCTCTTGGTGGCGACTGAAGTGGATATTTTCATCCTTGATTCTCAAGACAGTGTTATATCGATGATCCTATCGTCGTACGCTTCAATATAGTCATAGATAAAAGTATTACTTCCTTACACTATCGTATGTTTTCCCAAATCTAAAATGGCCAGCGGTTGAGACACTTTAAAGGTTCCTTTAATGTATCATAGCTAGATTGTTGTGGCACCATCAACAGCCAATGCTTCCTTATGGGAGTTTTTTGTATAACGTACCGCTTCTCATCTGACAAAATTTTCAAAGTCGTCACTCATCTCGATACTTTGAATTATGGTTTTCAATTTTTTTTTTTTTTTTTTTTTTTTTTTTTTTTTTTTTTTGTAGTCTGTGATGATTGAAAGGAATAGAGTTTCAACGTTGTTCCAATATCGGCCACTGCTTCCTCATAATGTCTTTTTGACAGTTAATCTACACGAGAATGTTTGCGTCCGTTCTTGTAGATAATGCTGATATCGTATTCCAGCAACTTTGAAGCCCATCGTTAGAGTCTTTTAGAAAAGATTTTAATATTGCTTAGCCACCACAAATGTTGATGATGCGTTATTGCGGTGAAAAATATTTCGACCATTCTGCTTATTCGGGTGTAATACTTTACGACTGTAACACAGAGCTGCCAGATTGAGGGAATTTTTTATTTAACACCCACCACTAAATTTTAACTGAAACGATTTCCTAACTGTTTCGAAACATGTTTCACAGGAATCTTCCATGTAATTAGGTAAACATTACAAATAAAATTTAACGGTGGATATTGAATAAAAATTTCCCTCAAATCTGGCAGCACTGCTGTAACATGTATTCTTTTAAATTTTTATCCTGCCAAGGAATTTTCAATATGATAAACTTATATATATATATATAATTATATTTCTTAAACGAAATGAAAAGCAACTTACAAATTCATAATTTAAATTATAATTTACATTTTTGCTAACGAGCTTATAATTATATGAAATCTAGTAATAATGAAAATTTACTTATTCAAAATTCATATAATAATAAGGTATGCACAAAATGTAAATATTAAATGATACGTTTTCCATGTGTTTTAATTTTTTCGTTCTTATAGTATCAAATGATAATTAATAAATAAATTATCGTGCAGTTTAGCTTATACTTCTCTAATTTCCTGCGTAAAATCTGCAGGATTGTTAAATCCGTTTTACATTAGAAATTTATTTTTTGTTGTTTTTTCTTATCCCCAAAGTGGCCTAACGAATTAGACCAAATCCATAAGTCCACAAACCTTCAAAAAGTCTAAAGAGAGAATAGGTTCCAAAAAAACCTCATTCAAAGCAAAATCAAGACAGTTTAAAATGTGAACATGCGATGCCTGATCAGCTAAACGATTGGTGCAGATCTTAACCCTCTGTACCATACTGTAGACTGTAGGCAACATACCGTTCGATCGTGGTTCAAATTCAAAGAATCGGTTCTACAACGTAATCACGCACTGTAGCCTGTCGTATACACTCACAGTTAGAGAATCTAGTATCTAGAAACACAACTGGATGGCGCCGTATGTCGTAAGTTGAAGTTCATTACTCGACAGTGGGTAACTAACGACAAGTGCGGACCGGCTCTGATTCAAAAAATAATAAAAAATAGTTTTTCGTGTGTTTTGTGTTTTATATTGAAACAGTGAAGAGGTAAGTGTTTCAAATTCATTGTATAATATCGATTTTGACCCAATTTCACGTATTTTATAGGATTTTATGCTAAAAAGTGTTTGTTGCCTGTAGGTGTTTTTGTTTGTTTTTTCGAAATTTATGAGAAATAAAAAAAAAACCTGAAACACGTGTATTTTATTTTTTTCCAATTATTACGAAACAAATAAACACAAAAATATTAAAGGTCATGAGTTACAGAGGGTTAAAAGCCTTCTGACCATGTTCAATGGTGAGACTTTTCAAGTGTACACTGGCAAAACCATAGTGTCGAATTTTTATAATTTTAAAATAAGGACAATCACAACTATATTTTTAGAAAAACTTATTGTAATTTTCGGAGATTTAAGATCTCGCAGTTCACTATCATAAAATTCTGGTGTAAAGTCTTCCGGAAAATCGGGAAAATTTAGCAGCTATGCAAAACGCGAAATAAAGATTTGCTGGCTTCTTTGTCTCATAAAAATTACATCACCATCAGGGCGATTTTTAGAGTACCAGCCCTGTACTGGGGAGACATTCCAGAGATCCCTAATTGTTTTCTTGCACTCTGAGAACACTTCACTATAAGTGGAAAGCAAATCTGGTTGGATCATCTCTAAAGAAGCGGCTTTTGCTATAGAATCCGCAATCTCGCTGCCAGCAACACTGGCGTAAACCAGTCAATTATGCTAATTTATCCGTAATAGTCTTAGGCTCTGCCTTTTTTTCACACCAGTAATATTAGTAGAGCGATAGTCTTCGTATTTAATCGTGAATAAAAGGTGTGAAAAAAAAGGTTGTGGCTAACGCTATTACGGATAAATTAGCATAATTGGCAGGTCTACTGACGTGGAAGGGAAAATATTGAATGTGCACCTCGGAATTAATTGAAAGTCTAGTAGGTATGTTCAGAATTAAAATGTCAGCTCTCTCTCCAATATTTGTCCTATTACTTACAAGGGATACTCACGAACTACACTCGCCGATCGTAACCAAACTTTAGAGGTAATTAAAAGTGGCGAAGATATACACTACTATCAATTTATGTCGGCAAACGCTACTTCAGAACATATGTTCGAAGTTCGAACTACTTTTTTCTAATACTGTGACGTCATTAAAAACATCTTTTCTATTTCCCCCCCCCCCCCCCACTAAACACGTGATGTTGATTTATTTATTTAAATTATGTTTCAGATTGCTTGCAAGAAAATATGTAGAAATAATATTTGTAAAATTCTGCCGAAATAGACCTGAAACTATCCACTCGCCACGTATTTTTATCGGCTTGATACACTCCATGTTACCATGTTAAATAATAAAATAGGAATTAAATAAATTTGTAGAAATTCTAATTAAATCTCTCTTACATAAAAACATAATGTTATTTTTTAAACCTTTAAAAATATTGAACTATAGAGCAAGAAAATCATGCACGTGCGGACGATTAAAAAATAAATTTTAACCCGTTAGTAGTCGCTATAGACAGCGCCACCTATTACAGATTGCGCACTTTTTATTTAACTATCACCAATAATTTTAAGAAGTGATGTGATCGACGTTTCTTCGATTTTATTCGCGATGGGCGGCTAATCGACCAACTATCGACTACTAACGGGTTAAATAAAATACCAACAGCGTGTGTTTGGTGGGGAAAAATATAAATTGAAATAGATATATTGAATGACGTGTCACAGTATTGGGAAAAAATAGTTCTAACTTATAACACCAATATCTCTGTTATGAAGTAACGTTTGCCGATATAAATTGGTAGTAGTGTATATCCTCATACCCTTTAAGTTTGGTTACGATCAGTGTGACACAGTTCATGAGTGTCCCTTGTCAGATGTTGAACTGAAAATTGGCTGCCAGTTTGGATCCATATATCCACAAATTTAGTCTCACCGTTATTCTCGATATAGCTCAGGCTTTTGTCGATAATGATGATCTCGGATCTAAACACAAAGCAGGAATTTGATTTTCTGTTTTTAAGTCTAAATATAGAAGTAGAAGTTTTGTTGAAGATACCATTACCAGAATGGGCTTGATCACTTTTACCGCCATCAGTATAAATTTGAAAAGCATCTTAAGTATATGACTGATAGTTTTACTGGCGATCTGTCTCATGAATTCAGGGTTGTCTATTTTTATGAACAAGGTTCAAAAGTTCGATATGGAAGTGGATACGAAAATCATTGACGAGACTAAAACATGGCTCCAAAGAATGGTGCTCAATTCGGTTAGGAGGGATCAAAGTTATAATATTTTGTGAAGCTACTTGATAAAAGAAACTGTTCCTCTCCAGTATTTGATTCTTGTCCTGGTTCTTGAGATAGGAAAAGGTTCAATCATGGTCCTCATAACGGAGAAGCTTATTATAAGATTTCACTAGACAAGAATTCCTTCTCAGACTCAGCGGTTGGAGGTCACACTCATATAGGTCCTCATAACTGAGAAGCTTATTGTAATGTTTCATAGACAAGAATTTCTTCTCCAATCCAGCAGCTGGAGGTCACATCCACATCAGAAATTTTATGCATCTGACCTGCGAGTTATACGCCGGATATTGGGGTTCTTCCAAATATGCCAATATTTCTTATTTATTCTGGAGCATTGTTAGTACCATACAGTGTTGACAGATTGCGAGACTTTCTTATTCAACAGTCACCAATAACTTTGAGACGTGATATTTAATGTACATAATCGATGATTAATCGTCTGTAATGTATATCAAACATCACTTCTCAAAATTATTGGTGACTATTAAATAAAGAAGTCGCGCAATCTGGCAACACTGGTATCATATTAAATTTAAATATTGGAGAAAATTTCTCTGCAGAAAAAGTTGTTTGAAAAATATGCAATATTGTCATACGCGTTATTGTATATAATTTTTGTTTGGAAAAAAAAAAAGTAGTCCTAGTATAAACAAAATGGTTTAAAAAACAACTATAAATTTGGACTTATATAAGAAGAAATTCTTTTCTTTTTGAAAAATAAAGATATCATTTCGTATAGACAATGTTACAGCACTTTTTCTGCATGTATTGTTTAAACAATGTTGTTTAATTAATTTTTTTATGGAACAATGAAGTAATATTTTTAAAGAAATAATAAAAGAAGCAGACATCTTTATTTAAGTAATCAGTTTGAATTCAATTTATAAGAGAACATAAAAACAGAGAAAAACTCTAAATCACTTAAGATTTTAAATTAGCTCAGACTAGAAATTGCATATTATTAGCGGTAACAAAAGAAATTTCATTATAAATTGAATCCCAATTAGCTAATTTTTAAAATTAAAGATATTCCTTTTTCTTACTTCTAAACAATTATTTTTAAATTCATGACTTTTTAAAAAATTCTTTGTGAATATATGAGTAACATCTAAATGATCAATTTAATTAGAAAAATATTTTTGTGATAACAATACGTAGTTAAAACATAATAAAGAATCGAGAACTCATTTAATGATGAGGTAAAGTTGAAAGTAATATATTAATGTAATGTATTTTGTTTAATTTTTTTTAGAATATAAAAATTCGAGGAAGAAAGATGAAATAAAAAATATATTAATAATTATAAAATAAACAAACGTATTTTTGTCTCACAAATGTGGATTTAATTAAATGAAAAAGTAGAATAAAGAAAATTAACATAACCAGTTTACATTTTTAATTCACTAATGAAAACATTATGAATAATTTGAAAAAGAAATAATACACACATTTTAATTGTTTTATCACAAAAATCAATTAAACATATAAACTAAATTATTTTTTAAATATTTATTAATGTTATATATGTACAACACACATACTAACATTTTAATTTATTCCGGAGCACTTTCAGTGTCTGATTTTTTCCACACCACTTTTTCCGTATTGAAATTTTTTCCAATAGATAATTCCACTTAAACAAGAAGAAAAATGCTTTTCAAGCAGAATGGTATGAATAAAGGGCTGGTATTGACAATGATTAATAATAAATTAAAAGTTTGGCTTGTTTGGTATAGTGCAGAGTTGTTAATTTTTAGAATTTATTCCGGAGCATTATTAGTACCGCCTTCTTTCCCTGCCACATTTTTTAACTGTATATCTTCCCTTTTAATTGTACTTGTATATTAGAAAAATTTACTCTACAAATAAAGTGCATACCTTCCAATCTTCTCATTATGAATCGTAAGATGTTCAGTACCCGTCTTTTTTTCACACCAGTCTATTTTTAGAGTACTTTTCTTCTTATTTAATAGTAACTACATTTGTAGATATTTACTCTAAAAATAAAGTGGTGTGGGAAAAGAACCGTGTATTAAAGGAGCGTAGCAATATTACAATTATTAATGAGATGGTATGCAAGTACGAAATTGGTGTAAAATAAAAGCGGGACTAAAAAATCTCCGGATTAAATTATAAAATTTGGCTGAAAGGATTGTCAGGAAAATACCTGATTTTTTTTTTTTTAAATACCTGCCAACATACTAATTAATATTTAGTAATTTGTTCGCATACCTACCAACATCTTTGCGAAAATTCCGTAGAATTGTTAGTACCTGCCCCTTTTCGAACATCACGTTATTTATAGAGTAATTTTCTTCAGATATAATTACTATTAAATAAGAAGAAATATTAAAAAAAAAAAAAAAAAAAAAAAAAAAAAAAAAAAAGACGGCAGGTATGATGTTTCTAACTGCTTTTTTTTTCACACCAGTTTCTTTCCTTTTTTTGTGTGTCTGTGAGAGAGTGTGTGTGTTTTTCTTATTATTTAACAGGAATTGCGTACATTTAGAGAAAATTACTTTAAAAAGGCGTGGAAATAGAGACGGATACTAACAACGCTATGGAATATTAATTAGAATGTTGGCAGGTACGATTTATACACTACTATTTTTCTAAGAAAAGAGTCGTTTTACAATAAAAAAAAATCCCTTTTCGGCAAGCTTAAAGGCAAAGGTAGATTCCTTTACGTTAATGTTACAAATGTAAAGAAATTTTACATCTGCATTAATACTTAGCTAATGGCTTTGTTCTCACACATTGCATTATTTACGTCGCTATTCTGTTTTCAAGAAATTTAATTTTCAACTAGAAAAGGGTTTTATTCAATCAACCTAAAAAATTTAAGCTAGATTTATTGGTCTGTAAATGTTTCAATTTTTTAAAATTCAAGCTCATAATCATTCAACAAATAGAAGTCTTACAGATATACAATCCCAACAATAGTGAATCCCGGAGGGGGCTATTGGGCTACACCCCCCTCCCCACCAAGCTTAATCAAAATTATAAATTTTATTTAAAATCCATAACTGTTGTTCAATATCTTTCTTTAAAAAAAATATAATAATAATAATACAAACGTGAAAATGCACTTGTGACCTTACTACTATGGTCAAGCACTGATAAGCCTGGCGTTGCTATGGTCAAGTCAAATATAGTTAAGTGGTAGCGGTTTTTGTATAGTTATTTCACTGTAATTGTTTTTGAATTATTGAAAGTTTTGTATTGTGTTTTTGTGATTTTTATTGTCCGATGAGTAAAAATTGTAAAGTGAAACTGTTTTGGTTCACATAAGCTGGAACATTAACATTAACATTCGTTAACATTGGACCATTTGGCACCGCTGAATTTCAATGTTAATTGTTACGAATTTAATAAATTTTATGATTTGGCGAGATTTTGGTGACAAAACTTGCGACTTAGCAATGAAATTTGTGATTTGGCGGCAAAATTTGATAGTTGGCGACGAAATTTTTGACTTGGCGACAAAATTCGTTGTCTGACGACAAAATTTGGAGAGCTTGGCGATGGAGAAAGGCAGCTTTGGCGTCATTATATTTTCTTTCCACGCAAAAACCTCATACCTCTTCACAGATCAATTTAATTTTATATTTTTAAATGAGTAATTAAAGCGTTTAACATGGATTTTAATTAACACACTTTTATTAACTTGATATAATGCAACTATTAATATATGTAACGGAATTTTGCAATTCAATTTTCGGCAACTTCTTGTCGTCCGAAGGACCTGAAATTTTGCACACGACTTCATAATCAATACAATGACAATACTAGATATAAGTATTTGCAGGCACTTTTCCCATCAGGGGCAAACAAAAAGTCTACACCACGGAGTAATATTAATATTAAATATTACTCCGCGGTCTACACTTATACAAAACTATCGTATGTGACACAGTATTTGGATGTATTTGTATAATGTCGAGTGGCAACAACTATTATTATTTTTTTATATAAAGATTTAAAAGTATGTAATAGTCATAGAATAATAATAAAGGAAGAAGGAGCATAAGTGTTTCTAATAAGCTGTTGTGTTGCCACAACAAACAGCGATATTATTCTTCTTCTATGGCCCTTCTTTAAGGTTTTGAGTAGCAAAAGTAGCTTTCGCTGGCATTTCACTAGAAGGGGTTTGTAAGCATTAAGAGTATTGTCATGCTCCTTCTTCCTAATTATTATTCTATGGTAATAGTTTTCTAAAACCTTTATTAGTTCACTTTTCAATAAAAGAGTGTTCTTAATTTTTGTTTTTAAATGGCATAATTTTATTTATCAAAATAAGGGAATTCGAGTAATGAAATACTTTAATTTAAATTTAAGTTTTTATGAAAATAAACTTCAACGTCAAATTCATTAAAATCGTCCCCAGTGCATTTGTCAAAGGGATAATACCTAAATGTCCCCAAATTTATTACTTTTTCTACCATGACAGTTTAATTCGTTTAGCATCGATTTACACAATTTTTTTTTTTTTAACGATGACATTTATTTTTTACATTATAGCATCTATGTCATAATAAAAAGCTAAGTCTAAATCTGCTTAGCCCTAAGATATATTGATTTTATTTACATATTTATTTATTTATTTATTAACTTTTATTTTATTTGTTTAAAATCACGGATAAAATTTTATTTATCTTTTCTCACTACGAGTACATTGTTGTAATTGTGACGTCATATTTTCCGTTAAATTAAACTTTTTTTTTTTTTTTTTTAATCATGTTATTATATTGTTTAAACACATGATTAAAATTTTATTATATTTTCAGTTATCTTTTTTATTATCGTTTGCACGTGACATAAGCATCAGATTATAAATTTTTTGCAATGAAAGCTATAGAAAATGTCGGCTTCAACACACGAAAAATCACTTTTTAGCTTGTAACTTCTAAGCGATTGAAGCTATCGAAAAAGTTTAAATACAAAAATTGATCTTTAGAGTAAGGCGGTAATTCGACTGATTTGAAATTTCCCCCTATTTTCAATATTAAAGAAATTATGGGCAAAGGAAAATTTCCACCCCCCACCATTTCCACCCCCTTTGAGCTGGATACCCTATCTACGAACTTGACCGAGATTTTTACTGTCCTGACAACATATCCTGAGCTGGTTAAATTTAAATAAAAATTACTCCAGTTATCGTGTTCACAACTTAACATGGGAAAAAGCGTTATACATATATATATATATATATATATATATATACCTATATATATATATATATATATATATATATAAACTTTTGAACGGAGGGTGGTTTTGGGTTCTAGGGGTCATGATCGGTGAAGATATGAAGAAATTTTCCAGAAGTCGTGTCATGAGAACCATTGCAATAGGTAGATCTCCTATAAGGAATCTACCTAACAGAGAAATTGTAATTACTCTGATAGAATAATTCTTTACATAATTAGTAGTGGTTAATAATAAATTGGTAGTATCCTCGTCACAACCCTGATGTATTATGTTTAATATAATATATATGTTTTATAAACATATATTTTAAAAACATGTATGAATTTCTATGTTTTATATGTGATACGATTATGTATTTGTACAGTATGCATACTAGTAACACAATGAGGCAAGGGAAATTAAAAACACTTTTTAACAAAATTATTATGATGCAAGTAAAACAGATAGATGGACTGCCACGGAATTTAGCGTTTGGAAATTCTCCCATGGAAATAAAAAGAAATATTAAAATGTTCACGTTAGCCTTTAAATGTAAAAATGGCAAATTAATAAAAAAAAAAAAGAAGAACCCACACATTAAAATACTAAACTATAAATTTTCAATTATTTTATTCATTCCTTAAACGGCATATCCATTGTTTCAGTTTTCCGTTTAGTTTAGTTTAGATTTAGTTTTTTCAGCAATAGCTAATAAAATATATAAAAATATAATCTTCTCAAATAAATCTTATTAAATATGACTTACGAAATAAAATCTCTTATTATATTCGTTTTAGAGACGGACAAATTTAGAATACTGCTAAAGAGATTAATATTTTAGTGTCATTAACCTGCCAGATGTTCAGTAAAAAGTGTAATGAACATTTTTGTGTTTAATAATAGATTACGATACAAGCGCTGTTACTTGCGTAGCTCAACATTTTTTCTTTAACTCATTTTAGTGATTATGTTGTTTAAAAACAAAATAGTTAATATTATTTTTCTTTTCCGATAATTGCATAATTTTGATGTGCATGTGGTTATTTAGTTAGAATACACACTTCAGTAAAAATATTTCAAAGCGTCTAAAGAATGATTTTTCCTTGATTTATATCTATTTTTTATTTATTAAAAGTCAGTTTGAAATGAGGTCGAAAATGACATCACTTTAGCATATTTGTCAACATACTGATTAATATTCCGCAGTATTGTTAACCCGCCATCTTTTTCACACCAGTATACTTTTAGGGTATTTTTCTTCTTATTTAATCGTAATTACATATAGAGAATATTACTATAAAAATTTATAGGTGTGAAAAATAGGGCGGGACTAACAACACTGCGGAATTTGACCTGCTAACTATGCTAGTTTATTCGTAAAGGTATTAGGCCCCGCCTTTTTTTCACACCAGAATAGTTGTAGAGTAATATTCAGCAATATGTTCTCATGATTAAATAAAAAGACTATTGCTTTACAACTATTCTGGTGTGAAAAAAAGGCTTAATACTATTACGGATAAACTAGCATAGATAGCAGGTCTACGGAATATTAATTAGGATGTTGGCAAGTATTCTTTTGATGACATAGCCTTCTAGATTTTTATTTCATAATTTGAGAGAATACTCTATTACTTCACAAAAATACTTATTAATTACTAATATTTAATGGTTATAGCAATATATTTTCACGTGATGGATAAAATTACTTCTCTAATAAAGTATTTTAGAATTTAATTTTTTGAAATAAAAAAGCCGACTGCATTTCATCAAAACTTGTAATCACAAAAAAGACAAGATGTAAACACACTGTATCGTCTTTAAGAATTTTATTTCATGTACTTAAGTACAATTTTAAAAAGAACATTAATAAACATATGAAACCAAAAAGATGCATAATAGTACAAATTGACACAAATAATATTCTCTATATAAATGAAACTATACAAATGTAGTCAGAAGAGTTCGGCATTTTATTACATTATTAAAAGAATTTGCATTTCCAATTTACGAAAAAAAAAAAAGTATTAAAGGAAATGTTATACAGGCTTTCTTATTTTTATTCTTATTAAAACGACAGGATAACGCAAGAAAAAGTATATAAGTAGTAATTAAAAAAGTAGATTAAACTTCTAAATGTCATTCCGTATGTCTCAATATATTTCATAACTGTTGACTTTACTGTTTTTTACCGGATACTTTATTTTCATCATTTTGAAAATAAAATAAAAATATCTTTAAATGATTGATGTAATAGTAAACAATTTATATATAGAATCTTGTTACAAAGAGTTATAAAAAAATCTTATTTAGAAATTAAGAAGATGATAGCTAAGATATCAAACAATGCGTACAATATCGCTAACTAACCTAAATAATACACTAAATATTTTATAATGTTTCAAAAAATGTAATAACACTTTATAGTTTATAAAATAGAAAGTAATTAACAAATTTTATTAATTTACATAAATTATTTTACTTAAAATGTGTTTAATTTTATTTAACATGTAACTATTATGCATACTAAAATTAAGTGTGTTATAAAAGTAATGTGGATGCGAATAAATAATTTAAATTATATATATCGCTTATAGCTAACTTGTCAATCAATTTTTTTAAAAGTTGTATTATTCGAGTTTTTATAACATTTTCCTTATATCAAATTTCGTTCAAATCAGGATATTATCTTTCATTATTAGCCGTGGAATTCGACTTAAAGGTACAAGTATAGTGAGTATAGGATCGAAATATTTATGTCATTTTGAAATATTTTATAACAGTATGCACTTTTTAAAACATAGTTTTAATTTTTAGCATATGTTAATATATCTAATTTATTCTGTAGCATTGTTATATACCTGGTAACATTCTAATTTATATTCCGTAGTATTGTTACTACGGAAAAGGGTACTAACGATACTGCAGAAGAAATTAGAAATGTTGACAGATCTTCTTGCCTTCTTTTGTTTTTCTTATTGAATCATAATTAGATATTGAAGAAAATTACTCTGCAATAAAATTGAATAACATAATTGTCATTTGGCTGCCGTAAAATTTTAAAAGAATTTTTTTATTTATATAGTTCCGTAAAAGTTTTCACTGATTAAATAAAACAGAAATTTCCATTAAAAATTTCAAATAGCCAAAAAGTTCTAAAGTTGACAACAATGGCAGTGGGTACTAACAGTACTACGGAATGAATTACAATTATGTTTGGATGTCTGAAGTAATATAAAAAATGAGAAGTATTAAATAGTCTTAAGACATTTAAAGACAGAAGTGAGTTAAGAGCGGACAATACTTAATCTCGCCGGCAGCCTTGGCCCATGTTAATCTATGGGAAAATTTTATTACATAATTACTCATTACCTAATGTATATTTTTTAATTCTGTTTTCACATTTAGAAAATTCATAAGCGTTAAATTAGTACTTGTTTTCCAAAAATTGATTTTTTAAAATTTTAGTATTTCATTTTGCGACTAGAAAATGAGAAAAATGCATTTTGTGAAAAATCACATTTTTGAACTCAAAATTAAAATGTAAAAATTAAAAAAAAAAATGAATTTTTCAAAAATGAGTACTCATTTAACGGTTATGAATTTTCTGACTGCGAAAACAGAATTAAAAAAAATATGCATTAGGTAATGTGTAATTGTCGCAACAAATTTTCCCATAGAATAGCATTGGCCACGGCTGTCCACGGGATTATGTACAGAGCCTGATTAAGGGGGAAGCACACATTATTTATACTTACACCGTTATTTTTTAACAAATACTTTCCTCCTATAATAAACAGAAAATTCTCATTAAAAATTATTTTAAAAGAATTCTGGTGTCTAATAACGGTGAGTAAATTGGATTGTTTTACACCGTTCATTTTTTATAAAAAATATTTCCTCGTCAAAGCGTGGAATTTCTATGACATGAAGTAAAAAATCATTGTAAAAATATTCCGGTGAGAGCGGAGATAATGTGTGCTTCCCCCTTAATCAGGCTCTGATTATGTATTGTCCCCTCTTAAGTGTAACCACTCTGTTTAGTGTAATCACGCCTTATAACTCAATTTATAAGCTGAATTTCGAATTAATAATCATCATATATATTTGTTTAAACCTATCTTTATTATATTCAGCCTTAATGAAGGAAAAGAAACATGAAATAATGATAGTTTTAGAAATTTCAAAAATTGATTACATATCCATTATCCAACAGAGTGGAATGTAAAGCCAATGTCAAGCTTCGGAAATTTTGCCACTTTTGTACTTGTGAAGTAAACACTACAATATTTGGTAAGATAACTAAGTTTTGCATGTAGATTTTGGATTGCTACCACGGTTATATTTAACGCAGGAATTTTGTAAACGAGGCAAGTAAAACTTTTGTTTGGTACTGCGTGATTTCACTTGATTCAAGCACCTTAATTGCTTCAATTATAAAATTTGCTTTACTTTTGCAGTTTGTTTTTAACCCTTTACCAAACCTAATATTCGGCATTCTCTTGTTCTTTCATGTTGGAGTGTAAAACTTTTGAAACATTAAACCGTTTAGAAACTGAGTAAGAAAAACAATTCTTAGCGGTTCGTGCACTGAAAATCATTTAATGTTGCCACAAAATTTAAATTATTATAATCATTTAAATTTAAACTTAAAAAATTCTCTCCGAAACTAAAATAGGCACATTTTTTTTCTTTTGCTTTTTTTACCGAATAATATTGTTTATTTTTGATTTTCTTACACTCACACCAACATAATATTTGACGTTTGACTCTTTCATGGGCAATTTAAATACGCGCGTCTAACCATAGTCTCCTAAACTAGATGTCTGTCACGTGGCTCGGAAACATGGCAGTAGTTGAAGCGGTAGACAGCGCCACCTGGTGCAGATTGCAAGACTTTTTTATTCAACAACCACCAAAAAGTTTTAAAGTGGGATATGATATGCATAAAAGGCGAATAGAATCGAAGAAACGTCGATTATATATGTCATGTATCGCATCTTAAAATTATTGGTGATAGTTGAATAAAAAAGTCACTCAATCTGTACCAGCTGGCGCTGTCTACCGCTTCAACTGTTGCCAAGTTTCCGAGCCACACGACAAGCATCTAATTTAGGAGGCTATGGTTTAACATTAAAAGTAGCGTTGTCTACCGCCCGATAATACTTGCCAACACTTCTAATTTTTAAATCAGGTTTAACGTCAGTAGTTTTTGATAGAAATATTTCATATTAATTTTCCATTATTAAATAAAGTGAAATTTACAATAGAAAATTTGTCTCACGTGGTAACGATATATGCGATAATTATCGCACGATTGGCGACGCTGTCAGAATTTACTAGCAGAATTAGAAGAAAAGGTAGATATGTATTTTTTCCAATAAGTTAGAAAGATAAAATTTTTATGAATAATTCTAGGATAAATTCTTTCAAAATTTATTCGGGAATGCTGTTTGTCCCGCCCTTTTTTCATACCGTAATCTTCGTACAAATTTTTTTTTTCAATATGTAATTACGATTAAATATGAAGAAAATTACTCTAAAATGATTACGGTGTAAAAAAGGAGCGGGCTAAGAACATTCCGGAATAAATTTAAAAACCTGGCAGTTATGCAAGTATCCCTTATGTCGGGATGATGCTAATCTTAACTAAAAGCTTAACCCGTTAGTAGTCGCTATAGACAGCGCCACCTATTACAGATTGCGCACTTTTTATTTAACTGTCACCAATAATTTTAAGATGTGATGTGATCAACGTTTCTTCGATTTTATTCGCGTTTTTTTGTATATCAAATGCCACTTCTAAAAATTTTTGGTGGCTATTGGATAAAAAAATCTGGCAACACTGAAAGATGAGCGGCAAATCGACCAACTAGCGACTGCTAACGGGTTAAAAGCATCAGAACAATGGGAAATTGTATAACAGGATTCATAGAGTTTTTTGAAAAATATCAGTGAATTTCCAGGTGGGCTCCCGTAGTAGCCCTGGGGTTATGTAGCTTGTAGTCTACTTGCAGCCATGTTTGCAGCATTTTGTGGTAACAGTGGCAATAGTTGGGGTTATTTAGGCACGAAAATCTTTAACATCTGTCAGAAGTTATCATATGGTTGTAAATGATGCATTTAGGGATATTTTGCGTAAATAAATATTTACCGTCACAAAAGTCTCAGCAAAGACAAATGGTACTGTGTCTGTATTACAAGAAAAATCACATCACACATTAACTTTTGGAATGTCTTTTTTTTTTTCTACTTCTTGTACAGATGATATCTTAAAGCTTCAAAGTTAAAATTATAGTATTCGGTGGAAACTGTATTGAGCAGGTAAAAATAAACATGCCAAGTTTTTCTTTTGGATAAAATCATTTATTAAAAAAAAAATAGATTGATTTGTCTAGTGAAATAAAAATATGGCAAACGAAAATAAAAACTATAAAATATTTAGTCAATTCATCTAATATTCTTTAGGGCAGATTGATTAATAGAGTAGTTACTAACGCTTATAGTTACTGAATGTAGCTTGTTTTAAAATGACTATTATTCTCAAATTAATCTAAAATATTTACTTAAGCCTGTGGGAAAGAACAGCTTTCTACACAAGGTTTTATACTGTCGAGTTTAACAAGGAAGCTTAAACTGATAGATACAAGCTACTTTTCATATCAGCTTCAGTATTGCCGGGATTCACATCGCCACTAACACGGAAAAAGCCACACGATCGCTTTCTTGCTTAGCTACTTATTCAATTCAAGCGATGACGTAGACGTATGTCATTGCGAGACGTATGTCGTCACGAGTTGCTTCGACTAACGTATTAAAAGAATATTTTATTGTAAAATAAATTTTAAATAAAATATAATCTTTTAAAAATATTCATTAACTTAAATTATAAAAGTAAGTGAAAATAAACTACTTAGATTTTAATAACCATGGGTTTTAATAAAAAAAAAAAAAAAGAAAGAAAAAAAAGAGTTAAACAAAAGAGGGGGTGAAACTGAATAAAATATTGAGTGTCTAATATTGTCAAGCTAATATTTTAAATTTTTAAACCCAAGACTAATTCCCGCCGTTTCGCACATGAAATTTTGCTACATCTGAAAAAATGATGCAGTTTAATATATCATATTAATTTTCGAGGCAAGATAACATCTCCACATCAAATGCAACCCGTTGAGGAACACATTTGTGTTTTATTGGCACGTGCATTGTACGCGCTGTACAAAACATGGCGTCAAAATCTAAGAATTAAGCAACCAATTTAACCTAATACCGATAATGTGTGTCTAATTGATATATATATATATATATATATATATATATATATATATATATATATATATTGAAATTACGGGCATTTTATCCGGACACCCTGTATATCCTACCTAACATAACATGGCTAAACTGCCAAGATTTAATTTTCTTCCGTAAGCATCGTTAATGCCTGCTTTTCCATCACAACTTCCTTTGTATAATAATTTTATTGCGTAATTATTTTTAAAGAAGTAGAAAATTCTTCTTTTAAAAATGTAGTATGAAAAGAAGTCGCTAATAATGCTACAGAATTTTGGAAGAATGCTGAAATGGTTAAAATCAAACCACAATAAATAGCATTTTTTTTAATTAAGCATAGCTGCCAATCGAATACCACTTTTCATATAGTAATCTTCTAAAGCCTTTTACCGGCCCTATTTGATTTCTCGCCTTTGGTCAATGTTGTCAAATTTACGAACCCTTTTTTTTATTCATTATCCACCACTAAATTTTAACTGTAACGGTTGCCTAACTACTTCGAAGGTTATTCATCCATTATGTATATCAAATATCACTCCTCAAAATTATTGGTGACAGTTGAATAAAAGAGTCTTATTTTTGGAGCGTTTGGACCGGCAAAGGGTTAATTATTTTTCAGAACCGTAATTTCGGGCGCGAAATCCGCAGTTTACATAAGTCAGTTTTGCACCAGAAATTTTAAGTGAAATATAAAGTTTCATTTATACGACCTGTTCTTTCGCTAAAATATAGATTTTTCCATTAAATAAAATTTCTGGTTGAGAAATGACGCATCTTACCTGTAGATCTATACGCCGGAAATTAATACACATATCTTCGAAAGACCGATACAAAAATTGGTTTATATAAAAAGTGGTATTCAAAATAGTGTCTACTGAGAATCCTGATATTATTTGTATGTGATATGAAAATCCAAATAATTAAACATATAAGTTTATTGTTATCTTAAACTGTTTCATCGTTAATTTAATCCCATTAATGACGCCTTGAACGACTAAGGAAATAATAAACTAGCAGACAGCTGAATTGGTAGCATTTAGCGTACCATCATGAGTGCAAAAAAGAAATAAAACAAAAATACTCCTATATATATAAAAAGAATCAGATTTTATAACTGTTTAATCAACTTATAGAATTAGTCGGAATATAAAGGTTTAGACGATAAAAAATTGAGTAACAGTAGTTTTGAAAAATGTAGTATAAAACTTTCAACAATCAGACAAAGAGGTTACAGCGAAATCACAATTAACAATGTTTTTAAGTTTCTTATAATATATTTATAAGACATTGTTAATTATTCTTGTGTTTATTTATATATTTTAAAATTAGATTTATAAATTCGTTTAGTCTTATCAGAATCAGATTTTAAATATTTTTTGAATATTTTTCTTTCTTTTTTTACTCATTTTACGTGCATATCTTCCATTATTTTTGTATTTTATTAATGCTGCTATAAAAAGTGCAAAATAAATATTCATTAACTATAATACATTAATACCTACCAAAATCTTTCGTTTTCCGAGGAAAACGACGAAGACTGACAAACGTAAATGTTGAATATTTAAATCTCTGACAAAAAGAAAAAAAAAAAACCTTTTGAATGAAAGAGAAAATGTAATTTTAAGGTCCTTAGGTCTGAAAATACTTTCTACCGAGCACTTCCTAAAAATATATTTTCTACTCACAATATATAATCCTATTAAAATAATTCAAGTATTATGGAAGCCATATACTGCAGTGTCTTGTTTCAGTGATGTATAGAAACCTAAAGTTATGCGAATTTATTAAATGCCTAAGGAATGGAAAATTTCATAGAAAACTACTTAAACAAAACGAAAGTATGAGGGTAATTTCTAAGAAAATTCGACTCAGGCTTTTGATATATTTTTAAATATTGTAGAAGTTCATTAAATTGTATTCTAGAAATAAGTTACATATTTAATATAATTGAGAAGGACATAGTAAACTGTTTGTCTACGCTTACAGTTTTTACTCTAAGCATTCATTTTTATAATGAGTACATAGCTGCTAACAATTTAATTTATTGCGCAGCATTGCTAGAACACGTATTTTTCTTCCACTTTTTTTCAGGGATGGGAATTTTAAGCAGATTTCACACCACAATTTAACAACAAATCTTTTCTCTTAGCATATCTTATAATCAATAAGAAGAATGATTGTTTTTGTAAATAGTGGTGTGATTTCTGCGCCAAATTTCTTATTCCTGCATATGCAGACGTAATTACATAATAAAGAAAATTACAGTAACAAAAACGTGGTGTAATAAAGAGGCGGTTGTTTAATCGGAGGATTTAACGCCAAAAATAAAGGTGATTTATGAATTCGTTAATGTTTGTCATTTTGTTTATATTTTCAAAATCAAGTAGTATTGTAACAATCAAATTATTTAAATTATTTTTTTTTTTTTTCATCTTGTTTTACATTAATTTTAAGACTTCGACGTGTCGACGAGTTTTTAGCTATTTGAATGACACTTCTTTTCGTTTTTTAAATTAAAGACAGATGGCAGCATCAGTGATATAAGTTTCACTTGTCATTCATTTAGTTGTTTAACTAGTTATTATATTTAGTATCTGTATGGCAGTTTACCGGTTAACCAGAAGTTCATCCATTTTACTTCCTCCCATTACGAAATGCAGATTTTTCAAGTTTAAACATTAAGCCCGACTTTGGGTGTTCCGCTAAAATGTTATTGTTTTCAACAAAATTTTTTTTTTATACATTCGAGTTAAAAGCCTCTTATATTTTTTCTCAGTAATTGAATCGGAAAATGATACTATCATTACGAATACGCCACTTAATAGAGCTCCACTTAATAACTATTTTTATTAAATAATGTGTTGTTTTAGAAGAATGTCTAAATGTTGAATTATTTTTTGGTGTTGTTCATTGTCTGCTATATTTGCAGACATTCAACTTCAAAGAGTGATAAAGCCTAATACATCGAACTTATTCATCCAAACCTTGTCATTAGAATGATGGCCTTATAATAAGAGGGGTCGTACTCTACGCCCTTTTTTCAGGACATCCTCATGAATAGGCATTTTTCAAATTTATTGCTACCACTTTTTTTATGAAATATTATCTACTCTGTATAATCATGGCACATCTATATATTAATAGGCAAGCACAAAATTTGTAGTCCCTTTTTAACATATTAATTATGGGAGTAGAGGGTTCAAAATGGTATCGTTCGAAAGGTATGGTTAGCCGGAAGATGCGAATACAAATATTATTTTCTTACGATGTCAAGAAGGTATTTAAAAATACTTTTATTTTTTATGCATTTTCCCCAATTTTTCCCTTTCATACACGTATTCCTTTACATTAAAAAATACCTAAAAGTGGAAAGTTGTTAAATCTGGCAATTTCATAAAGCTCAAATAAAACCATAGACACAGTAATTTGTATAATGTAGCATCACTATACGCAAGCCAAGTGATGACGTCACTGTCTGTCCATGGAGCCATGTAAAAGATTTTCTATGTTAATTGTCCATTGAGTTTTTTGTAAAAAATTATTAAAAAATAACGCCTAGTATTAAATAAAATTATTAAAAAACACAGTAATTTGTATAGCATCCTTATACGCAAGCGAAGTGATGACGTCACTGGCCGTCCGTGGAACCACAAAAAATATTTCCTAAGGATTTGATTTATGAAAAATCATTTTTTTATTTTCTAATTTATTTATGATCTAATTTCTTTCTTTTTTGTTTTATGATTTATGTCAGCTGTAATTTAAATAGATATTAGCCGTACGATAAATTTCATGTTTGTGTATTAATATGTAAATAATAGATATTATTTAATTTTTGAAACTTCAAATGTTCTTTGTTATTTGCCTTTTGGCAACAAAAAGTGACTTTATTTATTTATTTAAATATTTGGTTCTTTTATCGTTTGACTGACAAAAAATTGTCTATTAAATGCTCATTTAAATCCAAATGTTCTTTGTTATTTTTCTTTAGGCAACAAAAAGTAAGTTTATTTATTTATTTAAATATTTGGTTCTTTTGTCGTTTGACTGACAAAAACTTGACTATTAAAATGCCTAAACGAAAACCTTTGACGCCTAAAGTTGAAAGGCGAAGGCGTAGAGAAATTAGTAGAAATTTAAACGTTAAATTTACACGTTTTGAGATTTCCTTGCATTTCAATTAACTGAATTTGATTTCTTATTTTTAAAACAGTGGATTTATTATTCTTTCTTCTGCATATATAAGAAGAAAGTATAAGATTCAGAAAAATTTTAGATTTTCGGTTTTAAAGTTACACATTTTGAAATTTCCCGAACTCAATTCGACCATTTTTGCAAAATATCTTTCTTTTTGAGTTCAAACACTGTACTTTATGAACCAATGGAATTAATTTAACAGAATTTGATATTTGGTTGGACCTTGGTTTGATATGTACCGATTAGCTTTTGGGCTGTATGACCCAACAAGGCGGTTTTCACGTTGCGATTTTCTCTCATTTCAGGAAAGGCTCAACATCTACAGAGAGAAATATATTAAGTAAAACTCTGCTGATTCAGTTAGAGTGCCTCTCGGCAAACAATTGTCGCAGCTGTGTTGCAATTTAAGTCCGTTTAGGACAAGGCAATAACTTTGCTTTGCCCATTTGCAAAAAAAAAAAAAAAAAGGTCGAGTTTCGACCACTGGGCGGTACTAGTTACTATAAATATACTAGAAGTATTTCCGCATGAAATTAGTGGTGGCGAAAAAGGTGGAAATTTCTTATCTCTGACAGTGTCCTGAAAAAAAGGCGGAGGGTACGAACTCTGTAATAATTGGAGACTGTTATTTATCCCAGCCTGGTGATTTATTCAGGCATGTCAGCATTTTAATTTATTCCGGAGCATTGTTACTACACGGTGTCGAATGTCGAAATTTTTTCCCTGATTCTTCCACCAGTATATTTTTATAAAAAAAACATTCCTTAATTGATCAAGCAAACTTACTACTAAAATTTCCGAAAGAAAAATACTGGTGGAAGAATCAGGGAAAATTTTTCGACTGTCGATACCTTGTAGTACTCACACTTTATTTCACTCGCTTTTCTTGATGGATATTTTTCTCCTTCTTTAATCGTAATTACATATTGGAGAAATTTTCGCTACAAACAGAGTGGTGTGAAAAAAGGTCGAGTTCTAACAGGGATGGAGCACGGGCGCAGAATTCATACCGGAATCTGTTTAAGAAATTCCTTTACATATAATATCGTTGATTTCAGAAGTAGAAAATTTTCTTACATTGTTAGTTGTATGAATTCTGGCCCCGTGTTCTAATAATGCTCCGGAATAAATTAAAATATTGACATGTCTGTTTCTAAGTCGAATTTTTTATTTAAAACACGTCAGCGCCCGATATACAAAATGAAAACATTTTTAATTATAATTTGTCAAAGTCGGTAGAAGCATCAATGGGGCGACGTTATCCGGTTCATGCAACATCTACATTATTAAAATTTTAGAAAAATTCTGTGTTTTAGTTTTGTTTTAATATATAGTGATAGATAGATCTTTTTATTACCCCAAGACAGAGTTTCCGACTTTTATAATTTATTCCGGAGCATTTTTAACCCCACTCGCCTTTCCCGCATCAGAGTTTTTATAGAATATTTTCCCCCCAATAAGAGACAACGACTAAGTAAGAAGAAAATTATTCTTTTAAATTACTGGTATGAAAGAAATTTAGGGATAACAATGCTCAGGAATAAATTATAAAAGTTGACAACTCTGCTAAGATTACTATATCTATATAATAACAGTATGTTAAGTGTCAATCCATTGAAAATTCCTGAATGTGATACTACATCATGAATGAGATGATACTAGTTTCAATGGGGGGGGGGGGGGGGGACAAAGTACTAATTGCTAAATTCATATATTAAACAATGTAATTTTTTTTTGAAATTAGATTAAAAAAAATTTCGAATTTGTATGCATTGATTAACTGAATTTAAAAATTTATCATCCTTCATCTTTGTAAATAGCAGTTTTTAAGACGTTCACCAATTGGCATTTTTAATCTGGATCTCTTCTAGAATACTCTATATACAGAAATTATTTTAAGCTCAATATAGTTCAAATATTATGTAGCTTAAGTATTCATACAACATAAATTGGTATTCACAAAAATGATACTGAAAATAGCATCAAATGTACTTTAAGTATTCTTTTTTCATTTTTGAAAATATCAATACTCATTTTGGCATCTTTAAACGTAATACATATTTGTCTTTCTTCTCGATAAAAAAACATTTATTATTATTTTATACTAATATTAGATAAATTGCGATTCGGGTAAATTAGCAAAGAATATTATTTTGTGTGATTATATTATCGATAATGACAAAAAGGGAAGTTTTTAATTTGTTTTTATTTTATACATATCCAGAGCTGCAAACCTAATTGCTAGCACCGCCCATTTTTCCATTCCAGCATATTTTTAGAGTATTTTTCTTCTTAATTCATCGTAAATATTTTTGATGAGAACTACTCTAAAAATAAAGTGGTGTGGAAAAAGGGGCGGTACTAGAAATCATCCAGATTAGGTTGGCATCGCTGCATATCTTTCATTAGGATTCATTACACAGGCAGTTCGAGCTGTAGGGCAGCTTTGCATTATTACATACTATTAATAATTTTTAATTTATTTAAATGCAGAAATATTTTATAAACGACTAGTATGAGGGAAAGGCGAAACTTTCCCATGAAAAATATTTTATATTATTTTATTATTATTATTTACACCCGAAAATCTTTAAAATATAAAATAATAATAATAATAATAATAATAATATATTTACTATAATTTAATTTAAAAAAAAAAAAATTAAATTTTTATTAAATTAAAAATTTTTAATTTTTTTTTAATTTAATAAAAAAAAAAATAATATATTTAGTTGAAATTGGATAAATAATCTAAAATTTTAATTATACGTTGAATATTAATAATATGTAAGGTTATCTCTTTTTCTTTTTTTCGATAAAAGTTATACATAATATTTGATTAATATACTTGAAATTTTTACAAACCCAATATTGTCCGATTAAAAAATTATCGTTTCCACATCCATAGACGTAGTCCTTTTAAAAATTAAAACACTTTCTAAGCCTTCTTCAAGTTGAATAAATTCTTTTGCTATTTTAACAAGGCGAAAACTGAATTCGGATAAATGAGTTAAAAGTTACATTTCACCTTTTCTTTTTTTAAACTGTGATATTCTAGAACAATTATTTAAAATTAAAGTCTCCAGTTTTAAATCTCCTCTTTAATTCTTCGAATTAATTTTAAAATCACTACAATTAAATCTTTGAGATCTAAAGAAATACGCCTTCTAATTTTAATTTAGCTGCTTTAGATTTTTATCTTATTTTGGTTATTCAATTTTATTTTTAAGAACCTCTATGACTGAGTTTACTCGGTCTCATTGTAAAAACCATTCGTAGTGAAAATACAGTGATTTGTTTTCGATATATATTTATATATACAGAGCCTGATTAAGGGGGAAGCACACATTATTTATACTTACACCGTTATTTTTTAACAAATACTTTCCTCCTATAATAAACAGAAAATTCTCATTAAAAATTATTTTAAAAGAATACTGGTGTCTAATAACGGTGAGTAAATTGGATTGTTTTACACCGTTCATTTTTTATAAAAAATATTTCCTCGTCAAAGCGTGGAATTTCTATGACATGAAGTAAAAAATAATTGTAAAAATATTCCGGTGAGAGCGGAGATAATGTGTGCTCCCCCCTTAATCAGGCTCTGTATATATATATATATACATATATATTGGCTTCGGGTGGAGCGCGGGTTACCAGTGAAAGCTAACTTTTCTGGAGATAAGGAAAATTCAAATCAAATTATTATCTCCAATTTTTAACTATCAGTTCTTATAAAAATCGTTCAAGCAGTTTCCTACAAATCTGTAAATCTGGATATGTGTTACGTTTTGTTTCAGGCAACCTGTTAGCAGCGACGGCTAATTTATCTAAAGAAGATTAGTAAGATTGGTTTTTCATCTAAAAAAATAACCATCTAACGTTATTTTATTTTAATTGTTTTAGCGATTTCCTAGAAAATCAAGTTTTTCCCTTATTTCTCTCAGGATGAATGCAGGTTACCAATCAAAACTAATAGATGATCTGTCATTTAAAAAACACACTAACTCAAAATTTTTGTCAAAATGCTTCGAATAAAACTAAGTTTCTATCATTTTTTACGGGGTGAAGAGCCAGTTACATGAACGCAACTTTGTTTAAAGATGATTTAGATTTTTGAGTTTACAAAATTGAATTGTAAATTGAAAAATCTTCTAAACATAGGTTTTTACCAAAATCACTCAAGTAGTTTCTATGAAAATCAATTTTCTGCAATATTTTGTGAGAAGACAGTGTTAGGGTTAGCAGTGGACTCTAATTTTCGTGAACATGAGAGTATGTAAGGTAGTTTTCTCACCTAAAAAAAAAAAAAAAAAAAAAAAAAAAAAAAAACTCTTAACACTAAGTTTTTACCAAAACTGTTTAAGCCATTTCCCAGAAAATAGATTTTCAGCCATACTTTGCAACATGTGGAGTGAGGGTTGACTGTGAACGGTATCTTTCCTGAAAATGAGAAAAAGTCAGTTTAAATTGTCATCACAAAAAATTTCGCACCTTAAACATCCTTATTTAAATAATTCAAGCTATTTCCATTAAAACCATGTTTCTGTCTCGTTTCGCCTTGGTATAGTGAGAGTTAACGCAGCAGAGGGCGTTAATTTTCCTGGAGATGTAGCTATGTCAGATGAGATTCTAATTAAAAAAAAAAAAAAAAAAAAAAATGTTAAAGTTATATTTGATCTATTTCCGAGAAAACCATCTGGCATTTTTTACAATGGACGAAAAAAGGTTAACAGTGAAAGCTAATTTTCATAAAGATAGGTATAAGTTAAATGAATTTTTCATCGAAAATAACACTTAACCCTAAATTTGTATCAAAGTTGTTGGAGCCATTTCCCAGAGAACCAAGTTTCTGCCAACTTTTGTAATTGACGGAGTAAGGGTTAACAGTACACGATTTTTTCAAAAGATAAGAATAAATCCCAAGGATTTGTCTTCTCAAAAGACCTTAAGCCTAAGTATTTTTTAAAATAGTGAGATATATTTCCACGTAAACTTAATTTCTGCCGCATTTTGAAATCGGCGGATAAAAAGTTAACAGTGAACGGGAATTTTACTAAAAATGAGGATAATTCCTATTTATTTTTCTTTCCAAAAAGAGCTCAACTCCAAAAGTTTCATTAAAATTGTTATATCCATTTCTGAGTAATCCCAATTTCTGCCACATTTTGAAATCAGTGAATAGAAGGTTAACATCTAGGGCAAGTTTTACAGAACATGAAGGTAAGTCCAATCCGTATTTTGCTCCATAACATTCTTAACCATAAACTTTGAACAAAATCGTTATATCGATTTCCTAATAATTTCAATTTCTGCCATATTTTGAATCCAGCGGACAAAGGGTTATTAGCGAACACGTATTTTTCTCAAGATAATCTTAAGTCAGATCGATTTTTCTACCCAAAAAAGCTTTTAATTCCAAACATTCATGAAAATCGTTATATCCATTTTCGAATAAATTCCATTCTGTGTCACATTTCGCAACAGGTGGATTAAAGGTTAACAATGAATACGGTTTTTTCTGAAGATTGGGATTAGACCAATCAATTTGTCTTCAAAATTCTCTTAACCACAAACTTTCATCAAATTTGTTAAAGCCGTTTCTGAGAAATCTAGACATAAGCATAAAAAATACATGTTTATTAGTTTATTATAAGTGAAGGATAAATTTTAGCATCGCTACACATTCAGTTGAAACCAGAGATAGATAAACGTCTGAGCACATTGTTCTTGTAATATATATCATTCATTTTTGAATAAATTTTTCAGAAATTCGTCGTGGAACATTTTTCGCATTTAATAAATATACAACTGGCGAAAAAGACTTTTAAGAGAATGGTTAACTCACAATCACAATGTTAAATTATGGTTTATATAATTTAGTTTTAGCGACCTAAAAAATTTGATTTTTCAGGTATATAAGCATTCATAATAATAATAATAATAATAATTAAAAGTTGTGGATTCTTCTTATTGAGTTTAATCTAACCTTTTACGTCCTTTTATAGAAGTACACTTCAGTGTTGTCAGATTGCGAACTTTTTATTCTATCACCAATAATTTTGGAAAGTGATACTTGATATACGTTACAGACGACTTATCTTCGAAGCGATTAGACAACTGTTACAATTAAAATTCAGCGGTGGATATTGAATAAAAAAAAAAAAAAAAAAAACTCCAATCTTGCAACACTGGTACACTTACCGTTATTTTCGGTGTATAATCCGCAAGTTAGATATATGATTTCTCCACATGAAATTTTATTTAACAGAAAAACCTAATACATATTTGAAAAAACAGCTCGTATATATATGCTTTAATTATTAAATAAAATTTCTGGTTCAAAACTGACTTATCTGACCTGATGATTATTATTATTAAATTTACAGTAGTTACACGTTGAATGATATCCAGACTTGCCAACTTGCCGGACTTTGAATACCAATCATTTTTCTTTGGAAATATCCATTTTACTGACATTTTAATTAATTCTTGAACATCGTTAGTGTCCGCCCTTTCCTCACAACACTTTTTTTGAAGGGTATATTTCTTGTTACTAAATCGTAATTACATACTGGAGACAATTTCACTGCAAATAAATGGTCGGTAGAAACAGTGATCCGTAATAAATTAAGATGATGGCATGTTTGAAATAGATAGAAAATATTTATAAGTTTGTTTGGTAATTTAACCCTTTGAGGAGCAAGGTAAAAATCACACATTTATAATCTACAGTCACCAAAATTTGCAAAAACTATTAGAAGGTAAGAAATTAATGAATTTTTTCCACCATATTTAAACCAGTGTTGCCACACTTTGCGATATTTTTATTCAATAGCCAAAAATAATTTAGAGATATTTGATATACATATTAGACGATTTTTCGATTCGATTCGTCTATTATGGATATAAAATATTACTTGTTAAAATTACTAGCGTCTATTGAATAAAAAAATCACAAAGTCTGGGAACACTGATTTAAACTCCAAAATTTTCTTGAAAGTTTCTGGGTTGAGTTTTTGCATTTGGCAGTTTAAATTAAGTGGTGTAAAATATATACCCCCGTCTTTCAAGGTGTAATAGCAAATCTCTTTATGATACGAAAATACAAAATCATGAAAATATCATTTAAAAACTCAGATTTAATAATTGAAATTTAAATATTTAAATGTAAATGATTCACAATTAATTTTTTTTTCAATTAAAATAAATAAATATATAACAACGTAAATTATTTTTTATTAATATTTATAAAAATATACAATGATATATAATTATAAAATTGAGACATAAGATTTCAAGAATAATGTGAGCAAATCCCATAAAACTTACATATATCACACAATAACTGTTTCAGACTTAAATAATAAACAGGGTTCTCACAGTACGACTTTTTCCAAGGACTCTTCCCCAATTATAATCTGAAAATAAATTTCTTCCGAAATGTACAGTGTACATTTTACGAGAAACGTATTTTTAGGTAATAGTAGTGCAAGAGTACTCGGAAACGGACGGATCCCTAAGTAATGCCTAACTCTAGAAATGCCAACATTTCTAATTTCATAGAAACAGTTCCAATTTTTCGATACCGGTAATTTTTGATTAGACATTAAGATTTTTTTAGCAGTTTTCTATGACTAAATAAGATGGAACTTTCCATAAAATATACCGGTATCCAAAAATCATGGCGATTGTCACCTGTGTAATTTATCTTGAAGTACTGTTAGTACTATTTTTTCCCCAATTAAACTCGAATGATCCCTATTAAGCATGTGTCAGGTCTGCTGCAATTTTATTAAAATAGAGGTGGAAAGAAACAACCAGCATACCCGTCATCAGAGCTCAAAGTCCCTTTTAGCTTGTAATTTTTAATCAAAACTATGTATAATATTTTAATTTTGCTATTTAAATTTAACAGTACTCTCTTAAAACCTTTTTAAATTATTACTTGAATATTGGTAAGACACAAAATTCACTTCTCCAAGTCTGAATTTCACCTATAATACGTATATTAAAAACTGTAAAAACATATTATACACTTCTTTTCTCTACCGACATATTCATAAGAAATACATGCTAAAATTACAAAATTAGCGAGCAACAATAACAAAGGAGAAAGGGAGGAGGGTCGGAGGTTTAAACAATCCCTGACAAATTTTCAGATTTATTCAAAATTTTAAAAATAAACTGCACTTTTAAGACTCAAAACTATAAAGGGGAGCGTGGGGCAGGTTGTAACAGTTTTTGAAAAATTAAGTATATTTTGAAATGTATTTACCTTTTCTTGTTTATAATTCATGTTTTCCATAGAATGCATGTTCATCTATCATATTTATGAAACAAACTTTCGTTAATTTTGCTAATTTTAGCACAAAAAATATTTTTTTAAATTATTTGCCTATTACAATTTGCACCGGATTTGGGGCAAATTGTAACACACGTTGGGCAAATTGTAACGGATAAAAAGAGAACCCTAACAATAAAAACGACAATATTTCAAAATGTTTTTTGCTATCAATCATTTATTAATTTAATAAAAAAAGAAATTAATAACTAATATTAAATGATAAACTTCTTGGTATAGTAACAATGAATTATATCAAATGGATTATAGTAAAATAAAGAGAAAATTAAAGATAAAATCAACATAGAAGTCTCTCTTACTCAAAGTTTAAATTAATTCAAGCAAATTATATTTTGTTCCCTTTTATGCATTTAATCATAGCTGCCAATATTTTAATTTATTCTGGAGTACTTTTAGCCCCGCCTTTATTTCGTACCACTTACTTTTTAAAAGTAATTTATTCTTATTTTATCGAAGTTACATATTGGAGAAAATTTTTCTATAAATAAAGTGGTGCGGAATAAAGGGGGGCTAAAAGTACTCCGGAATAAATTAAAATTTTGGCAGCTATGATTTAATGTGTGCACACATTTTGCAAATTAAGCATTATACCCATTCTTATGCCACAGAGAGCGTTTAGCAGAGCTCGAATTCTCCGCCCTTTTTCAAGACACTCTCAATGACGAGAAGTTTCTGCTTTTTTTCTAAAACTATTTTTATGCAATATTCTCTAATTCACGATTAAATCGTGATTCCAATTCGTGGTTAAATAATCACGGTACTATAATATAAAAACACAGAATATATTTCTGTAGAAATATATTATTGACAAAGAAGCCAAAAATTTTTCATTTCTTAGTTTCCTGAAAATGGGCGGAGACTCCGAGCTCTGGCTGTAGGCATCTCAACAAGCCATCCTTCTAACATATTAGAACTTGCCCCAAAATTTTGTTTCAACTTGCCCCATCGTATGATTTTGGACATTTTGTTTATTTATAAAAATATATAACGATTTACACAAACAGGGATGGAACACGGGCGCAGAATTCATACCACTACCAATGTAAGAAAATTTTCTACATCTTATATCAACGATATTATAGGTAGAGAAATTTCTTACACAGATTCCGGTATGAATTCTGCGCCCGTGTTCCATCCCTGCACAAAAAATAAAAATTTCATTTTATAACTAAACACAGACTAAATAAATAGCGATAAATATTTCGTTAAAGTATAAATTAACATACCTTTAATCAAAATTTACGAAATATTTCTTTTTTCCCACTAACTAGCTAAAAGGAAGTACGTGTACAGAACCTCTCATTATCAATTTTTGTGGAGCACCGATTGTGCTTACATTATAAAGCGCGTCATAAGAAATATGTTTATAAAAATATTTAATCACAAATGTTACAAACTATTTTGTAAATTTCGTGTTACTTCTTACCATAGAGTCTATGCTTCTTACCCCTGTGACAACTAGCCCCACGCTCCCCTTTTTAAGTTTGAAGCTTTCTCGAAATTTGTTTTGGCTAAGGCCTTGAATAAGGGGATTTTTTAAAAGTTACATATCAAAGGTTTACGAGAGAGTTACATACGAAAAGTGGTTAATTCACATCAAGAGTTACCCAGTACTGCCTGCTCTCATAAAACGTGACTCTTAACAGAGATATGCATTTGTACATGGGCACTGAATCGAGGTAAATCGGCCAAAAAGGAAATTTTGGAAGCGAGAAAAATTGTCCCTTATAGGAGGTGGCTCTTAAATAGCTGTGGTGTTTTTAAAAAGGTTTTTGATTGCTGATGTTTATTGAAATATAACAGATAATTACTTAAAATAATTTTATCGAAAATGTTATCCATCATTCCAATATGAATTTAAGTTTTTTTCCCCCTATAATTATAAGTTTTGTGAATGTCAATGTTTTCTTTTCGGGGGGTGGGGGTTTAGTCCCCTTCCCCCCTTGGATCTACCATTGTGTGGAGTAATTTTCTACAATATATAACTACAATTATATATGAATAAAATACTTTTGAAAAAAAGTAGTGTGGAAAAAAAAGGCGATTTAAAAAAATATTTAGAATAATTAGAAACAACAAGTAATGAAAAAGAAAAGCAGGATGTATTTCTAGTGTTTATTTCTTAATTCTGGAAATCATCAAATATTCGCAGTACAGCATAGTAAAAGGAGCAACATATTCAATCTATTTGCTTAAAGATTATTTTGCAATAAAGTTTTACAAAAAATTGTTTTGTGTATGTGTGTTTGTGTAAATTTTACTTCAAAAAATTTTTCGATTATATTATTTGTGTTTAAAAAATCTTTACGATAAAGTCAATTTTTTTTTTTTTTTTTTTTTTTTTTTTATTGACTCAAAATACCTAAATAAAAATTCAAGAAACTTCCATTTTATTTATATAACATTTTTTTCTTTTTATATCTCTTCATTTTCATTTATTTACGAGTCTTTTTACTGTATTTACCATGCGTTCGATGAATTTAATTACAGTCAATTAATTCCACTCATTGGATAAAATAGAAAGATAAGATATTTAATCTTCTGCGTAACCCAAAGGCATTGAAAAGGAGAATTTTTCATTTGGTTAGTAATCTTTCCGTATACGTTCACGAATTTTTCCCCGTAATTTTTCATTTATACATCAAAGTAAATATTTTCCGAGAAGCTAAATGAAAATTAGTTTATTCTGGAGTTTATTTATATATTTTTTTAATTAGATAAATGCCATATTTTAATATATAAATTTTTGAAGATAGGTTATATCAAACGATAGCATTGATGGAGGAAAAAAGTAAGAATTTTTCATGAAAAAGGAATTTTTAATTAAATAAGAAAAAGAAAAAATCGGTTTCATTTAAAACGTTTTTAATGAATACATGGATAAACACGAATTTTATAATAAATTTTAGAAAAAAATAACTTATTTTTCTTTATTTTCAACCAAATCATTAGAGATCATTCCTTTTTACTTTTTTAAACATGTTTATAAAGATTACTGAACAATATTTTCATTTCTCCTATTTCAGAATAATTTGTAATTTATGATTTAAGGAAATAAAATCTCCTATTTAAAATTAAGCCCTTAAATGCGGTATTTTTTAAAAATATTTTTATATACCATGCCTCTCTGCATAGTAATATCAGTTTTACTAAATCGCTGAAACTCTCGAACCAATTTTTTTAAGGGTTTAATAATACACTGCTTGACAAAACTTTCGCAATGATTTGACTATAAAAAATTACAAATCATGTACGGATGTGTCCCCATGATGATTTAAAGGGACAATAAGAAGCAAATATAAATATCAAGACTGTTTAATATCTCAAAATTAAAATATTTTACAGAAAATACTTAAAAGTGTAGCGAAAATTTGTTCTACCATTAAGTAATCATACACATCTATAACAAATAAAAAATGACAAAAAAGTAAGACGGTTATTGAATTTGTGCCCTTTTAACATCAACGACCCTTACCAAACGTCCAGGAATTTATTTGCATAGATTTATTATGGTTTCCTTATTGAACTTCTTTGCACAACTCTCCAAAGCAAGAAATAGTTGTTTCCTGTCATCGTATTGCTTATTGTTGTACACAACCTCCGGCATTAGGTGCCACACATACTCAATGGTGTTCAGATTGGTGCTGCGCGTGGGGACCGACCTACGACAGCAATTTTATTGGACTTCAGGTACTCCATCACGTTTTTGAAGTTTCGATACTCGCATCGCTTTGCTGCCAAACCTATTTGTTCTGGCCAAATTGTCCATGACACCACGGGATAAAGGTGATTCGTAGGTCATCAAGACAATTTAGGCTGTTATATTTGTCTCCAACAACCTTTATCACGAGATTACCGAAGCTGGAGATGGCAGCTAAGATAATTACATCGCTATAACATACTTGACGTTTCACCCGATGCAGTGCGATGCCGTTATCACCCCCAATGTTCGACGTATGAACTGACGTTGTTGAGTCCATTGAGTCAAAAACGTTTGCTTGAAGCATAGCCTCCTTAACTAGATGCCTGTCGCGTGGCTCATAAACTTGGCAACAGTTGAAGCGGTAGACAGCGCCACCTGGTACAGATTGCATAGGTGCCAAGTCTCCCGTTTTTCAAGGGAGACTTCAAAACGGAAAATTTTTATAGCTGTTTTCGGTAATATTAATCGACGAAAATATAAATAAGATATTCCATTTAAAAATACTGGTGTCAATTCTGATTTAAAAGTCTAAAATGTTGGCAGCTCTGAGATTGCGTGACTTTTTTGTTCAACTGTCACCAATAATTTTAAGAAATGATATATGATATATATAATCAATGTTTCTTCGATTCTATTCGCCTTTTATGTATATCATATCCCACTTTTAAAAATTTTTGGTGGCTGTTGAATAAAAAAATTGCGCAATCTGTACCAGGTGGCGCTATCTACCGCTTCAACTGTTGCCAAGCTTCCGAGCCCCGCGACATGCATGTACTTTAGGAGGCTATGATTGAAGTCTGTGGATCGACAATGTGTTTGTGTGCGACATGAAACGCTCTTCTCCGTGTCTCGACGCAGTTGTTTCTTGATTCTTTCGTATCTAAAATGTTGGTTGGTAAAAGTTCGACAAATAGTTCAGCATCATAATTGGATCCTTCTAAACACTTGCTTGGACGGCTGCTTTCTTGAATCTTTTAAGTTAGACATACAATCAGATGATTTCGGCACTTTTTTTCAGTGAGCATCCACAAATCTTTAAATTACTGCACATTTATTGTACCGCCTGTGAAGCCCTTATTTTTACATGAAATATTTCCGAATCACTTACTGGTGGCCCTATTATTTTCGCGTTTAACACTAAAATCTTTATTGTTTTTGTGATAATATAGTAATTTGATGTATATTGATTTCTCGTTCTATTTTACATATAGCTTTTTAGTAATATTACGCGCCGAGATTCCGGTAGTCGCCAAAGCTTTGTCTAGAAGTCTATTAAAGTTTTCCGGCAGCCAAAAAAATTATGTTTTTTACAGAGAAGTAAAAAAAAAAAAGTATATAATAATACAAAATAGAAAACACGATGTATGACTGATTTGGCAACACTTCTGATTTCACAGCTGCCAGCCGTCTCGTATTTTTAACAACACTACCTCATTATTTTTATTATATTGAGTAAAAAAATATGCAACTTAAAAAGAGGAATATAACTAATCTAAAAAATGTAGTGTTAGGAAACAAGGAGAGTTGACCACTATGTGATTTGATTACCTATGATTTTATTTTTCAAATTTTTAAAAGATCGAACACTTATGTGACTTCCACATTACTACTACATAAAAATTTTGTAAAACTGATACATCTGATCTGCGGAATATACGCTAAAAATTACTGTGCTTTATAATCACTGTAATTTCCAGCGTTTAGTTGCAGGTCAGATAAATAAATTTTACACCAAAAAATTCACCCAACCTATATTTAATTGAAGCAATACCACATAGAAATATAGCTTAGTTTGCTGATTAAATTTTCTGGTATTACACCGATGTATTTCACCTGTGGATTATAGGTAGGAAAATATAGCAATAAAAATAATTTTTTTTTCTTTTTTTTTTTTTTTTTTTTTCATATGTAATATTTTTCGAATATTTTATAGAATTCAGAAGTGACAGTTTTTTCTTTAAAATCTCTGAAAAAAATTTATGGCATAAAATTAAATTTGATTCTTTCTCCTTAAGTTAAAATATTTATTTATTTATTTTAAAAAAAGTTAATAATCCTTAAAAATAATTATAAACATAAAAATATCATATATTGATTATATTTTATTTATAAGATTGTGTCATTTATCGGATCAATATATAAAACGTTTTTATACTTTCAAGAGCATTTTTTTTTTTTTTTTTTACTTATTAATTCTTACTCTCAGTTACAGTGAATATTTTGCTTATTCTAAGCAAATTCAGCTTTTGAAACATTTATGCAAGGCATTCGATTATGCTATATCTACAAAGCGATATTTATTATTTATTGCCTTTTGTAATAATAGTTCATTTTAAATAACTGATTGAAAAATATATTTCACACACGAAAGGCGTATATACATCGTTAAACTCATACATCAAGGTCTGTGATTAAAACAGTTATTATTTTATTTATTTTTTTCAAACGCTACGTCAACTGACATTTAGTCAGTAATGAAATTCCCCCGCAAGTTAAATATTAGACGTGAAAATATTCTCTTTATCAATTACTTTTTAAAATATTCGTTTAGCAAACATTCATTAAGTTTAAAATTCACACGAATGACAAAGCTTTGAATGTTAATTCTCTGTTCAAAATATTTTTCCTTTTCAGAAACCCCTCAATTTTATTTAAATTTAGAATTTAAATCAAAGTTTTACGAAAATAAATTTGTTTCAGCACATATCTTTCTAAATAACTGCCGATAAATTAAATCGTCATTTTAGAATATACGTAACGTTTAACATTTAAATGCTAAAACGCATTTATCATTCACAGCATTTTATTGTTTTCATAAAAAATACTTAAAAAATAGGTTACAATTCACTTTTTGTGTATTATATATATTTAATTTGTCTCGTTTAAATACTGATATAAAAATGTACAATCGGCAACACTCGATGTTATTTCTATATTATTTGACGTAGGACAATCCAGTATATATCATTAAAAGGGAAATTTAGTGTAATTTCTGAACATGACGTGAAACTTTGAATTAGAGGTCATCTACGTATTTAAATTAGCATACCAACTGTGATTTTTGTGATGCAATACTCAATTTTGACTTCATATTTGATATTTTGATAGACTTGCAGTGCGTAAAAGTATACCGTTTGTATACATTTTCCTTAGTATTCACAGAGTAATAACCAAAAAGGTGTAAGGGGGTTATCCGAAAAGCTAGAAAAATAAAATATCAGATCATACAAGAAAAAGAACAAAATCATATTCTTTCACACAAGAAATATTTCATGAAAAAAAAAAAAAAGGTAAAAGAAATAAATCGGAATTTAAGTGTTATTACATTTCCACTACCTTGTTTTTGCCAAATTTCGGTTTGTTAGATACAGAAGGTAATTATAATTTAGGTCGCAATTTCAAAACGCTCTAGCTTTAAAACTACCTGTCAGAGTTACTTGATAATTTACCAGAAGAAACAAGAAGCAATAGAATTTTGTTTGGCGAAGGAAAAAAATAATTCAAAAATGCGCCGATAGTGGACTCTGTCAGGGTTCAGATTGCTGTTGTGGAATTATCCAAATTACTAAGAAGTGACTTGTGCGTTGCAGACACGCTCCCTTTCACTTACCCATGTGATTTATGGCTTTGGATATACCTGAAGAATGTTATCTACAACGAACGATTACGAATCTTGGCGACTTGAAGGTAAGCATTACGCACCACATTCATAGCATCAGCACAGATACCCTCTGATCTGTTGTGGAAGATGCCATTTTACGCTTCAAACTAGTAGAGGAACAAGGCGGAGGGCATATCGAACAACTTATTCGTTAATCAGGCGTAAGGTGTTTGTTTCATGGAGATCTTTTTTTCTCTTTTTACTCTCACTCTTTTCGCTGTAAACTTATGTTTTTTTCTTTTCGCTAATAAATTTGTCGTAAACACTTGGAGTCTATTATTTCATTTTGGCTAACGACATCCATGCGTCCAACGAATCCTTTTAGGCCTTTCCCATGTTATTTAAAGACATTATATGATGAGGCGCTGGATATTGACCCGCCAGCTGATCCGCCATGTTTGTTCGTGATGTTATAAGCGATACCATTACGCTCTAAAAATTTTCAAATCTACAAAGAATCCTAAAGATAAATGAATATGTTTTATTGAGATTTTAATTAAAGGAAAAGTGTCAGACGCTGGTAAAATTAAATTACGTTCTACGGCGATCGACTGGTTTTTGAACGAACGTTCGCCATATTTGTTCAATGTCCAGTCTCTATTCAGGGTCACTAATGTCATTACTCTTACAACGCCATCTATCGGCAATTTTTTTTTTTTTTTTTTTTTTTTTTTTTTTTGCCAAACAAAATTCATTTGCCTCACCATTGTTCTGGTAAAATATCAAGTCATTCTGATAAACAGTTTTAAAATTAGAACGTTTTGAAATCGCAATTTTAATTATAATCTTATTTTAGACTGGTAATACTTTTTTAAAGCGAATTTCATTATAGAAATAAGCTATAAACCTAAGCGACATTTTCTGAGTAAAGAAAAAACTCTGTTAATTATTTTGTAAACAAGGCAGATTGTACGTAGCGTTGCCACATCTGGCGGATTTTTTTTTCAAAAATTACCAATAAGTTTACGATGTTATATTTTATATACATTATAAACTATCAGTCTTTGAAGAGATTAGGCAAACGTTACAATTAAAAATTATTGGCGACTATTGAATAAAAATCCGCCAGATCTGGCAGCACTGGTTGTACAGTCAGAAAAAAAAACGTCCCCCCCCCTCCAGATACACACACCTAATTTCGCCGCAACATAGGTGCCAAGTCACCCGTTTTTCAAGGGAGACTTCAAACCGGAAAAATTTCACAGCTGTTTTCGCTAATATTAATCGTTGAAAATACATATAGCATATTCCATTTAAAAATACTGGTGTCAATTCTGAATTAAAAGTTTAAAATGTTGGCAGCTATACCGTAGATATTCGTAGAAATATGCGGCTGGTACCGATCGATTTGTAATAACGTCTAGATTACAATGGTATAGTTAGATTTTTCTTGGGGGCCGTTTACGTGTTAAAACTGGCATCAAATTAATTTTTTTCAATGTTAACCTCCATTATTTATAATTTATAACCATTATTTGGATCAAATCATCGCTAAAAATGGTATAGTTTGTATATTTTGCTCAATTTTTCAGAGAGTTATAAGCTGTCAAAGTATAGAGATGCTAATGTTAAATGAATGTGACAAACATTAACTCATATATTCGCAAAAATTTATTATATTCAAATTATGTATTTTTTTTTTTTATGCGTTAGAATGAAGTGACCAAAAAAAAAATCTATGCATACTTTTAATAAAAAAATATTTTTTGAATTATGAAAATTATTAATAAATTCATATTCGAAAAAATTATGAATTATGACCTACATTAATTTCTGCACGATTAGAACAGGTATCACCAAAAACATGGGTTTCCAAATTTACAGCTCGTTTCTAGCATTATTTTTTTAGTTACAGTGATATTTCATTTTTTATTGCTGTTAGGGGGCCATCTCTTGTTATAATCTGTATCCTCTGTGAGTAAATATCTGTATATATTTTGACGAAAAACTATTTTAATTTACCTTTATGTTATTCTAAATGTTTTCTAAGGAACATATCGATGTTTATGATACAAATTGTATTATTTTTAATAAAATTATCGCAATGCAAGCGAGAGATTGTGAAAGAATTCCAAAAGAAATGAAGCCCCGCTTCTATTTTGCGGAAATAACATTTAAAAAAAAAAACAGTTTGCATATTCGTATATGTCTGTATATATGACGCTGGCATACATAAATGTCAATGGCATTTACGACATCGAATGCTGAAGACAAAATTTACAAGATTTAATTGGAAGTATGTAAAATAATTTTGTTTTATAATGTAAAGTTTTAGAAAAATTGTGTAAAGGCGTGGTTTCCGTTGCAAAAAGGAGTATACTCGATTGTAAAATATTAAGTCTTTGTTCTTAAATATTACATAACTTTTACAAGTTTCTCACAGCTAAAATTTTATTTTTTCCCTGTTGTCTATTTTATCTGTATACATTCTGACGAAAAACTATTTTTATTTGCCTTTATGTTACTCTTATTGATTTCTAAGCAACATTTCGATGTTTATTCAGGGTTCCCACGGCCACGCCTTTTTTCAAGGGCTCTTCCACCAGAATAATCTTAAGATAAATTTATTCTTAAATGTACAGTGTACATTTAATAAGAAATTTATTTTTAGATAATACTGGTGGAAGAGTCCTTGAAAAAAAATCAGGCCGTGGGAACCCTGTTATTATACAAGTTGGCTTTTTTTTGTAAAATTATCGCAAAGCAATCGAGAGATTGTGAAAGAATTCAAAAAGATTACAAACCCCGCCTCTATATCGCTGAAATAATATTAGAAGACTTGTTTACATATTCGTATTTGACTCTATATGTAACGCTGGTAACCATAAATCTCAATGGCATTTACTACATCGATTGATGAAGACAAAACTTAAATGATTTAATTGCAAATATGTAAAATAATTTTGTTTTATAACGTAAAGTTTTAGAAAATGTGTAAAGGAGTGGCTTAAGTTGCAAGATAGAAAATACCCGAACCTGAAATGTTAAGTATTTCTTTTTAAATATTAAATAACTTTTCCTAGTTTCTCAGTGATGAAATTCCTTTTTAACCCTGTTGTCCTTTTTTATTATTATTTGAATAATGTACGGGTTCGTTCACCTCAAGTTAAATGTCATGTTTTGGGAAAAGCGGTAAGGCGAGGCTTATTGCTTGAAAGAGCAATACATGAACATTCCATTTTTTTTTTCTGTTTTTAAATTATTATAAATAATATAATTTTTATAAGATTTTTTAAAACGAATTTTCTGTTTTAACTTTGTTGCGATATTTTCGCTTTTAATTGCCGTTTGTAAAAGCTTCATATTACTTAAATTTTATCGCATGACGTAATGTAATAAAATATAAAATTTTTATTAAATACTTTTTAATACATCAAATAGTGTTTTTTTTTTTTTTTTTTTTTTTTTTTTAGTTTAAAGCGCAATACTATTTCTATTCGATTAATTCCAATCACGTCATAAAATTCACATTTTTTATGGAAAAAGAATTTAAAAGAAAGTAATATGCCTTATTATTTTTAAAGATATAGATCTTAAACATTTAAAATTAAGAATTCAAATACAGTAGACTACTGTATAACGCCGGATATTCGTTCTGGGCAATAGGAAATCGTGTTGTGGGACATACTTTATCAAACCAATTCAGAGACTCCAACATCCTAATTAATATTCCGTAGTGTTGTTAGTCACGCCCTTTTTTACACACCAGTAAATTTTTACAGTAATAGTCTCCAAATTCAATTACGATTAAATAAGAAGAAAAATGCACTAAAATGCTACTGGTGTGAAAAAGAAGGCGTGGCTAACAATACTACGGAATATTAATTAGTATGTTGGAGTCTCTGCCAATTTATGCATTCAGTCCAATACTGGACAATTTTATTTTGTTTAATTTTATTTTTATTATTGTTTTCTAAGTAAGGGTTCGATGTTTACGATACAAATCAACCTATTTTTGTAAAATTAATGCATTGCAAGCGGAAAATTTTGATGGCATTCCCAAAGAATAATAACCCCCACCCTCTGGCTGTTTTGAAACAATACTTTAATTTAAAAAATGTTTCTTGTTTCCTTATTTGTATTTTGTTAATTTTTTATAGAACTCTAGCATATACAACGAATGAAATTTACCGTTTCGACTTTTGATAACAAAATTTCAGTTATTTAATCATGAATATGCTAAATAATTTGATGTTTTAGAGAAACGTATAAAGGCGTGACTTATTACTCAAAATACGAATGCTTTTAAACAGTATCTACTTTCCATTGGATATTAAATATCCTTTCTCAGATTTTTGTTTAAATCTTGTTATCTATATTTTTGTATATTGTATATTGTAGGTTTGTACGCCTCAAATTAAAAGTAAAACTTTACAGTAACACTTTCATGCGGGGCTTACTGTATAAAATAAAAATATACTCAGCAGAAGTAGATAATTTTTTCCCTAAATATTATTATTATTATTTTTGCTGCTGTTATTATTATTATTACTATTATTCTTTTATCTTGCTATCTAGATTTTTGTAATTGAACATTGTAGGGTTCATATGACCTATTTAAATTTTAACGCATGAAGTGACGCAATAAACTATTTAAAAAAAAATATTTATAAGCAAACACAAAACGTACTGTTAATTAATTTCGTTCTTTTTTTTTTTTTTATAATTAATATTTTTGTACTTTATTTCCGGTATGAATCTTAATGAATAATGTTCATTCTATGCTAGATCATAATTTATTTTTTCTAAATGTATAGACGGACGCCTAGTACATTTTCTCTTCTAACTCTATCAAGAATTGACTTAAAGTATATAAATAGGACTTTTTGCAAACCGCCTTGATCTCAGAAATTTCAATATGAGATCAAAAATAGGGTTTCCATTGAAAAAAATAAAATAACTTAATGCTTTTTTTAGTACACATACAACCCCTTACGCAAAATCTAACTATACCATTATAAACTACATGTTATTACAGATAGATCAGTACCAGCCGCATGTTTTTTACGATAATTTATGGCGAAATTAAGTGTGTGTGTGGGGGGGGGGAGGGGGGAGTTTGCTGGAATAATCAACACCTAATGATTAGAAAAAATAGTTTTCTTTAATTTCTTTATTTGTTTTCATTTTATCCTCTTTAATGTTCAATTAAAAAAATATATTAACTATATAAAATATTGTGGGAAACAACCACACGACTTCAATTACCCACTATTACATGTATTATATACATTTTTTTGGAGATAATCAGAATTGGAGTGATTTGGATGTGATCAGAAAGCATAAAATAGACCTAACAAAGTAGACACCTGAAAATTATCTGGTAAGAGAAAGATGATACACGTGTAAAGATATGTAAAACAGAATTTACATAGTTAGAAAATAAGAAAAAAATCGGTAAGGTCATTTTTTGAAACACCAATTTTCGCCATTTAAAACTGTCCTGACTAAGCAGGTTGACTGATAATTGTCCTCTAATAACACTGCAATATATGAGAAAGTATATTTAAGATGGGTTTATGTAACAATTTTCAAGAAAATTGTTAGAGACTTTTTTGAGACACCCACTTTCACCAAAACTTGACGTATTTAATTGTTGTCCCGAAAACCAGTGTTGCCAGATTGCGCGACTTTTTTATTCAACAATTACCAATAATTTTGAGAAGTGATATTTAATGTACATAATCGACGATTAATCGTCTATTATGTACATCAAACATCACTTCTCAAAATTATTGGTGAATATTAAATAAAAAAGTCGCGCAATCTGGCAACACTGCCGAAAACAATAATTACATAAAAAAGGATATCTAAAAGAGTGTATGGCGAGTTTGAAAAAAATCCTCAGAGAAATGGAACGCACTTGCGAGACCTGAAATTGAACTACTACCAATGCGCCTACCAATTTTTCTGAACTAATTAACTAATTCATATAAAAGGACATCTAATAGAGTGTTTATATAACAACCTTGAAGAAAATCGTTCAAGCCGTTTTTGAGATACGGACTTACGGCTCCATTTCCGGTTTCGGTTGTACCACTTCTGATTTTCCAGTTTCCACGAAAAGTTGGAAAATTCATCTGTACGCCAGACTTGCCTCAATTCTGAAGATTTGTAATTCTATATTTATTTGTTTAGGGTGTATGACAGTCAGAAGATTTCCCACATACACACGCACTGACCAATTGCTAAAAACCAAATTTTTGGACTCAGGAGACCTTAAAACGTGTAAATCTGGTGAAAACTAGATATCGAAATACAATACTTCCATTATGTACGGTAGTCAAGTAATAGGCTTACTTGACTTACTAAACTTACATTCTTAATATGATAAAAATGTAGATTTTTTAAATCACGAAAAGTGCAAAACGTACTAGACAATAAAAACAATTTTACTTAATCAAAAGTACTTTTCATCAATATATTAAGTTTTAAAAAGATAAAATTAGAGTATTTTTTCGAAATCGTTATCATTAAAATTTTAGTTGAATCTCTTTTATAATAAATTAGCTTCAGAAACAAAGCATTTCAAATAGAAAACAATATTTAATTCTACAATAATAAGTTTTAAAGGGTGAAAAATAAAAATAGTCTCTAAAAATTTGTGGAGTTTTATTCCCTTAAGTGAACTTTTTAGCTAAAGAACTTTTCCCAACTATGTTTCTTTCAGAAAGTTCTGTAATCGAAATATTTGATTTTGGGTTTAATTTAATGAGGTTTATTTTAGGTTTAAAATAAAATATAAAATGTGGATCTAAGATCTGGTCAATTATTTACAAACTGCTTAAGGTATTGTTTTAATTAGACAATGACTGTTAATCAAATTCGAATATTTACGTGTAACATAAAATTATAATCCGTTTAGGCTTTAAAATGAAACATAGACTTTTAAATAGTTAAATATGACTGCAACTAAAATTACAAGTCCCATTTCAATTTCGCATCTTTTTTTTTTTTTTTTTTTTTTTTATATATAATCATTAAAAGTATTAATAGAAAAAATAAAATAAAATTTTTTTTGTTATCAATCAAGATTCCCATGTCCATTAATTCTGCATTCAACTACAGTGCGTGTCGAAATGATAGGTCCACCAGTAAAAACGAAAGTTATGTTGGTAAAAAAGGTTTTATTGTGTACAAAGTACTATTTTATAAACTACATTACTTCATTCAATGTAAAATAATACATGAATAATATACAAATAATAGGAATAATAAGGAAAACAAAAATTACGTGAAAAAGCTGTTTCAAAAAGATAGGTCCACTGAACCAATCATCAAATTAATGTTAAATTAATAAGATTTATAAGATAATTTTTCCACCTTGTTACAGAATAAGCTCATAAATCCTATTCGGCATGGTTTCTACAAGTTTTTGCAAACACTTTTTCTCTATTTTTGACCATTCGGAGGAAATAGCCTTTTTCAAGTCTGCAGTACTGTTGTATTGCCTTCCGCCTGCATACATCGCTCTTGCGAGTATACCCCACATGCTTTCTACCAGATTCAGGTCGGGGCTGCAAGGTGGCCAATCGATAACATGTACACCATTATCCAGAAACCATTCGAAAGTGGACTTTGCAGTGTGCACATGAGCATTGTCCTGTTGGAACATGAAGAATGGGCCCCCAATGTGCTCTGATTGTGGAAGAAAATATTGTTCAAGCAGCTGTTGGTAGCCTGCAGCATTAAAACGATTGTCTACAAATGCTATATCAGTTTTTCCTGCACCTCCGGATCCGTCCCATACCGTAACGGAACCGCCACCAGCTTGCCTCTTCGAGAATATCTGTCTATCGTTACGCAGATCGTGCCAGTAGTACTGCCAGCCATCTGGACCATCCAGGTTGAATTTCTTTTCATCACTGAATATCACACGATGTCAATCTTGTTTCCAGGACATCACTTCATGTGAGAAATTCAATCTCTTTTCTTTGTGCTTTTTAGTCAATTTCTGAGACGCTTTCCTCTTCACGTAAACTATATTGCCGAACTTCTTTACCACTCTATGGACTATAGATTTTGATATTGGAGGGTTTTGTTGTCTTGTCACAGTGGATAAGCTCATATTTCCAGATTTTAACTCCTTTACGATAGTCCTTCTTTGTCGGGATGTCACTTTTGATGGGCGGCCAGATGATTTTTCCCTGCCATAAGCATTTCTAAGTCGCAAATAATTGTTTAAAACATTATGTGATCTGTTTAAAAGTTTTCCTATTTCTCTATTCGATTTTCCACACGTTTTAAATGCATCAATTTCCCCCTTCTCAACCAGCGAAAGACTGCAACGGCGACCCATTTCGTTTGATTACAACGTGATGTTCAAATCTGTTTAAATACCTCCACAGCAGCCAGCATAATCCCGCAGTAAGACTAAGCAACGATATTTATGCAAATTTTTTGGAAATAAACGTGATTGGTGCAGAATTTCTGAAGGCGGACCTATCTTTTTGAAACGGTCTGAAAATGAAAATTTGCATAAAATAAAAAGGAATTATTTATTTTTAAGAAATTTCTTCATAAATAGTTATAACAGTTACTGATTAATTATCTCTACCAAAAAAGTGAGTCTTATTCTCAATTAAGATTCGAAATTTTGAAAATTGCGGGTGGACCTATCATTTCGATACGCACTGTAATTTTCATTAAAACAATATTTGTAATAAAATAGGTGTATATATTTAATAAGTTTATTTCAAAAGAATGTTGGTGGAAGAGTAATTGAATAAAGGCAAGAACGCAGAAACCTTGTTAGTACATTTACATTGAAGAACAAGAGTTCTTGTTTAATATAAAATTCAGCCCTGCCCTTGGGCGTTTCTGAAAACGCCTTATTGTTTGCAAAAGGGTCTTGCGTATTTGTGTTGAAACTCCTTAAGTGCCGCCGACATATATATATATATATATATAGCAGCCCATTTTTTTAATTTATCCCGGAATATTGTTGGTCCCGCCCTTTTTTCCCCACCGCAACCTTTTTAGAGTAATTTTCTTAATATTTAATCGTAATTACATATACAGGGTGATCAGTTTAAAAGAGTACCCGTTGGTTTTTCTTACTACCCTTAAATCTGACGGATGTGGCAACTATTCTAACACTGAATAATATTGTTTGAACCTCCTTGTTTAAGTGTGGGAGAGAATTTCCAACACTGTTGGACTGTTACAACTTCATTTGTGAAGCAAAACAGAACTGGAGACGCACAGTGTTACTTAATCCTGTGATAATTTTATTTTTGATAAACATAATTTAATTCACATTTTTTTACATTATCATTCCTCACAGAAAATGTCGAAAATGTTCGCTACCATTTTGAATGCAAACATGAACACGTCGAACTAATTTTTTGACACACTTCGCAGCATTGTTGGTGTTATTGACGAGATTTCTTCAGTTATGATCTGTTTAATTCATCGATGTTTACAAGACTTTTCTGAAAAACCCTATGAAATGATAATGTAAAATTGCAATGATAATGTAAATGTAATGTACGAATGATAATGTAAAAAATTTGAATTACATTTTGTTTTACATAAATAAAATTATTACAGGATTAAATAACATTGTGCGTCTCCATTTCTGTTTTACCTCACAAATAAAGTTGTGACAGTCCAACAGTGTTGAAAACTGCCTCCCACACTTAAACAAGGAGGTTCAAACAATATACTTCAGTGTTAGAATAGTTGCCACATCCTTCATATTTAAGGGTAATAAGAAGAACCCAACGGGTACTCTTTTAAATTGATCACCCTGTATATTGAAGAAAAAATTTCTACGAAGATTACAATATGAAAAATTGACGGGACTAACAGCATTTCGGAATAAAATAAAAAAGTTGGCAGCCAAGTATATATATATATATACTAGTAACATTTATATTATCAATTGCTGAGGATAAAATTTAAGTAATTTAAAAACGGCTATGTACAGTCACCCAAAAAAAAAACGCCACCCCCCCACCTAACTTTGCCGTAAATTATCGTAGAAACATGCGACTGGTACCAATCAGTTTGTAATAACGTCTAGTTTATAATGTTATAGTTAGATTTTACTTAGGGGGTCGTCTACATATTAAAACTGACATCAACTTCATTTTTTTCAATGGTAACCCCCATTTTTTATAATTTATTTAAATTCTTTGGATCAAATCATCACGGAAAATGGTATAGTTTATATATTTCGTTCAATTTTTCATAGAGTTATAAGCTGTCAAAGTTTGGGGATGCTAATGTTAAATGAATGTGACAAACATTAAATCATATCTTCCGAAATAATTATGATATTTAAATTCTGTTTTTTTATTCGTTAGAATGAAGTGACCCAAACATATTCCATGCAAATTTTTGCTAAAAAAACATTTTTTCAATTATGAAAATTATTAATAAATTCATATTTGAAAAAATTATGAATTATGACCTATGTTAATTTTTGCACGAATAGAACGGGCATCATCAAAAACATGGGTTTCCAAATTTACAGCTCGTTCCTAACATTATTTTTTGAGTTACAGTGATATTTCACTTTTTATTCCTGTTAGGGGGCCGTCACTTGTTATAATCTGTATCCTCTATAAGTAAATGTTTGTATATAATTTGACGGAAAACTATTTTAATTTACCTTTATGTTATTTTTATTGTTTCCTAAGCAATATTTCTATGTTTATTATACAAATTGGCATATTTTTGTAAAGTTATCACAATGTAGGCAAGGGATTGTGAAAGAATTTCAAAAGAAAAGAAGCCCCGCCTCTGATTCGCTGAAACACTATTTAAAAAAAAAAAAAAGACAAATTTGCATATTCCTATTTGACTCTATATGTGACGCTGGTATGCATAAATCACAATGGTATTTACTACATCGATTATTGAAGACAAAACTTAAATGATTTAATTACAAATATGCAAAATTATTTTACTTTATATTATAAAGTTTTAGAAAAATTGTGAAAAGGCGTGGCTTACGGTACAAGAGAAGAATATATCCGATCCTATTATGTTAAGTCTTTCTTCATAAGTATTAAATATCTTTTTCTAGTTTTTCGCTGCTAAAATTCTATTTTAACCCTGTTACACTTTTTTTCGCATTTCAATATTCAAGAGTACGTACACCTCTAGTTAAATATCATGTTTTAGAAAACACGGTACAGCGAAACTGATTGCATGAAACAGCAATTATGCATTCGACAATCGTTTTATTATTATTATTATGAATATTTAATAATTTTAAAAAGATTTTTTTACCATAAATTTTCTGTTTAAATTTTGTTGTGACATATTTGCATTTGGTTACTGTACCGTTTGTAAGCTTTGTGTTATTTAAAATTTATCCCATAATGTAACATAATAAAATATCAAATTTCTATTAAAAGTTTTTTAATACAGAATCAAATAGTGAAAAATTGCTTTATTATTATTATTATTATTATTATTATTTTTTTTTTTTTTTTTTTTTTTTTTTAAGTTTATAAGATCTATTATTGGAACATAGCTCAATAGTATTTATTTTCAATTTCCTAATCACGAAATCAAAGTCACAGTTATTATGGAATAAAAATTTAAAACAAAGGAATTGTCTTATTACTTTCAAATATATAGATATTGATCTTACAGAATCCTGAAATTTCATTTAAAAGACTTTAAACGTCTAAATTTAAAAATTCAAAATAAAATAAATTAGTCTAAATGCATTTAAAGTTGAAACGGGAAGATTTCAAAATATATGAAAATTGGCATTTGTGTTTTGAACATTTTGGTGCGGCAGATATTAAAAACAATATTTTTATGATGAGCTGAACCTGAGCTTAAGAGAGGGCGGATCCAGCTATTTAGCACGAGTGATATCACCTGACTAAAACCAGAAAAAACAACATTTTAATTTATTCCGGCGTATTTTTAGCCCACTGTTATTCTTTTTTTTTTTTTTTTTTTTTTTTTTTTTTTTTCAAATTTCAACACTAGATACAGTACGCTTACGTCCTATTTACATTAAGCCTTGATATGGAAGCTATGTTGCTGTTTTTCGATGCTGCGAAATTTACAAAATATATTTGTGTTAATATACTATACAGATAGAAGAATAATTATATAATATCAACAAATCTTCTTTAATCAATATGTTTATATACATTACTGTATGGAAATGTTTATATATGAATATTGTATTTATTTTTAATGAGAGATATAAACACAAAATACAAAAAAAAAAGAAGAAAATGTGTTATAAATTTTTATAAATCAAGCAAAATATATATGCATACTTGCCAACCTAACCCGTAACATTGTTAGTTCCCGCCCCTGTGTGTACACAATTTAATTTTTAGAGAAATTAACTTCAAATACATTTACGATTAACTCATTGTGCGCCACGCGAATTCTTATGGAAATCCCATTCAGGCCACACGTGCTGCTTAGAAGCGTGTTATGTTTATCGAGTTTCAATAAACCCCATTAGGCCTTAACGATATAATCCTATGAAAATCCTATTAAAAAAAAAAAAAAAAAAAAAAACATGAAGTAAATTTTAAATAAATTGTCAGTAATTACTTAAAACTATGTAAGTTCTGTAGTTTTATATCATATTTTACACTGCCGGCTGACTTAGCCTAAATGGAAAGATCAGTGTCAGCCACCGATGGCTGACACGGCTCTAAAAAGACTGATGTGAAAAAAATGTACGGAAAGGGGCGGGACCAGTAATCTTCCGGGATAGGTTGACAAGAATGTATATACATAGAGCAATGCCAGAAAATGTTCTTTATTTTCCATGAACCAGATGAATGGTATTTTTTTTCTGAATAGTCTATGCATTAAATATAATGCTCGTTTAAATACCCTTTAAATGAAAAGTTTTATTACATAAAGTAATTTTCTGGCACTCTACAGCTCCCAAATGACACACAATACGAAACCCCGCCTTTTTCCAGTGTTTAAAGGGTATTGACGTTTAATATGCTTTATATTCGTTTTGATCTTTCCTTCTCCTCCTTATCTTCTTCTTTTTTCCTTAAAAAAAAAGAGTTATGTAACATTTTGACCTTTTCAAGTGAAGATTTAGATTAAGGGTAGTCAGCCTTTCTACACCCACCGTCCACTTCGGTATCTGTGTTAAAGTGTAGAATTTTAGAACATCCCATTAAGTAGTAGGATTTATTATTTTGCATATTAATTTGTTACACATTATAAAATATAAAAGCAAAAGAATATCGTCGAGATTTATGTAAAAGTTTTTATTAATGTCATGAAAATAATAATAATAATTAATTAATTAAAAAAATAAATAAATAAATAAATAAAAATCTGTTTTAATATTTTAAAAAAGTCAATTAAAGAAAATGAAAGTACTGCAGTATCAGAACAAACTCCCATTGTCACTGTGAAACGGCCGTGGGAACCAGACCAGGTTGAGTGCCACCGTTTCAGACAATTATACGGCAGCTTGAGTTAAAATAATTTTGAATTTTCAAACAAATTTAAAACCATTCATCTTTTTTTTCTTTTCTTTTGATAGATATTTTAATATCTATTCAAGCTATTTAATTTTCTTCGTATGAAGTGAACTATTTGATGTTTAATCAATAGAAACCAATAAAAATCTTTTAATTCATAAACTAACTCAGAAAGTTCTATGAATTCGTCATTTTTTTTATTTTATAATTAACATTTCTGAAATGTTTTTCCGGTGTGAAACTTAATAAATAATGTATACTGGGTGGTAGATCGTGATTTATATTTTCTAAATGTATAGACGGACCCCTAATACATTTTCACGTGTAACTCTATTTAAAATTGATTTAAGGTATATAAATAGGTATGTTTTTCGAACCGCCTTGATCTCAGAAATCTGAATATGAAGTCAAAAATAGGGGTTGCCATTGAAGAAAATGAAGTTAATGCCAGTTTTAATATGTAGACGACCCCTTAGGCAAAATTTAACTATACCGTTATAAACTAGACGTTATTACAAATCGATCGGTACTAGTCAAATGTTTCTACGATAATTTACAGCGAAATTAGGTGGGGGGGTGGCGTTTTTTTTTTGGGTGACTGTACAATCTTTTGTTAAATAATATGAAATTTTTGAAAAACTGCAAAAGACGTTATATAACATTATTTTATCTTTTTATAATTTTATATTATTGATCAAAATATTTAAAAAAAATACTCTGACGGCAATGTGTTAATAAAAAAATGTTCAGGTGTAATTTTTTTTTTTTTTTTAATATATATGAAGGGTTCGTTCATTTTTGTAGAATATGTATGTGATTAGAACAACTGTTTTTACGTAATAATTAATATTATTATGTAATACATTCGCAAAATTCCATTACATTAACATAATAATGATGCAAAGAATGTTCAGACACTGTAATTTTCCAGTAAATTTTAACTATAGATAACAAATATTTTAAGCAGTAATTTAAAACATAATTGCACACCATAGTTGCAACATCTATGTTTTGAATTCTTATTTGACTCGTCAAAAATTTTTATTTGATGCATAGCTGCTAATTTTTATACCTTTTGGACACCGAAATGTTTTCAACTTTTATATTTCTTGAACACTATTCACTGATTAAATTAAATAAAAAATTTTAATACTGTAAACTTTTCCAGTAGCCAAAAAGTGTAAAAGTTGGCAGTTATCTTTGTATTATCAGTAAAAAATTCACAGAATTTTCAAAAGATTTTAATCAAGTATCACTAATAGTCAAAAATTACAAATATTAGGTAATATGCATCATTTTATAATAATTATTATTATTATTATCATCAGAAGAAAAATAAGTATATAAAGTATAAAAAATTGAAAGGAATTTTACCAGATAGAGAGTCTAACCCTTTCACGGGGGGGGGGGCAGCGTTACCAGATGTGTGATTTTTTTTTTTTTATTAAATAATCACCAATAATTTTGAGAAGTGACATTTGATATACATAATAGACTATCAATCTTCGTAGTGATTAGGCAACCGTTACAAATAAAAATTATTGGTGACTATTGAATAAAAAAAGGCCAAATCTGGCAGCCCTGGGCGGTGGTTGCATAGTGCAACCACAAATTTAAATTCATAATTGCAAAGACTGTCCCCGGAAACTTTTTAAAAAAAATTTCTTCCATTACTTAGAAGAATAACTTCATTTATTTCTTTTCTTTATTTATTGTTGGTGATTTCTGGTGGCTGTTGATTTTAAATGAGGAAAATTTGCTTGCCCCTGAAAGGGTTAATAGGCCTTTGATTATACTTCCTTAATTTTTTTAAAACTCTAAGCAATCTTAATAAATTTTTTTTATGAATTGGTATCAGAGCCTGATAAAGCCCAAAACACACTTGCATTACTGTTTCATAACTAGAATTTTTCATCTAGTTATGGTGGAAATACAATGCAAAAATATGAAATGATTATAATTGGAAAATGATGTTGGAAAATGACACCACTATTTTCAAACATTCATTAACTTTTTATTTTAATGATGAAGTATGTCAATTTTATGCGACATATAATTGTTAAAAATGGTGAGGATAGCATGTCCCGGCTTGTATACGTTTACGCTTGTATACGTACGCTTGTATACCTTGATTTGTATACGTTTGCCTGTATTACATTTGTTAATGAAATTTAATGCATTAAAAGTATCTTCCAAAGCAATAAAAATAATAATAATAATAATAGTAAAATGAAAGATACGGGTTGTTACCAGCGTTACCATCCGTAAGATAATTATCGTACGCATAGTTGCCAAGTCGTCGATTTAGACAGGAGACTTCATACTAGAAATTTTCTATAATAAATTTCACTTTAATAGTAGAAAATTAATAAGAAAGATTTCTATCATTTTTCACATAGGTGGTATAAAAAATCAGCCTTTCACTCCATAATTTTCTGAAATGAACTTTCAAGCTTGATGAATAAATTTCTAAATTAAAAAGAATGATTTCTATCGAAAAATGATGGTGTTAAATAAGATTTAAAAGTCAGAAATGCTAGCAAGTTTTATCGTACGGTTGGCAACGCTGCACAGTGTGACGAATTGCAAATTTAGCAGGACAAAATTATATATAGAAAAAAATTAATTTAATTATAGAAGACATTAATTTACAATTAGTAGATAGCCACAATATATAAAAATAAATAACTGATTACTTGTCGCAACACTAATGTAGATGCAAATTTAGATAGTGATTATAATTACTATTTAATATAACACATATATATTCGATACAATTATTTCATTTATTCGCTATCACTAGAGATTTCAGCGTCACTGTTTTCCCTAATAAATAATAAATAATAAAAATAAATATCAAACAATAAAAATAAATAATAAAATTATAATAAAAGTAAATATCTTCGTAAAATGCAAACGGCTGCAGAAAAAATTAACTTACCGTATTTTCCGGCGTATAACGCACAGGTTTGTTAATCCTTTCAGGGGCAAGCAAATATTGCTCATTTAAAATCAACAGTCACCAGAAATCACCAAAAACATTAAAAGGCAAGAAAAAAGATGAAGAAATTCGTCTGAGTTATAAAAGAAAAATTTTATCCAAAAAAATTTCTGGGGACAGTATTTGCAAATTTGAATTAAAATTTGTGGTTGCACTATGCAACCACCTTCCTCGGAAGGGTTAATTCAGTTATACACTGGAAATTTAAATTTACAGTAAAAGCTACTTTTTAATAAGCTTTTGTTTCTTACTAATATAGCTTTGTTTGTAAATTTAAATTTCTAGTGTGTAACACATTTATGTGACCTTCGCGTTATACCCCGGAAAATACGGTGCATAGACACTATTATCAGCGTGTACGAAGGTTTACAGCCGGGAGGAAAAAAAAAAAAAAACATTTGATTTAACTTCGTTGCTAATCCATGCATAAAATTGTAACAGATTCGACTGGGAATTGTCAGTACTTTTAGCAAATGAAGAGAAATTTGGAATTGGGGATCGTCTACATATTAATACGCGCGCCAACTTTGATTTTTTTTTTTCAATAGTAATACCCTATTTTTATTTTATAATTGAATTCCTGGGATCGCGACGAAACGGAAAAGTATATTGGTTGTATATTTTACTTATTTTTTTTTATGCAGTTATAAGCGTTCAAAGTTTGAAAATGCTAATGTTAAATTCATATTTCAAATTTTTATTAATAACTTCATACAAAATAATTTGATCGATATAACCATTTTTTTTTTTTTTTTTTTTTTTTTTTTTTTTTTACGAGATACAGTAAAAAAACCCAACTATAATCCATTATCACTTTTGATTCTGAAAAATATTAATAAATTTATATGCAAAAAAATTAAGAATTATGACCTAAATAACATGAATCCTAATGCCGAAAAATATGGGCGTGGAAATTTATAGCTCATTGCAGTTATTAGTTTTCGAGATATAAATAAATCTTTCTTTTGGAGTCACTAAGCTAGCCGTCTCATATGAAGTTTTGCATTGGATAACGAAGAAAATTTTTAAAAATAACAGAGAAAATTAAACAAAATACTTTTAATTTTTATTTACGGGTCAAACTGTATAACAACAACGCCAAACACGAAGAAATAAAACAAAAAAGGTGATTTTTAAACCATTAATGTTAACAAACAAATTTTTGTTTTCTAAGGAAAGCAAGCCCAGCCGTTTATCGTTCTTCTAAAGTAAAAGAATACAGAAAAAAAAAAGTGACTATGCGTATTCATATTAAACCCTTTATTTTACGTTGACAAAATTATATACAAGTAGCATTTGCCTCATTGCTTACTGGTGATGAATTTTGAATCGTTTAAACGAACACTAGAAGGGGGAAAAAATCAAATATATAGGCGGGGCTTACTGTTTAAAATAGAGAAATAGGTGGAACGTAAAAATTGTGAATTTTAAAAAAACGAATGGTACTGAAATGCAATGCAGGCTTCTTAAATCGCTTCTTAACTACCGTCATAATCAAAAGGTTAATCATTTAGTTCATATATTGATTTATATTTCCCATTTATTTATTTTTTATGATGGGGGGAGGGGTATTTTAACGATACTTTAAAAAAATTACTTTTATAAATATATTTTAATTAAGAAACTATATTTTCATAGAAATTACAAAACAAATCGTGCAGTTTCAAAGAGTTAAACTAACCAAAACTGGTAAGTACGATTAAAATTGCTTAATGTTTACTTCATGATACCTTACAACAATTTATCGGACAAGATTTAGTTTATGCATCGTTATGTGTATACATATAATTTATATAATACATAAGTTATTTCAGTTCGTATATTATGTCACACCTACAAAATATTTTTTTGGTGATCACTATAGCCACGATGACACTTTTGAATTGAAAAATATCGCACATTTTTCAAAGAATGCTGCCTGACCAATCTAAAATGTATTCTCTAATGAACTATTCAAGTATATGCGTATTTTAAAAAAAAACGAAATCAGAGATATCCAACCTGCTATAAAAATAACTTCATAATTTCGTTTTATCATTATTAATTTTTATAATACTTCTTTTCTTAAAAAATTTCCGGTGTAAAACAGTAAAATTTTGTATAACTTTCGTAGGATCACAATTTTATTTTTATAAATTTACAGATAAACCCCTAACACATTCTTGGTTATAACTCTATGAATATTAAACTAAAGTATACAAACTATGTACTTTCCTGCACTGCCAGATTCTCAGGAATTCAATTATGAAGTCAAAATTGGATGTTGCTATTGAAAAAAAGAAAGTTCACACTCATTTCAATATGTAGATGACCCCTAATTTAAAATTTGACATCCTTTTAAAAAAGTGCACTAAATTTCCTGTTGAATGGTGTTTATTAGATTTTTCTGCGTGAATTAATAATGGAATTACAGCGAGTGTTGCGTTTTTTTTTTTCCCCAATTGTACAAAACTTTCACTAAATTTAAAACAATTTCTACCACAAATTTGATCTAACGTTATAAAATAAACACGGAAAAGAAAATATATATAAACTACATACCTCGACGAAAAATAACCGCGCTCAGAAAAATATATCGGAATCACGTACCTCCGCGACATGACCTGTAAATTGAAGCGCGTGGATATGACTGACGACGACTGTCATGAAAAACTAGCGGGAATGTGTTTTCGTTGACAGATTCGCAAAGGAAGATGGGTCCTTATTGTTATTATATCTTGGGAATGATTTGTCTAGGGTATCTAAGTTGTTTTCGAAAAGTCAAAAATTATTATTTTCAGAAATGATTTTTAGGATTTTGTTCTGCTAGATTTGCAATCCGTCGCACTGTGCGCTGGTTGCAACGGTCAGTAGATTTACCTTGACTCCTCCACTATTATATTTATACAGTATAGGGCTGTTACAGGCGAACTTTTATTAATATTTTTTTCTATGACTATTTCCAAAAAATAAAATGTATAACATATTGTCACAGGTAAATCTGCATTATTTTACGTTATGCAAAAAGTGGTACAAATATAATAAAAATAAACTTGGCCTATGGCAGCCCTGTAGTATATAAATAAAGGCGTGGAAGTAATAACAAAAACTATAAATGTCTACAGTACGTTTTCGCGACCAGGGAAAATTTTATATAAAAATAGGTGAAAGTGTTAACAAAAAGAGGCGGGTCAATAGCAAAACTGAAAAATTTTAAAATCGGGATACCTTCATTCATGTTAACGAACTGTGATTCAAGGTAAGAAGTTGAAACACACTCAATATAAATATATTTGTTTTAGGTGTATTCAATTTGAATAAAAATTTAAAAATAAAACACTTAATTTCACAGAATTAGTGAGTAATGATAAAATGCATCAGGGTTCGTACGCGCTTTAGTTTTTCCCTGAGTCTCATACCAGTGTTTTAAAACAATAAAATTCATCTTGATCATACAGACTTATTTTATAAAGAAAATAGTTCTGCAAAATTACTGGTATAAGACTCAGGGAAAAAATAAGGTCCGTACGAACCCTGTGCATCTTTATCTGCAATTTGAATATTTGTACTAAAGATCAACTAAAAACATTCATTATATATCATAACTTACATCACTTAAAATATGTAAAATATTCCTCAAATAATTTTCTTCATTTTCTAATCGGGGAACTTTCCAAAGTAAGATATCAAGAATTATTTTTAAGTGCTGGAATATATTAAAAGCAATATTTTTTGTGCAAATATCCTTTTTAAAATTTATCCTGCCTTGTTTCCATTTACTTTACTTTACTTTTTTTTTTTTCTTTTTAATATTTTTAGATTTTAGTCATTTCACAATTTAAAAAAGTTTATAGAGTATTTTCTGAAACTATTTTGTAGTATTCTGTATTGAATATAGTGATTTCAATGTTCAGCAAACAATCCGTGACGTCGTTCAGGGAAGATGCTATTTTTGTTAGGGTAACCATAGAAACGGTACCTCAGATACATTAGGATTTTCTCTCATGTAATACATTGTATCTGGTTCTACCTATTTCTTTGTACCTTGAACAAAGTATGAAAGTAAATAAAAACTATAACGTTCCTAGATAAAAGAACGGTAAAATAGCTTCTGAAAAGTTCATTGAATTTAGAAAAAGAAAAAGGTGTTTAGAAAATTTCTGAAGAGACTGCAGTCTGGGTATAAAGAAATTATTATAATTCTTTTAATTTAAAATTAGATTATAAAATAAAGTGCAACCCAAAAACTGTTTTATAGATTGGTAACGACAGTTCTTAATCATGTTTTGCTTGTTTTAATATTTATTTTTATTCTTTAGCAGGCCTAAGCAAGAAAAAAAAAAGTGTTTTTAAAATATTAATAGTTAGGTTTTTACATTAGAAAATAAGACTTTTTTAAGAAAGCAAAACTTATAATAAAAGAAACTAATTAAAAAAACTTGTACAGTAAGAAAAAAAATAAATGACCACGTAATTTCGTCGTAAATTGTTGTAGACAATTTACAAAAAATCGATTTGTAATAACGTCTAGTTCATAATGGTTTAGTTAGATTTTGCTTAGGGGGACGTCTACATACTAAAACTCTCATCAACTTTTTTTTTTTTTTTTCAAAGTTACCCCCCATTTTTTATAATTTATTTGAATTATTTGGATCAAATAATCGCGGAAAATGGTATAGCTTATATATTTTGCTCAATTTTTCATAGAGTTATATGCTGGCAAAGTATGGGGATGCTAATGTTAAACGAATGTGACAAACATTAAATCATATCTTCCGAAATAATTATGATATTTAAATTCTGTTTTTTTATATTCTTTAAAATGAAGTGACCCAAACATATTCCATGCAATTTTTTGCGAAAAAATCATTTTTTGAATTATGAAAATTATTAATAAATTCATATTTAAAAAAATTATGAAATATGACCTATGTTAATTTTTGCACGAATAGAACGGGCATCATCAAAAACATGGGTTTCCAAATTTACAACTTGTTCCTAACATTATTTTTTGAGTTACAGTGATATTTCATTTTTTACTGCTGTTAGAGGGGGCGTCACTTGTTATAATTTGTATCCTCTGTGAATCAATATCTCTATACATTTTGACGAAAAACTATTTTAATTTACCTTTATTTTATTGTAATTGTGTTCTAAGGAACGAATGTGGCAAACATTAATTCATATCTTCACAAAAAACTATTATATTTATTATTATTATTATTTTTTTTTTTTTTTTTTTTACGCGTTAGAATGAAGTGACCCAAACATATTTCATGCATATTTTTTATTTTTTTTAAAAAAAAAAAAACTTTTTTTATTATGAAAATTATTAATAAATTCATATTTGAAAAAATTATGAATTATGACATATGTTAATTTTTGCACGAATAGAAAGGACATCATCAAAAACATGGGTTTCTAATTTTACAGCTCGTTCCTAACATTATGTTTTGAGTTACAGTGATATTTCCTTTTTTATTACTGTTAGGGAGCCGTCACTCTTCTGTGAGTAAATATCTGTATATATTTGCACGAAAAATTATTTTGATTATCTTTATGTTATTCTTATTGTTTTCTAAGCAACATTTCGATTTTTATTATAGAAATTGGCTTATTTTTAATAAAATTATCGCAATACAGGCGAGAGTTTGTGAAAGAATTCCGAAAGAAATCAAGCCTTGCCTATTTATTTCTGAAAAAATATTTAAAAAAAAAAAAAAAAAAAAAAAAAAAAACCAGTTTGCACATCCGTATTTGACTCTATACAGGACGCTGGTATGCATAAATCTCAATGGCATTTACTACATCGAATGCTGAAGACAAAACTTAAATGATTTAATTGAAAATATGTATAATAATTTTGTTTTATAATGTAAAGTTTTAGAAAAATGAGTAAAGGCGTGACTTACGTTGCGTGAATGAATATAGCCAGAATTCCCAACTTTTATAATTTATTCACAAGCATTTTCAGCCCCGCCTCCTTTTCCGCACCAGAAATTCTGTAGATTATTTCTCTTTAATATGTGACAACGATTAAATAAGAAGAAAATTATTTATCAAAATTTCCAATATGACAAAGAGGCGGAACTAAAAATGCTCGTTAATAAATTATATAAGTTGGGAACTCTGAATATACCCAATTCTGAAATGTTAAGCAGAGTTGCCAACATTTTAATTTATTCCGGAGCATTTTTAGCCCCGCCTTTAATCAATACCACTTATCTTTTAAGAGCATTCTTTTCTTATTTTACCGTAGTTATATACTGGAGAAAAATATTCTATGAATAATGTGGTGCGAAATAAACGCGGGGCTAAAAATGTTCCAGAATAAATTAAATTGTTGGCTACTATGTGTTAAGTCTTTGTTCTTAAATATTACATAACTTTTCCTAGTTTCTCACTGGCAAAAATTCTATTTTAACCCTGATTTTTTTTTTTTTTTTACTGGAAAACCGAGGTTTCGTACACCGCAAGTTAAATGTCATGATTTACGAAACGCGGTAAGACGAGGATTATTGTTTATAAGATCAAAACACAGTGAACAATCCTTCTTTTTATATTATTATTATTATTATTATTTAACAATTTTTATAAGATTTTTTAAAATGAATTTTCTGTTTTAATCTTGTTGTGATATTTTCGCATTCGTTTACTGTACCGTCTGTAGGCTTTATGTTATTTAACGTAATATAATAATTATTATCACATAACGTAACAAAATAAAATATTAAATTTTTACTAAATATTTTTTTAATACAAAATCAAAAAGTGATTCTTTTTTTTTTTAATCTATTATTGAAACAATGCGCAATGTTATTTATTTTCGATTATTTTAATCATGGCGGAAAATTCACATTTATTATGGGAAAAGGATTTAAAACCAAGTAATATGTCTTTTTGCTTTCAAAGATATAGATCTTACACATTTAAAATTAAGAATTTAAGTATAGTAGACGACTGTATAACCGATATTCGTTCTGGGCAATAGGAAATCGATTTATGTGGGACATACTTTATCAGACCAATTTACGCAAAATCAATCCAGTTCTGAAAATTTTTATTTTATTGTTTTGTTTTGTTTTTTAAGTGAGGTTTCGAGGTTTACGATACAAATTAATTTACATCTGTAAAATTAACGCATTGCATGCGGAAAAATTTAATGGCATTCCAAAACAATAATAAACCCCACCCTCTGGCTTTTTCTGAAACAATACTTCACATTGAAAAATGTTTCTTGTTTCCTTAATTTTAGTTTGTTTGACTCTTATAGAACTCTAGCATATATAAACGAGTGAAATTTTCCGTTTCACAAATTCCTTCATATCTCAAACAAAAAAACAGATATCCGTAAAATTTTTTCTTTAAAATATAGCTAATACAAATGTCTAAAAATCGGTTTCTGGAATTTTTGAAATTCGGTTCCCAGGGGGGGCGGCAAAACGTGATTTCGCATAATCCTATATATCTCAAACAAAAAAAATAGATATACGTGAAATTTTTGCTCTAAAATATAGCTAATGCAACTATCTAAAAACCAATTTCTGGAATTTTAGATGTTCAGGGGGCAGCAGGGGGGGGGGGGGTCTATGGAGCAAAAACAAATAGAAATACAGTTAGGCCGTTCAAAATTGGTACAGATAGTTTTTAAAGGCCTGCAAGTCGAATGGGGATATTTTCGATTGTGTAAAGTTATTAGGAGGGGCAAGAAAGGGGGAGGGGAGGAAGGGGCAAAAAAATAAAAATAGTGTCAGATCGTTCAAAATTGGTACATAGAGGTTTCGATACTTACAAATCGATTGCGGATATTTTTGAATTTGTAAAATTATTAGGAGGGGCGGGTAGAGGGGTGGGGCGGTAAAGGGGGGCTATGGGGCAAAAACAAATAGAAATACAGTTAGACCGTTCAAAATTGTTACAGATAGGTTTAAGAGGCCTGCAAGTCGAATGGGGATATTTTCGATTGTGTAAAGTTATTAGGAGGGGCAAGAAAGGGGGAGGGGAGGAAGGGGCAAAAAAATAAAAATAGTGTCAGATCGTTCAAAATTGGTACATAGAGGTTTCGATACTTACAAATCGATTGCGGATATTTTTTAATTTGTAAAATTATTAGGAGGGGCGGGTAGGGGTGGGGCGGTAAGGGGGGGCTATGGGCAAAAACAAGTAGAAATACAGTTAGGCCGTTCAAAATTGGTTCAGATAGGTTTTTGAAGGCCTGCAAGTCGAATGGGGATATTTTCGAAAGTGTAAAGTTATTAGGAGGGGCGAGAAGGGAGAGGGGGGGGGGGGCAAAAAATAAATATAGAGTTAGATCGTACAAAATTGGTTTATAGAGGTTTTCGATACTTACAAATCAATTGCGGATATTTTCGAATTTGTAAAATTATTAAGAGGGGCGAGAAGGGGGTGGGGCGGTAAGGGGGGCTAAGGGCAAAAACAAATAGAAATACTGTTAGGCCGTTCAAAATTGGTACAGACAGGTTTCAAAGGCCTGCAAGTCGAATGGGGATATTTTCGAAAGTGTAAAGTTATTAGAAGGGCCAGGAAGGGGGGGGGGACAGAGGGGAAAAAATAGAGTGAGATCATTCAAAATTGGTACATCGAGGTTTTCGGTACCTACAAATCGATTGCGTATATTTTTGAATTTTTAAAATTATTGGGAGGGGCGGGAAGGGGGAGGGAGCGGAAGAGCAAAAAAATAAAAATAGAGATAGATCGTTCAAAACTGGTGCATAGACGTTTTTGATACTTACAAATCGATTGATGATATTTTCGAATTTATAAAATTATTAGGGCGTTCATATATATGCATTCGCGCGTGCGCATCGCGCACGGGTCTACGCTGCCGAAGGCAGTGCGGACCCGGTGCAACATTTTTCCTGATCAGAGTTTTTTTTTCTTTTTTTTTTCACCTGATAAAAAATAATGCAATTTTGAGTATTCATTTAAAAATAGTGACCAGTGAAGCGGGCGTAGCCTGCTAGTATATATATATAAGCAAACACAGTACATTTAGTAATTTAGCTTTTTTTTTTATAATTGATATTTCTGTGCATTTTTTCCGGTGTGAAACTTACTAAATAATGTTTATTCTGTGGTAGATCAAGATTTATTTTTTTAAATGTATAGACGGACCACTAATACATTTTCGCTTGTAACTCTATCAAAAATGGATTTAAAGTATATAAATAAGACTTTTTCTGAACCGCCTTGATCTCAGAAGTTTGAATATGATATCAAAAACAGGTGTTGCTATTGAAAAAAAAAATGAAGTTGATGCCTGTTTTAATATGTGGACGACCCCTTAATAAATATTTAACCATACCATTATAAACTAGACGTTATTACAGATCGATCGGTATCAGCCGTATGTTTCTACCACAATTTACGGTGAAATTAGGGGTGACCTTTTTTTTTTTTTTTTTCTGCTGACTGTACAAAACACTTTAAGAGAACATGCCATGCAGTATTACAAATTAAAGTATGCAAGTATTGGACGATTATCAATATGTATGTAGCCAAGTTTCACCAGTTTAGCCGGGACAATCTCCTATAAAACATGAAATAAAGAAGTAGGCTCAGATTCCTTCGATAGCGTTTTTTACGACAACGAAGTTTCTAAAGTAAATTTCGTAAGTCTTCGAGAGACGTTTATGAACGTCTGTAATTCTCTTTTCGGGAAAATAAAATGAAAAACAATTGAACAACATAGATGCGAACTTTTCCGTGTCTTTCCGGAGAGAAGATACCTTACCAGAATATATCTATAAACATCTTCAATTTAGTTTGAAATCATGCTGTTAACTATAACATTTTCCTATTTAAAAAAAAAAAAAAAAAAAAAAAAAAAAAAAATGTGGTGGTAAACGGTGTTAAAATTTCAAATAGTGGTAATAATGGTGTTAAAATTTCGAAATGTTGGAATTTAAGGAATTATTTAAAGCATAACTGGGCATGATGTGAAAAAATATATTTCCCATTAGGCAAGTCTATATTAAGTTTAACAGGCGGATATTTGGTTTAAATCTTAACTTTTTTGACTGCACCATTCCTGAATTGCAAACGAGACACTTAAGTCCACACATTGCCAATTCTTTAGTTAGCATTCGCAATAAAATTCCCATACTTTGAAATTTACAGAGTTTCTTCTCGCTTTGCATAACACTCTGCCGAAAACTGCACCCTGTGCGACCCTGGGTTGCCAAATTTGGACTATTTTTTTTATTCAATAGTCACCAATAATTGTTATTTGTAACGTTTGACTAATCACTTCGAAGATTGATAGTATATTATGTATATCAAATGTCACTTCTCAGAATTATTGGTGACTGTTGAATAAAAAAAAGGCCAAATTTGGCAACCCTGGTGTGACCATCGGAATATATATAAATATGTATATTTTTAGAAATAAGTTTCGATATTAAATTTCGAGTTTATATATATATATGTATCTATATTATTGCTTTAAAATTACGTATCGCAAAAAGATAAGGACACATTTAGAATAAATGAATGCCTAATCTATATGTGCATGTTGAAGAAAGAACATCAGATACAACAAATTCTAAAACATAAAAGAGCGCTTTAAATGCAAAAATTTGTAAAACGTTAAACACACACACATATACATATATATTTATTTATTCCTTTCTTTTCTTTTTTTTTTTCTGACTTCATATAGAGAATACCAGACCGTCGCCAATTATCCACTGCGTAGGTTTAGTCTGGCGCTAATACCACTCAACATCAAACTTTTTTACTTTCTTCTATCTTCAATAGAAGAAAGTATTGGATTCGTAAAAATTTTTGATTTCGGGTTTTTGATGGATTTACACGTTTTGAGAGCTGTAGAACACGATTTCACCATTTTTAGAAAATGTCTGTCTGTCTGTCTGTCTGTGTGTGTGTGTGACAAAATTTTGTGGCAACTGTATCTCTGGAACTACTGCACAGAATTTCATACAAATTGGTATGTAGTTGCACCTTGACGTAAATTAGTGCCTATCAACCTTTGGTAAAAATCGTCTTACAGGTTGCGTTGCCATCCCGTTTTTTCTAAATTTTTAACAGGGTGATATAGGGCAAAATTTTCAAAATGAGTATCTTTCGAAAGGTCTCGTCAGTACCTTTAAAACGAATGGTTGAACTATAAATCTGTGATAATTTAAAACGAAGTTATCGATTTTTTTTACTTTTTACGAAAAAAAACTTAGAAAAAAAATCTTTTTTTTTTTTTTTTTTCTCCCCGTAATTTTATTAAACTCCCACAGTTTCCGTGTTCTGACTAACTTAAACTAATTTTTGCTTTTTTCCCCTAATTTTGTCAGTCCTACGGTTTCCGTGTCTTGACAAACTTTAACATATTTTTGCATTTTTCCTCTAATTTTGTCAAAGTCCCACGGTTTCCGTGTTTTGACAAACTTTAACAAATTTTCACATTTTACCCAAAATTTTGTCAAAGTCCCACTTTTTTTTTTTTTTTTTTTTTTTCTCTCCCCTTAATTCTATCAAACTCCCACGGTTTCCGTTTTCTGACAAACTTAAAGAAATTTTTGCATTTTTCCCCCAATTTTGTCAAAGTCCCACGGTTTCCGTGTTTTGACAAACTTGAATAATTTTCACATTTTACCAAAAATTTTGTCAAAGTCCCACTTTTTTTTTTTTTTTTTTTTTTTTTTTTTATTATTGTTACTGAGTGAATTTGTATAGGAAAATATAGAAGAACGTCTCGTGGTGGCCACAACATGCTAGTTTCTTTTTCACGTTACCTATAGTGTCCCACCTGTCACCGAGCGATTCTACGCTCAAAGCTGGTAGTTGATTTGTTCCGGGTTAGATTTCAGTCGCACTCATCGACCTAGCTATTTGGGTTATCCATGGATTTCTCTTAAACTCGTGTAAATACCGTCTAGGATATCTTAGAATAATCTCACAACAACAACAACTCGTTTTCTATAATGACGTTGATTCGTCGGTGGTCCTTCTTCTCTAAAGTCTAATAAACGGAATGTCATCATTTTGGACTTTGCTCGAAGATAATTGCGTTTGCTCAAGTGCTCCCATTCTGGTCTTAAATAAACAACTTTGTATTTTAATATTTAAGAATTAATCGAGTGCTAGCAAAAATTCCTATTTAAAAATGCATAGTGTAATGATTTATAATTCTTCGCTGAAATATCAACGTATGAAATTACTATCGTAATTCCCGGCATATAAGCAGCAGGTAGGATACATGAGTCATAAACCATAATGTTCTGTGTATAATCCGCAGGTCAGATAAGTCAGTTTTGCACCAGAAATTCTATTTCTCAAACAAAATTATATTTGAACGAGCGGTTTCTTAGAAAAAATATAGATTTTTTTTGCTGAATAAAATTTCTGGTGGAGGAACGATATATATTATCTGTGGATTATACACCGAAAATTACGGTTCCAGAATTTTTTTTAATGAATAATATGTAATGTATCTTTACCTGGTACAAATATAATACTGTCTGTTAATAATTTTTTTAATGCAAAATAGATTTATTTCTCCCGCGGTTTATATACCGGAAATTACTTTACTTTTAATCCTTTCACTTAATTTTAATTCCCTCCTGCTAAAACTCGTCCTGGAAAAAATAACTACATTTTGATTTTGTAATTAAGAGGAAGAATTTCATTTATTTACTTTCTTTTAACCTTATTCTTAAATTCTGACGGCTTTTTATTTTAAATGAGCGAAATTACCTTGTCTCACAAAGGGTTAAAGTCATAGTGACCATGTGATTAAGAATTGTCTGAAATTACTACATCATTATTTTTAACAGTATAATTTTTCTAAAAATTATATGCGATTGAATTAGATGAAGATTACTAGTAGTGAGTAGTGATAGGAAACTTACTTACAAAACGTAATAAATTTTGGCATCTAATTATATAATTTCTCTTATATATGGTCTTTTTTTAGTTCTTTTAAAAAATTATCCTTTACCAACTACTCCTAATTAGCATAGTTATAATAATCAGTACATTTTTTAAATTGTGCAGTATGATTATCTGAAAATATGTCAAAATTTTAGAAAAATTTTGTAAACGTGGCTTCATTTCACGACATTCCATTGCCATAAATAAAGTAGGGTTAAAAGCGTTCGATATTTATACGGAACTCTCTAACTAGTAATTTTTTAACAAAAATTTCAATCCTATTTTATCACAATAAATTAATTTAAAAAAAGAATAATTATTTAAAAATAAAAATTATGGTGTCAATAACGTGGACCACTTTCACCCCTCATACCTGCCAACACACTAATTCGTATTTCCGAAGATTTTTGGTATCTGCCCCCTTTTTCGCACCACTTTAATTTTAGACAAATATTCTGCACATGTAATTACGATTAAATAAGAAGAATAATACTCTAAAAAAAGACTGGTGTGAAAAAAAAAATGAACGGGTACTGACAATTTTACGGATATTAATTAGTAGGTTGGCAGGTATGACCCCTGATTAAATGTCTAATAAACGTAACACTTAATTATAGTTTCCAAAATTTTAATTTATTCTGGAGCATATTTAGCCCCGCCTTTATTTCGCACAACTTTATTTATAGAATAATTCTCTCCAACATATAACTATGATGATATAAGTTCTCTTAAAGAAAAAGTGGAATGAAATAAAGGCGGGGATAAAAATGCTCTGGAATAAATTAAAATGTTGGCAACTCTGTACTTAATATTCATTTAATCGTTATTTGAAAAATTTACATGTTACTTTGTTAAAATAAGTATTATTTTTTTTTCTAATCCATCGATGAAATAAAGAAAAATACTTAAGAAAAGGGCAACTGTTAGAGAAACAAAAATAGTTTTCTAACTAATATAATCAAATAAGGACCATTTTTAATAACAGTAAATTTAACTATTGCATGAAAAGTAGTGATTTAATATAATTGCACAAAATATTAAAGTCGCATTATCAAAAATAATCAGTAAATACTTATTTAAATTTCTACTTTGTTTAATCGTGCAGTTACAAACCCAAAGATCAACATATTGCAAAATAATGTTATTCACTTTTATCTAAATAGATCTATGACGTTAGGACTAGCTCCTCTAAAATCAATAAATGGACTTTCGATAGAATTTCGGAAAACTCAGACACATAAATTTTCAAAAAAATCCATAATATCGAACAGCTGAATGATATCGATTCTATCTGTAATATTGAAAATATAGAGCAATCGATATATTAGTCGAAGAAATTGTTAAAGTTTTATAAACCACAATATTCACACATTAGTATATTTGTGTAATGTGAAAATACAGGTATATCTTCCGATTCAGGCTAAACCAGTGGTTCAATATAAAAAATAATCGTAATAGTGTTATATTTCATCATAACATCTATCTAGTAATACTGAATATTATTCTGGGATATCAATATACAGCTCAAGAAAAGTTTTATTTAAAATTCAAAATATTTTGAAAATATAAAATATTATAATTTTATTATGAATTCTAACGAATTTATGGAAACTTTCTTAGTATCTTAGATATTCATAATGAATCTTTTGAGTTATATTATACATTGCAAACATTTTAATTTATTCCAGAGTATTTTTAACCTCGCTTTTATTTCGTACTCCTTTTTTAAGAGTATTTTTTCTTATTTTAATGTAGTGTTATATATTTCAGAAAATTATTCTATAAAAAAAGTGGTGCGAAATAATGGCGGAGATAAAAATACTCTGGAATAAATTAAAATGTTGGCAGCTATTCACTTAATTTTTAGGGAAAATTGCTCCAATATTTGTAATTATGATTAAAAAAGAAGAAAAAGAATTGAAGAAAATACTTACAAAGCTCCGGAATAAATAAAAATATTGCTTCGTCTCGAGATATTAGCGACAGAAGCGATGAATAATTATATTGAGTATTCGACGTCTAATGATTTTTTTTTTTTTCTTTTTCAAAATTTATTCAATTATTAGAAAATAATGCAAAATGTAGATTTAATTTTTTCGTTAAATAGAATTTCCATCAAAGTTTTTTTCCTACCAATATATAGTATATATATTTTTTTTTCAATTAAATTTTATTTACGTTGCATAGTTGCCACCTTGAACGGTTTTTAAATACCACTATTTCATTGTAAAAAAAAAAAAAAAAAAAAAAAAAAAAAATCGTCATGTTTAATCGCAGGAAACTGCTAAAATAAATATTAAAAAATTCTGTTAAAAATTTCCAGTAGCAAATATATAAATAAAATTATATAGCACGCGAAATACTCAATAATGAATCTTGATTATCAAACTAAGTACAAATTATTTTAAACATGTTTCTCAAAAGTAAGTTGAAACTAAGCATGCATGGGAAGATAATATCCCGTTTGGTCAGTGGACATGGCTACTTATACGCAATTTGAAATTTAATATATTTATAAATTAATATTTATGGAAAGAGACATTTATTATCTGTGGCAATTTAGAAAACAATATTCATAAAACGAATAAACTATAAAGCAATATAAACACTACATCATATTTAAAATTTTTAGCTTTGAGAATAAAGTTAAAATCGTGTAATCTTTAGTGTATCTGTATTTAAAACCTTAATACATATAACGATTTTACATGCATACTGATTAGATTATTGCATTATTGTATAAAAAGCAAAAACTTATATTTTTGACGATATTCTGTTTGTAGTTATTTAAAATCTTTAATTAATTAAAGAAATTTATATTCAAAATTTTGATGCGGATGTTTATTCCGGAGTTAATTAGTTTTACAAATTTACAAATATAAACATCGTTATTTATAACACGAACGCTGCAAAGTGAGTTTAGAACGTTAATTAAAACTTAGAAACCGATTCGTCAAAATAATAAAATTACTCATTCATAAACTAATTATAGGGAAACGGCACTAACTATATATGTTAATTTAGAAGACCTATTAAATAAATTGTTTTAACATACAACATCGAATACAAAGCATTTTCTGATACGGTGGATTTATTTCAAATATAATTTGCGGATCTCTGAAGTACAGTGCGTTTGAAATTTTAAGGACTGTAATTAAATAATATATTTGTAATTTATACTTTGTTAAATCAAAAAGTATTATTTATAAAGTAAAATATTTAAAAAAATAAATATATAAATATATAAAATTACATATGTCTTTGAACATTCATTTCAAAATATTTCAGAAGATTTTTTGTAAAGAGAAATTATGTTCCTTACATTTTGTTTATCAGATACATTGATACATGGAATAAAGTTCTGGTCATTAGATGTTTATTTTATACAGCGTGTCGGAAGTCGAAATTTTTTCCCTGATTCTTCCACCAGTATATTTATAAAATAAATTTTTACTTGATTCCTCGTGCAAACTTACTACTAAAAATTCCGAGAGAAAAATACTGATGGAAGAATCAGGGAAAACATTTCGACTGTTGACACCCAGTTATAATTTATTTTTATTTTTTTTAATGGGCTTAAAATAAAATAAAAAAACAGAATTTTTTTTATTTTAAGCACCTTAAGTCGATATTCCTGAATCTGTATTTTTGTGTTAATACATAGCATTAATAGATTTTTCTCAGTCAAATATAAAATACAAAATGTGTTTTACTATTTTCTTTTAAAATAAAACAATTTTCGGAAAATATCACCAAATATGTAATTTTCAATTTATTTTGCTTTCGCCATTTCTTTCTTTCTTTCTTTTTTTTTTTTTTTTTTTTTTTTAATTTGTAGCATCGAATTTTGGAGCTGAAAAAATGATTCTCAAAACTGTGCGAGAATTCTAGAAGAAAATTCGTGATATTTCTTTGTGCATATACAAAGTTATTAATTACTTAACACTGATCCGTTTTTAATACTAGTTTTTCACAGGCAAAATATGGAGTTTCCGCCTGCCTTTTTTAACGGTAACGAAAGCTTTAATTCACATTGGAATAAACTTCTCTTCCACGTACACTTTTTGTAACACATTATTTGTGTGTTAATATAAATGTATTTAAATGAAAATTTTATTCCTGTATGTGTGCAGGATTTTGTTTTCGTTAAAAAAGCGGAAACTTCCATCCCTGTAAAATGCATAAAAGAAGACAACTATGTTGTAACGGACTGAAAAAGCAATTTTTTCAAATTGCAAAATTTATTTCTTATTAAAATAAGAAGATTTCACATTAAAAAAAAAAAAAAAAAAAAAAAAAAAAAAAAAAAAAATACGTATTTTAATATACAAAAATTCGGATCAAAGATAAGTAAAAGTGCTTTATATATATATATATATATATATATATATATATATGTATATATATAATACTCTTTCATCACTATTTTTTACCAAGCTATTATTAAATAAATACAAATACATAAAATGTATCGGTTGGGTATATTCTGGAATACGATACCTCGCTAGCCCATATTTCTCTAAGCACACGCTCCTCGCTTGTTCACGTAAAACATTATTATTATTTTATACATTCATGTTTCAAAAATTTCTAGTCAAGATTAGCGGTAGAAAAAAATATGGATTGTGGATACCCTGCATGTTCAATGATATTGAAAAGCCAACATGATAACACAAAAGCATGTAAACGAAGCGTTTAAATTTGCATAAAAGACTTTATTATGTTTAAAGGCCATTTTAACCGTTTGCTCTCGAAGAATTCTTCGTACAGTCAGCCAAAAAAAAAAAAAAAAAACGCCACCCCCCACCTAATTTCGCCGTAAATTATCGTAGAAACATGCGGCTGGTACCTATCGATCTGTAATAACGTCTAGTTTTTATTGGTGCAGATTTTGCTTAAGGGGTCATCTACATATTAAAACACGTATAAACTTCATTTTTTTCAATGACGACCCCTATTTTTGACCCCATATTCAGATTTCTGAGATCAAGGCAGTTCGGAAAATATACCTATTTATATACATTAAATTAATTCTAAACAGAGTTACACGTGAAAATGTGTTAGGGGACCGTCTATACATTTAGAAAAAATAAATCGTGATCTACTACCCAAACTACATTATTTATTAAATTTCACACCCGAAAAAAAGTTCAGAAATGTTAGTAAAAGATAAAAAAACGATTCAAATTCGCAGAACTTTTTGTGTTAGCTTATAAATTAAAAGATTTTTATTGGTTTCAATTTATTAAACATTAAATAGTTAAATACAACACTTCATATAAAGAAAATTAAATAGCTTGAATCATATGAACCCTACAATGTTGAATTACAAAAATCTAGATACCAAGGTAAAAGAACAATAGTTATTATGATAATAATATTAATAGCGGTTAAAAAAAAAGTGTTTAATATTTAAGAAAAAGAATTATCTACTTCTTAAAAGCAAAAACTGTTTTATTTAAGAGACGAAAATTTAAGTTAAAATACATATATAATAAAATATATTTAAAATACATATACAAAAAAAAATATGAAAACAATTAAAATCTACTAACTAACAATTATTATCTACTTCTTGTTGGGTATATTTTTATTTGATACAGTAAGTCTCGCATGAAAGTGTTACTATAAAGATTTACATTTAATTTTAGGCGTACAAACCAACAACAGATAATATTCAAAAATATAGATAACAAGATTTAAACTAAAATCTGAAAAAAGATATTTAACATTTTCGCGACCACTGACGTAGTTTCACGTCATTTTGAAATCTGTAACTCCTTCAGTGGGCGTTTTTTTCACAATTTGTGTGTTACGATATTTCTTAAGAATATTCCTTATATTCATATATATATAAACAAAATAGTATGAATACAAATACTTTTAGTAGAAAGAGTATAATTATTATGTATATCCATATGAAAAGAAATATGGATACAGAAAAAACGGTTTCCTATTGCCTAGAACGAGTATTCCCCGTTCTGCAGTCGTCTACTGTACTTGAATTCTTAATTTTAAATGTGTAAAATCTATATCTTTAAAAGTAATAAGACATATTACTTTGTTTTAAATTCTTTTTCCGTGATAAATGTGATGCCAGTTTTACGCCGCGATTAGAATAAAAGAAAATAAATAATATTGCGCTTTGTTTCAATAATAGATATTAAAAACTAAAAAAAAAAAAAAAAAAAAAAAAATACTTTGTTATTCAGTATTAAAAAAACATTTAATAAAAATTTTATATTTTATTATGTTACGTCATGCGATAAAATTTAAATAGCATAAACGGTAGAGTAAGCGAATGCGAAAATGTCACAAGAAGATTAAAACAGAAAATTTGTTTTAAAAAATTTGATAAAAATTAATAAAAATCAATTCTATTAATTTAAAAAAAAAAAAAAGAAAGAAAAAAAAAAAAAGCATTGTTCACTGCGTATTGCACTTTCAAATAATAGTCCTCGTCTTACCGCGTTTTTTTTTTTTTTTTTTTTTTTTGTTTGTTTGTTTTTTTACCGTCATGATACTTAACTTGAGGTGCACGAATCGTAGAATATTCAAGTGAAAAACAAAAGACAAAAGGGACAAAATAGAATTTCAGCAGTGAGAAACTAGAAAAAGTTATGTAATATTTAAGAACAAAGGCTTAACATTTTAGAATCGAGTAAACTCCTTTTTGCCACGCCTTTACAGAATTTTTCTAAAACATTACACTATAAAACAAAATTATTTTACATACTTCCAATTAAATCGTTTAAATTTTGTCTTCAGCATTCAATGTAGTAAATGCCATTGACATTTATGCATACCAGCGTCACATATAGAGTCATATACGAGTATGCAAACTAATTTTTTTAATACTGTTTCCGCAATATAGAGGCGGGGCTACATTTCTTTCGGAATTCTTTCCCAATCTCTTGCCTGCATTGCGATAATTTTATAAAAAATAAGCCAATTTGTATAATAAACGTCGAAATGTTCTTTAGAAAACAATTATAATAACATAAAGGTAAATTAAAATAGTTTTTCGTCAAAATGTATAGAAATATTGACTCACAGGGGATACAAATTATAACAAGTGACGCCCCCCTAACAGCAGTAAAAAAAGAAATATCACTGTAACTCAAAAAATAATGTTAGGAACGAGCTGTAAATTTGGAAACCCATGTTTTTCATGATGCCCGTTCTATTCGTGCAAAAATTAACATAGGTCATAATTCATAATTTTTTCAAATATGAATTTATTAATAATTTTCATAATTCAAAAAATGTTTTTTTAGCAAAAATATGTATGGAATATGTTTGGGTCACTTCATTCTAACGAATAAAAAAAACAGAATTTAAATATCATAATTATTTCGGAAGATATGATTTAATGTTTGTCACATTCATTTAACATTAGCATCCCCAAATTTTGACAGCTTATAACTCTATGAAAAATTGAGCGAAATATACAAACTATACCATTTTTAGCGATGATTTGATCCAAATAATGGTTATAAATTATAAATAATGGAGGTTAACATTGAAAAAAATTAATTTGATGCCAGTTTTAACACGTAAACGGCCCCCAAGAAAAATCTAACTGTAACATTATAATATAGACGTTATTACAAACTGATCGGTACTAGTCGCATGTTTCTACAATAATTTACGGTGAAATTAGGCGAGGGGGGGGGGGTGGCGTTTTTTTTTTTTTTTTGGCTGACTGTACATGTAAACCAACATCTCGAAGCGATATTCCTGATATTTGGTGATTTGCATGTAAAACTTCCTAATTTTTCCGGTACTGATGGAATAGTTTTTCGTAGTAGAAATGGCTTTTTAAAAGGGCGTGGCTTGAGAACAGAATTGAGTTGTGTAAGAGATCTATTCAAAAGTATAGAAGTACAACAGGGTTCGTAGTTTCCGCCTTTTAGCTAGTCTAGCTAAATCTAATCTAGCTTAATATAAGATCTGGTTGTCCTTATGTTATGCTGACCGCGTAATAAAAGGCTAGCATAATGCAAGTTTATACCCCTTTTACGAAGGCCGCGCCTTCTTTTTTTTTTTTTGTCAGTGGCCTCTTTTATGTCGACCACTTTGAATTTTCCAAATGTGCGGGTCTGAAGTGTTATAGAAAATTAACCTTTTGCATTCGAACCTTATTTTAGTAAGCGTAATGAGCTACTCGACAACAGTTTTAATAAAAAAATGCAAAATATAAAACATAAGAACTTTAAATATAAACATTTTTATCTATATTTGATGCATATTTACATATCACAAACATTATATATGAATATTACGATTTATAATTTTCCATTGAGTGATATTTTGCAAAGTATTCTTGACCATTTGCCAATGGCCAAGGGAAGCAACGCCCAAAAGCACTTAATAAAAAATGTAGGTGGGGTCTCTTTCTTAACGAAGTATAACACTTGCTATAGCACTTTTAGTTGCAGAACATTATTGGTGGATATTTGATATATAGTAACTTAAGTGGTTATGGCGCCTCTCGAGCGACGTTCGAGTTGAAGCAATGAATAGAATGTCGCCTGAGAGGCGACGTTCGAGAGCAAACGGTTAAACGTTTAGCTTATGCAGTGTTGCCAGAATTTGCGACTTTTTTATTCAATAGTCACCAATAACTTTGAGATGTAATACTTGATATACATGAAAAACAATTCTCCGGTTCAATTCGTCTTTTATGTATATAAAATATCACTTTTCCCAATTATTGGTGACTATTGAATAAAAAAAGGCACAAAGACTGGCAACACTGAGTTGAGGAAAAATAAATTTTTAAATATGAACTGAATAAAAATTTAAATGAAAATTACTGAATGAAAATTTAAAAATTGCAGAAGTCACAAACAAATTACAATATTAAATACTTGAGAATAGCTGCCAACATTATAATTTATTCCATAGTTTTTTTACTCCCGCCTTTGTTTCGTACCACGTTCTTTTAAGAGCACTTTTTTTTCTTATTTTATCGTAGCTATATATTGGAGAGATCTATTTATAAATGAAGTGATACGAAATATAGGCGAGGCTAAAAATACTCTAGAACAAAATTGAAATGTTCCAGCTATGCTTGCTTATACACTACATTTACTTTAAAACTAAACGTATAACTTAAACTCACATTGCCAGGAAAAAAAAAATAATAAAAAATAAATAGAGATTTTGAAAAAAAAAAAAAATCCCCTCTGATTACGATCATGCATTAACGAAATCCATAGCTGCCAAGTTTCCCGTTTTTCAAGGGAGACTTAATACAGAGCTTACTTGCCAACCACCTCATTATGAACCGTACAATTTTTAGTACCCGCCTTTTTTATCACACCAATAATTTTTTAGAGTAATTTTAGTCCTATTTAATTATAACAACATTTGCAGAAAATGACTCTAAAAATATAGTGGTGTGAGAAAAGGGGCGTTAACAATTGCACGGTTGTTAATGAGATGGTTGGCAAGTGTGATACAGGGTTGCCAACATTTTAATTTATTCCGGAGCGTTTTTAGCCCTGCCTTTATTTCCTATCATTTTTTAAGAGATTTTGTTTCTTATTTCATCTTAGTTATAAAGTGGAGAAAATTATATTATAAATAAAGTGGTGTGAAATAAAGAGGAGCTAAAAACGCTCCGGAAAAAATAAAAAATTTGACAACTCTGTTAATACTGGAAAATATTTTAGATTGTTTTCAGATTATTTAATAGTTGAAAATATACGTGACATATTCCTGTATAAATATAGTGGTGATTAATCAGATTGAAAAAACAAGTTGGCAGCTATGACGAAATCCTATTTCAAATTATTTCACGATGACGCGCTAATATTTGCATCAAGTAAATGTTCATTTGACGTCGGTTCGCAATTGTCTTAATGTCGGCAACTCCAGTGCAGCCAACATTGCAAATTTATTCTAGTGCATTGTCATTACCAGATTTTTTTCACACCACGTGCAATTCTCTTTTTATTGAAGCGTATTGGAGAAAAATACTTTACAAAGAAAATGATGGAAGAAAAAAACAAGCACTAACAATGCTTCGGAATAAATTAGAAATATGTGCAACTCTGAAAGACTGCTGAAACACCAATGTTTAAAAGTTTAGCAAGATTTGCAAGCGATCAGTTTTTTTTTTTTTTTTTTTTTTCCTTTTTTTTTTCTTTTTTTTTTTTTTTTTTTTTCAAATTAAAAACTTATCTCTCAATGAAAATTTTTCAAGCATTGGGTATTTAAAGAACTGGGTCTTCCTCATGTTTTTCAGTGACGATTGGTTTAAGACAACAGTTAGGGGGCTGGTAACAAATTCAGAAAAAATAGTAATGTTTGTGATCACCCTGTATCGTTAAGTAAACGAAATGAACTGTAACTTTAGGATATGTTAACATAGACACAGTTCAATTTGTGGATGAACTTGTGTGATGATAGCATGTTAAATAAGGGAGATAAAAGCATTTGTTATAAAATTCGAAAAAAAAAAAAAATCAACATGTTTTTCCTTTAAATAAACAGAGTTTTAAGCGCAAATTATTCCCACTTTCAGATAAATTGGAAAAACACTTTGAAAACAATTTACTGCAATCTGAATACAAATGTCTTAAATATCTCATGAAATATGAACATTTTTATGAAAAACGTTTTCACTGATGCGCATGTGCGAATGGTAAAACATATTTTATTGCATAGGTTGAAAGCTAGATGTGTTGGGCAACTTTTATCAAAAGTACATTTGAATAGAATAAAAATTAAGGAAATTCTACGAAAAATAACGAGCTAGATTTTAGATATTTTCCAAAAGTTGAAATTTCTAAAGGGGTTTTTCACATGCTGTGTAATTAATTTGTAGATCCAATTATTTCAACCACTTTCCAAAGTTTGTTTTTTGGAAAAAAAAAAATACCCTATGATCTCACAAATCATAGTAAATAAACAAAAATATGTTAGAGTTACAAGTTTATAACGGATTTTTCCCCAAAAAAGTACATTTAGAGTGTGGTTGAAATAATTCGATCGTAAAATTAATTACGCGGTATGTGAAAAACCCCTTAAGAAATTTCAACTTTTGGAAAATATCTAAAATCTAGCTCGTTCTTTTTCATACAATTCACTTAATTTATATTCTATTCAAATGCACTTTTGATAAAATTTGCCCAATACATCTAGCTTTCAACCTATATAATAAAAAATGTTTTACCTTTCGCACATGCGCAGTAAAAATGTTTTTCATAAAAATGTTCATATTTCATGAGATATTTAAGGTATTTATATTCCGATTGCAGTATTTTGTTTTAAAAGTGTTTTTCCAACTTATCTGAAAGTGGGAATAATTTTCGTTAAAAACTCTGTATATTATAAATAAAAAAACATGTTGATTTTTTTTTTTTTTTTTTTTTTTTTGGAGTTTCAAAATAAATGCTTATACCCCACTTATTTAACATGCTATCATCATGCAAATTTATCCACAAATTGAACTGGGTCTATGTTAACATATCCTAAAATTACAGCTCATTTCGTTTACTTAACGATACAGGGTGATCACAAACATTATTAATTTTGTTCAATTTGTTACCGGCCCCCTAATTATTGTCTTAAACCAATATTCACTGAAAAACATGAGAAAGACTCATTTCTTTAAATACCCAATGTTTGAAAACATTTCATTGAGAGATAAGTCTTTAATTTGAAAAAAACTGATCGTTTCTAAATCTTGCTAAACTTTTGAACAGGGCTGTATCATTGTTATTAAAATAACGATTCCAACGTGCTGGTAATTCCTGAAACGTATTATAGAAAATAGCACTCTATTATTGAACGAATACAATGCACAAATTTGCTTATCGTCTTAATTTTCTCTTTCTTCTGCTAAGTATTATGATGTCGTAATTACAAGTTTTAATGTTTATTTATTTATTTATTTATTTTTCATTTATATCTATTGTAAAGTTTTATTAATTAATTTACACGTGTATTCTATTTAATCTTTTGAATGTCCAGTTTATCCGCTCTTTTAATCAATAAAATAAATAATATAAAAGAGAAAGAAAAAATAAAATATTATCTCATGCGATCGATTACCAAATAAACTGAATAGCTCTTTCACAGTTGCTGATATCTCAAAATATTCATCCCAACTCAAGTTTTGATTTTGCTGCAAATGCATATATTTATTATAATCTAATAGTCATTACTCTGATTGTAAAGAATTTTGTATGTCAAAATTATTAATCCATACTGGCCAACCATCTCATTAATAACCGTTGAATTGTTAACGCCCCCTGAAAAAACGCCACTTTTCTCACACCACTATATTTTTATAGTAATTCTCTCCAAATGTTGTTACGATTAAATAAGGCAAAAATAATCTAAAAAATTATCGGTGTGAAAAAAAAGGTGGATAGTAAAAATTGTACGGATCGTAATGAGATGGTTGGCAAATATGTTAATCAACTATTTTTTCCAAAATAACTGAATAAGAAAGTTCCGAATGATGCTATAACTCCTAAATGTTCATATTTATATTTATGCTATTTGCAGAGCCTGATTAAGGGGGAAGCACACATTATCTCCGCTCTCACCGGAATATTTTTACAATTATTTTTTACTTCATGTCATAGAAATTCCACGCTTTGACCAGGAAATATTTTTTATAAAAAATGAATGGTGTAAAACAATCCAATTTACTCACCGTCATTAGACACCAGAATTTTTTAAAAATAATTTTTAATGAGAATTTTCTGTTTATTATAGGAGGAAAGTATTTGTTAAAAAATAACGGTGTAAGTATAAATAATGTGTGCTTCCCCCTTAATCAGGCTCTGGCTATTTGCCGTGCGATGTATTGTATTCTTTTTATTGTATTCTTTTCACAGTTATACCTACTGATTCGATACTCTAGAGGCATTAGGAAAATGCATCTTTGTGATTATATTAATAAGAAAGTAGTATAAACTTTGAATTTTAGACAATAATATTTTATTAAAGATTCTAAATAAAGAATGGGAAGGTGCCCCGATATAAGGCTGCTTACCTGCCAACCATGTTAGTAATAACAGAAAAAAAATTTTAATACCCGCTTTTTTTCTTCTCACCAGCCTTTTTTAGAGTAATTTCATGCTTGTTTAATCGTAACTGAAGTAGGGAAACAAATTAGTCTATATGCATAATGGGGAGGGGAAAAAGGGGCGTGTACTGAAATTCTTCGGATTCATAATTAGGGTGTTCCAGGCATGAGATTCATACTTTCCAACATTCTAATTAATATTCAGTAGTGTTGTTTGTCCTGCCCTTTTTTTTCATACGAGTAAATTTTAAGAGTAATATTCTCCAAATGCAATTACGATTAAATCTTTCGCGACCGCTGACGTAGATTCACGTAATTTGAAAATCTCTAACTCAAACAGTGGGTGTTTCTTTCGCAATTTGTATGTTATTTATTTCTTAAAAATATACCCAATATTCATATTTGTACTAACAATATGCTATGAATATAAATGCTTTGTTTAGAAAGAGTGTAACTATAATGTATATCTATTTGTAATATAAATGTGAATACGGAAAATGTTGTTCTGAAATATTGTAACTGGACAGAATAACGGCGGACCTTACTGTGAAAAAGACAAAAACATGCGGTCGCGAAAGAGTTAAATAAGAAGAAAAGTACTCTAAAAAGATACTGGTGTGAAAAAGTAGGCAGGGCTAACAATACTACGGAATAATTATTAGTATGTTGGCAAGGATACGTTGCAGTTTATCTTATTGTTACTTTTGAATAATTTATGTAGCGATAGTGTACAAGTAAGTATGCAGTTAAATATACAGTAACCTTTTTAATTTTCGTCATGTTTTGCTATGAGAAAATTACAATTAATACGTTTTGCAGATAATGCTTTCATCCAACCTAAGTTTCAATATTGAACAGCTGAAAGCAAATTACAAATTAACTACCGATTGGAAAAATAGCTGTTTAATGATTTTAACACGCAGAATTTTTTTTACAATGAGAGTAATGACTACCAGATAACAAAATATAAATACGTTTGCAGCAAAATTAGAACTTGAGTTGGGATGATTACGTTGAGTTAACCGCAACGCCATGTGGTTTTTTTCTAAAAGTAGTTGATCTCATGGGATAATAGTTTACTTGCTGTTTTCTTATATATATATATATATATATATATATATATATATATATATATATATATTATTGAACAAGTGAAAGATAAAGCAGCCTTTAAAAAGAAAAATAGGAATGTATGTATAAATTAATCCATAAAACGTTACAATACAGGGGCGGAAAATTGACACAGAATTCATACCACAATAAATGAAACAATTTTTTTCCTTCTTAAACCAACGATTATAGGTAGGGAAATATTTTAAACGAATACTGGTATGGATTCATACTTGCAGACCAACTCTTTAATAAACGTAAAATCGTTAAAGCCCCCTTTTCCACACCACATTATTTTTAGAGTAATTCTCTCCAAATGCTGTTAAGATTAAATAAGAATAAAATTACTCTAAAAATTGACTAGTGCAACTTGCCAACCATCTCATTATGAACCGTACAATTTTTAGTACCCGCCTTTTTTTTCACACCAATTATTTTTTAGAGTAATTTTATTCTTATTTAATCGTAACAACATTTGGAGAGAATTACTCTAATAAAAAAGTGTCGTAAAAAAAGGGCGTTTCTGTCAAAGGGCGTTAATAACTGTACGGTTATTAATGAGATGATTTTCAAGTATACTAGTGTGAAACAAAAAGGCGAGAACTAAAAATTTTACGCTTCATAATGAGATGGTTGGCAAGTATGTGTGTTCTGTGCCAGTTTTCCAGCCCTGTACTATATATTAAAATTAATTAGAAAAAAAAAAAATAATTTGGTGTGTCACTCACACGAATATCTCTTACCCTACATTTCAATACTATAAACTGCATATTAAGTCTCAAGAACAATAGCTTAAGATAATAAAGTTTAATATACTTTTAAAATAATATAAAATGGGATTAGGAACAGTTTTATTTGACATGTAATTTTGTGTTAAAGGGGCTACCGCCCCCCCCCCCCCCTCAAATCCCAGTTTAAGTATAGTGCATGCAATTATTAAATTAAAAGCTGCTATTAATTTGCCTTCAATCTTAAATAGCAAACTAATACTCACTTCAAAATAGCAAATTTGAATTACTTGCAACTATTTGTTTTTAAGTTGTGCGGATAACAAATATACATACTGATTGACGGCTAAAAATTGGACTTTCGTAATCAGGGCACCTCAAAACATGATTTAATACCAAGAAAAAAAAAAAAACACTTAAACATTCAAAAAATACTTTATTTACAGTATGCGTATGAAAAATTAATTTTGCTTCCTGAGGAGTGTTCGTCGAAATAATAAAATTTAGAAAAGCACTTTCATCAATTACAATGAATACAAAAGAACATTTAGCTTAATTTTGGGCAGCCCTGTATATTGTCTATTATCAATATGCACTATAAACAATATTGTGTTTTTAAATTTCTAAGACGAAAGAAATTACAATTCTAGCAATTTTCAAGTATAGCCGCAATATATCCAAATCCTTTGAGTAGCCCTGTAAATGAATGATGAATGTTTTCCATACAACAATCTAAACAAAATATGTTCTTATGCATAAAATAAATTTTGTAATTTCCGTTTTGTTTAAGTCAGCCTATAGATGTTATACTGTATTTACCATCAATTTACCATAGGCATAATATATATTTGAATTCTCTTGGATGCCTCCTCACGCAAACCATTTGCTTAATCTCAACGCAAAGTTTAGTTTAGCATCCCTATATCATACTCATTTAGAATACAAAACTTGGACTTTCTACTATATTTAGTTCTTGAGATATGCTGATAACAGACACACACACAGACCAACCACTAAAAACTTGATTTTTAGATTAAAGGTACCTCAAAACGTGTAAATGTAACAAAAACTTAATTTCAAAAAATTGAGTCAAAAACAATACTTTCTCTACCATATATATAGAGAAATCTCTCTACCATAGATAAAGTAAATATATACGGAGGTTGTCAACTTTTATAATTTATTTCGCAGCATTTTTAGCCACGTCTTCTTTTTACACGAGAATTTTTATAGAACATTTGTCTCCAATATATGCCAACGATTAAATAAGAAGAAAATCATTCTTAAAAATTACTGGCACGAAAAAAAAAGACGGGGCAAGACTGCTCCGGAATAAATTATAAAAGTTAGCAAAACTCTGTAAATATATATATATGCATAGATGCCAACATTTTAATTTATTCCGAAGTATGTTTAGCCCCGCCTTTATTTCGCACCACTTTATTTATAGAAAAAAAATCTCTAATATATAACTTCGACATAATTTAATTATCTCATTAATAAGCTTTAAATTGTTAACGTCCCTTTTTCACACCACTTTATTTTCAAAGTAATTCTCTCCAAATGTTGTTACGATTAACCCTTTCAGGGGTGGTGGTTTATATTTTAACCACCTACCAGCTGTAAAAAATCCATACCGGAATTTTTTTAGCATAATTTTACGTTTATAACATAGCAGAAAGGGCCGGTTTTTTTAACCTGAAAATTTAAAATTTATTTTAGTTTAATTTAGTTCATGAATTCTGGTGGCAGTAAAATTTAAATGATCCGAATTGTCTTGCGCCGCAAAGGGTTAAATAAGAATAAAATGACTCTAAAAAATGACTGGTGTGAAAAAAAGGCCGGTACTAAAGAATTTACGCTTCATAATGAGATGGTTGGCAAGCATACTTCGATAAAATAAGAAAAAGTTACTCTTAAAAAATAAGTAGTACGAAATAAAGGCGGGAATAAAATTACTCCGGAATAAATTTAAATGTTAGCATCTATGATATATGTGATTACGACAACACAAGTGTGTGGAAATTTCGACAACCATTAACAATTAGAGTAAATAAACTTCTGAATGTCTATATAATTTCTACTTAATCCAAGAATCTCACAACTTGAAGTTAAAATATAAAATTTTCAAATGTTAATTAAAGGAAACAGTAAAGAAAATGCTAGAAAAACGTTAACAGAAGTTAATAGATGAAAGACTGATAGAATAAATAACTGAGTACCTTTTGTATTTTTCTATTTATTAACGCGTGTTTAGCAGACTAACATTTTATGTATTTTTATATGGAACCGCACCCTTCCTCTTTATTATTCCATTATATAATATGTCCAATGTATTAATATTTAATTTGTAAATGAATGTTCCTTAGAAAAAAAACATATTTTGACAATTAATTTATAATTATACCATACTACAAATACAAAAAAACAACAACATATTTTTTGTTTTTACAGAATCGTAAAATTAAATATTATTTATTAAATAGTACCGTCGTAACTCTCTTATATTAAGTTCTACGTCGCCGTTAGCTGATGGATCAAAATTTATTTATTTTTGTAATTCTTTTTTCCATGTTTCATAACAACCTTATTACATATAAAATAAAAAGGACATGTTTCGTGTAGAGGAATTCAAAAAATTGTATCCATAAAAAATCGGTTTAATTATTTTTAAACTACCGAAAATTTTACTTTCTTGAATTGAAAACACATCATATATAGCTTTTGATATACACAGTGCAAATTATTTGATAGTCACCAGAAAATATAATTTATAAATAAAGCTATATTTGTAAGAAACAAAAGCTTGTTAAAAGATCGCTTTTGCTGTAAATTTCAATTTCTGGTTTATAACTGAGTTAACAAACCTGCGTGTTATACGCCGGAAAATACGGTAAAATAACTAATATGTTACTTCATAGAAAAAATTGTGCAGTCAAAAATCATTACATATTTGCTCTTTTCAAAGGCGGTCAGAAGGTTTAAACATAATATAATGAACAAATACTACGTTAAACATACGTTGTGTACGCTAAACATATACTTTATATTTTAGTATTTTTTTTTTTTAAATAACTAATATGCCAGTTTATAGAAAAAATTTTGCAGTCAAAAATCATTACATATTTGCACTTTTCAAAGGCGGACAGAAGGTTTAAACATAATGTAATGAACATATACTACGTTAAACAAACGTTGTGTACGATAAACATATACTTTATATTTTAGTATTTTTTTTTTTTTTTTTAAATAACTAATATGTTAGTTCATAGAAAAAATTGCGCAGTCAAAAATCAATACATATTTGCTCTTTTCAAAGGCGGTCAGAAGGTTTAAACATAATATAATGAACATAAATTACGTTAAACTACGTTGTGTACATTAAACATATACTTTATATTTTAGTTTTATATATATATTAAGCACTTTATATATTAATATGTGAAATAAAATTATTTAATTGTTAGATTTAACAATTACTAAACAAAATGAAAGTATTCAGTACTGAGTGATTCCACTTTTATATGGAATTACTGTTATAATTCGTTACGGCTTAGCATTATGCATTTTTTAAACACAAACTTCAGAAATTTCACTGCGACAATAATCTTTTTTCTAATTCTTGCAAAGTTATTGACTCTAAATTTCGACCCTCTTCCCGCCCCGCCTTTATCGATTATCAAACATTTTCGATCATATTGAAGTAAAGATTACTTCCAGGTCTCGTAGAGAAGAAATTTTACGATGTTCTTTATAGGATTAAATCTAAAGTAAAAAAAGGTGATGCTTACTTACAGAATTATAGGGGCTCGTATTGATGGATTCGTAGATTTAACCCTTATCGCTCGAATGTCCCTTCTGAGGGGACATTAAAAATTCGAGCCACGCCTTAAGCATACTTGCCAACCATCTCATTATGAATTGTACAATTTTTAGTATCCGCCTTTTTTCACACCAATAATTTTTTAGAGTAATTTTAGTCTTATTTAATCGCAACAACATTTGGAGAGAATTACTCTAAAAATATAGTGGAGTGAGAAAAGGGGCGTTTTTTCAGGGGGCGTTAACAATTGTACAGTTATTAATGAGATGCTTGGCAAGTATGCTTAAGGTGTTCCTTTGCAAATGAAATGTTATTTTTCTAAAAGGTGTAATTATAGGCTTACCTATAGGCTACCGGAAAAATTTTACAGAAAGATTTATTTTATTTAATGATGAAGTAAAATAAAACAAATTATTATAATTTCTCGGTAGCCAAAAGTTGGAAACTATACGCGTGACGTTTTAAAGGAACGCCAAAAGGCGTGCCTTACTGTTTAAAGTAGCAAAATATGCCGAGCGTTAAGGGTTAATATGATGAATGCGTAATATTATATACCACAGACGTCATGCGGAATGGTGCATTATCATCTTGAAATATTTATTATGAAGTTTCTTATCGCAGAGATCGTTTATAATGAAGAAATTTCCCAAGGAATTGTAAATTATCAGCATTTCAAGAAAAAGTCCAATTGCAATAATCAGGATGCTTTTATTGAAGAAAATTTCCAAAATAAAATGAAGGATAATAGTCTCCAGATATTAAAATACAAAGCGTTTATCAATATTTAATAAAATTGCAATAATCCCTGGTGAGACGTTAAGATTGTCGAGTAAGATGGGGGAGAGAGCAAATGTAAATGAATCTTTGCTATACGCTGATCTGGAGCAGTTATGTGTTCTCTTAACTAGAACAGATCTGGGATGTCTGAACTGAAAAGCCAATATTAAAAAAAAAAAAAAAAAAAAAGAAAAAGAAAAAGCCAAATTTAATGAAAAGTACTTACTTTGTTTCTCAAATAAAATGATATAAATATTTTGAACTCAAAAGCTCGTTATAAAAACTTGTAGCCAATTATTCCACCAACAAAATAAATTAGACGAATGAAAACCCATTACACCTAACGTTTGCACTATAATGATAATTTAGAAACTAAATCATTTTTTTAGGATATTAACTGACACGGATTCCTAAATTTAGCTATAATGAAATTAAACCTGTGCAATTTTTTTTTACGCTGAGTTTTCTAAAAGAGTAATTTATTTAATAAATAATACTCTTAACTGTCTTTTAGTTGACTTCTGATGGGTAATAAGCTATTTATTAACAGGAAAAGATTTAAATTGCATCAGTTAATGATATTTATTCGATAAACAGAATAATAAATCTACACTTAATGAATTGAGCTTAATGAAAATTACAAATTGTGCTCTTTCAGTCTTTGTCATAATATTAAAAGAAAATTGTATCACTCAGTTAAATGGCTGATAATTTGGTACTTAATAAATTTCGAATAAAAATTGGATTCTTTTAAATAATATGTGATTAACCTCATCACAATATTAATTGCAGAAAAGTATGAGATACCTCCAACATAGCCTGCTAAACTAGATGCCTGTCGCGTGGCTCGGAAACATGACAACAGTTCAAGCGGTAGACAGTGCCACCTGGTACAGATTGTGCGACTTTTTTATTCAACAGCCACCAAAAATTTTTAAAAGTGAAATTTCATATACATAAAAGGCGAATAGAATCGAAGAAGCATCGACATCATATATCACACCTTAAAATTATTGGTGACAGTTGAATAAAAAAATCGCGCAATCTGTACCAGGTGGCGCAGTCTACCGCTTTAACTGTTGCCAACTTTCCGAGCCAGGCGACAGGCACCTAGTTTAGGAGGCTATGCCTCCAAAATAGTTGGGAGACAACCACTTTCATGACTATGCTTTATTTTGAGTTAATTGATCGCCTGAGCATTAAAATTTCCCCGACTGCAAGAAAAGTTATGCACCCCCATACCATAATGCCCGGAGACTATTTCACTATTTTAAGAGTGCTGTTTTCGTTAAGTTGGTTACATTTTCGTTATCCGACTAGCTTGATTCCATAGCTCTATATAAGTTAAACTTGAATCATTACAGAAAACCACTGACGCACTGTAATTAAGTGTCATGTTTAAAATTTTTGACCTAGTGAAGTATTTTTTTTTTCTTACTTATTTTCGTTAATAAAGGATTTGTTGTAGATCTTTTAACTTTAAAACCTGCTTCGTTTAATCGTCGCAGCACTATTATAATATATATATATATATATATATATATATATATATATATATATATATATATATATATATATATATATATATATATATATATATATGTTGTTAAAACTTATGTTATTAAACAGTTTGATTCCATTTTTGGGAAAAAATATCGTAACCGGTATATTAATATATTTTTTTCTTTAACATAAGACCTCTTTCTGTGATGTATATAAAAATTATAAAACAGTTAGAAGAACATTTGAAAACTTTTAACCCTTTGCGGCGCAAGACAATTTGGATCATTTAAATTATACTGCCACCGGAATTCATGAACTAAATTAAACTACAAGAAATTTTTAATTTTAAGGTTAAAAATACCCGCTTTTTCTGTTATGTTATAAACGTAAATTTTTGCTAAAAAATTTCCATGATGAGTTTTTGAAGCTGGATCTTAAATTTTGCGTCCTCGCAGTGAGGACAGCGCGCGTTAAGGGGTTAATAGTTTCATGTGAGGTAATTCTTATATTGAACATCTGAAAGTATTATGTTTATGTTATTGAAAATTCATATATATACTATAATGTTTTGCAAATTATACGTTTGTTATATTTAAAATCTTGATGATAATACTAATATTGATAATTAATTACATAAATTTTAAAAAAGTTTATAATATTAATAGGTACAATTATAAATAATAAATTATTATCTTTATAGTAACTGAGACAGAATCGCGCATCAAAAATACTCTAAAATCTCGTATTATTTCTGCGAAAGTTTATCTATTATAAAGTAAAAAGAATAATAAAAAAAATAGCAGACTGATATGTTCCTTATAAGTATATAAATTTGTAAAATAATAAAGCTGAAATCAGCCAGAACCAATATTTGTTGAAGATAAAATATTTAATTTTACAAAGGCACATTTTTTCTTAGCTTGCCAATAACAACGAGCAAACACAATACATCAAAACTCATTATAACTTCTTCGATAGTATAAAAAAAAAAAAAGAAAAAAAATCGGATTGAAATGTTTTCGATGTTTCTACTACTATTATATCTCAAACTAATCTCTTGCTTTTGGTGACTGTTGTAATAGAAATAATAGTTAAGCAGTCCTAAAAGATATGTGATATTTATGTTTTGAAGTGCCTGTGGCACTATATAGAAGCATTTTTTTTTTCTTTTAAGTAACTCCATCTAACAATTAAAAAAAAAAAAAAAAAAAAAAAAAGACTTCGTTTAACATTTGGGAAAAAAAAAAAAAAAAAAAAAGACTTCGTTTAACATTTGGAAAAAAAAAAAAAAAAAGAGTAAACTTTTGAAGTCATGTAAATTATTTCATCACATGTAAAGTATAGTTTTCGTATAGTAATATTTTTCTTTATCCAAACGAATATTAACACTTTTACGCAGAGTTACCAACTTTTATAATTTATTCACGAGAATTTTTAACTCCGCTTTCTTTTCATACCAGAAACTTTGTAGATTATATCTCTTTTATATGTGACAACGATTAAGTAAGAAGACAATCATTTTCAAAATTTTCGGTATGAAAAACAGGCGGGGCTAAAAATGCTCGTGAATAAATTATAAAAGTTGGGAACTCTGCTTTCACGACCTCATTTTTTTGACAGGAAGGTCCGCTTGTGGGCGTTATTCTCCCAAGATAAAACATTTCAGAACAAAATTTTCTGTATTCACACATACATTACAAATGGACATACATTATATTCCTTGTAATCAATATACACTGGTCAAAAAAATTTAAGGATCAGCCCGTTTTCTCTTTCTCTTCTTTTGCACATAATTTTTAAACAAATAAACATATGAACATAAAATTTGGATGGCCTGTTCATTATCATAAAATTAACCGAATCTTATGTAATTTTAGCATAAGAATAAATTTTAAGCTAATAAATATTCATTTTTCTCGCAAAAGTAAGCTTTGGAAAAAATGAAAAATTTCAACAAATTTAGGAAAGAACACATGATGAAAAGTGGTGTTAAGGATGCATTAGAGATAGGTAAAGACGCTCATACCTTGAAATGTTAAACTAAATCTCGATTTTTCTTTTTGTATTAACTTTTCTTTTACTTTTATAATAAACTTTTTAAAAATATATAATTACTAATTTGTAAACTATACTCAGCACCAGAATAATAATGATGTCGAAAAATAATTGTATAATGAACATCTTATCCAATTTTCATGTTTGTATGCATATTTTTTAAAAAATTATTCATATGCGAAAAGAAGAAGAAAAAAGAAGAAACAGAAAATGAATGCAGGTAGGAAGATTTGGTTGTAATCTAACATAGGAACGCGTGTGCGTCTTTACCTATCTGTAAGGCATCCTTATGACCATTTTTCATTAAGTGTTCTTTCCTAAAATTATTGAAATTTTTCATTTTTTTTTAAGCTTACTTTTGAGAGAAAACTGAATATTTATTAGCTTAAAAATTATTCTTATGCTAAAATTACATAAGATTCGGTTAATAATATGATAATAAACAGGCCATCCAAATTTTATGTTCATATGTTTATTTGTTTAATAATTATGTGCAAAAGAAGAGAAAGAGAAAACGGGCTGATCCTTAAATTTTTTTGACCAGTGTATTTGTATCCAGAGTAAATTTTATTTAAAAAATATGGACACTGGGTACATACTTAAGAAATAAGCAACACACAAACTACAAAAGAAACGCCTACTGGCGGAGTTACAGATTTTCAAATGACGTGAATCTACGTCAGTGGTCGCGAACGTGTTAATAAACAATGAAAACTCTGCGATACCATTTCTCTAAGAAAAATATAGCGCGGCTATATATTAATCTCGCTACATTTTGAATTTTAGAGACTGCAGTTTACGCAATTGGCTCGATTAAAAGTTTTAGTAAGCATTTATTTTTTAATGCAAAAAAAAAAAAAAGTTTACTTTAAGTGCTGTTTGATGGCAGTTAAAAAGAAAATCGATTAAGAATAAAATTTAATTAGTATTATTACTAATTGAGTGCAACTGAATAAGCGCAATAACAATTATCACCTATTCTATTTAGCTTTTTTTTATAGATCCAGAGCTGCCAACCTAATCCGGCTATTTGTTAATACCGCCCCTTTTTCTACACCAGTCATTTCTTAGAGTTTTTTTCTTCTTAATTCATCGCAAATATATTTGAAGAAAATTACTTTAAAAATTAAGTGGTGTAGAAAAAGGGGAGGTACTTATATTTTACCGGATTAGGTTGGCAACTGTGTAGATCCCAATCACTTGTTAAAAACATGTACCGTATTCGAACTCACGAGACACTCCTTAGTTAAGCCAATTGGAGTTCAAGAAAGATTATTTAATAAATATATGAACACTAATTTCAAATTTATTTTTACATATTTATTTATGAGCTTTATTTTGATATATTTATTTAAAAAAGTAAAGTTAAATCTCTACGTTATTTATCTTTACTATTGATATAAGTTAACATTTATTCATGCAATAAATTTTTATTAAAACTAACAAATTACTTCGTAGATAGAATATAGAAAAACTAGTGTATATAAATGGAAATATTTCTTTTTCGAAACAAAATGACTGCTATTACTACATTAAGCTTCAGATATCTGTAGGCAATTCCTATAAACCAATAGACATATTAGCAAAATTCCCAAGTTTTATAACTTATTCGGGAGCATTGTTAGCCCCTCCTTTTTTTTTTTATACCGGTAATACATACTTGCCAATCATGTCATTAATAAGCATAAAATTGTTAACGCCCCTTTTTCTACACTGCTTTATTTTTAGAGCAATTCTCTCTAAATGCTGTTATGACTAAATAAGAATAAAATTACTCTGTAAAATAACTGGTGTGAAAAAAAGGCGGGTACTAAAAATTTTGCGCTTTTTAATGGGATGGTTGGTAGGTATGGTAGGTAATATTGAAGAATTATGTTCTACCCATTTAGTATATGTCTCATATTGGATAAATATATTCTACAAAATTTCTGGAGGGAAAATTGGGTGTGGCTAAAAATTCTCCGGAATAAATTATTAAAGTTGGCAACTCTGATATCAGTCAGGAACATACTTTGCCATTTAAGAAGCAATCGCGTTAAAAGAATTACTTCTCTATTGAGAAGAAATGTATGTATCCCAGCTTTTAATTAGATAACTTCTTTTAATATTCTGATATTGTTTCAAAACTTAATTTTTTAAACTATACTAATTTATCAAATCATTTAAAATGTGCAAAATTACATAAAAAGCATTTATTTTAATAAGTGTAATTATCTAAAATATATTATATTTCATACGATTTTATAGTAAGGACGTGAGCCATTTTAAACGTATTTTCTCTACATATCACTTAAATTTGCTGCTATCAAGTATAATGAAATATCATTTAAGCTCTGGTAATTTAATCTTCAATGTAATTCCTAATTCTGAAATTATAGGATTTTCTTGACTTAATACCACATTTCTCGAATGAAATTTTCCTTAGATGTAATCCATATCAGCGACTTACGCAGAGCAGTAAAATAAATTACATCTTTAAAGTAACGATTTTGTAAAGAATGTTATATGAAATTGCAAATAAAATTATCCATCTAGTTTCAGGAAATAGATAAAAAAGTAAATTGATGTTATATATATATATATATATCAAGGGAAAACGAAAAATAAAGGAGCACCTATATATTATGTTTATGTGCAGTTTTCTTATATTATAAACTGTGAATGTACTTATAAGTTAAGAAAAGATGAAAATAGTTTCTTTATAATGAATAATATACATAAAAACTCATTCTGTTGAATAATATATATATATATATATATATATACTATTCTAAATAAGTAAAAGTACTCGGACAAGACATACAGACTGGGACAATTATCCTCACGTGGAAGTTTATTTATACCCCACATATTTTTTCTTACGCTTCCTGACCACTCTAATACTGTTAGCAAATTCTGAACGAGTTGAAAACTATCTATAGATACATTTTCAACCATACTTGTTTTAAATAAGTCAATTAAATTAAATATTGTATACAATGGAACTCGATTTAATTAAACAAATATTCTACATAGCTGCCAATATTTTAATTTATTCCGGAGTACTTTTAGCTCCGCCTTTATTTCGCACCACTTTATTTTTAGAATATTTTTCTCCAATATATAACTATGATATAAAAAGAAAAAAATATTCTTAACCCTTTGCTTCGCAGGGTAATTCAGATCATTTAAATTACACTCCCACCGGAATTTACGAACAAAATTAAAATAAAAGAAATTTCAGGTAAAAAAAAGGGGGGTGCTTTTCTGCTATGTTATAAATGTAAGTTTTTGCAAAAAATTTTCCGGGATGAGTTTTTGCACTTGAGAATTAAAATTAGGTGTTCCATCAGCGTGAACACTGCGACTGAAATGGTTTTAAAGAAAAGTGGTATGTATTAAAGGCGGAGCTAAAAGTGCTCCGGAATAAATTAAAATATTGGCAGCTATGATTCTAGCTTATGTGCATATTCATAGTCAAATTGACATAGTTAGATTGACCCAAACTGCATTGTTAAGTTGGCCTAGCGTTCTTATCCCTTTAAGAGTGTAGTGTTTGCTCCTGCGCGTGCACTGCAGTGGGGAGTGTTTCTCACGATAGTAGGATAGAGTAAGCGGGTGCTCTGCATTGGAGATATATTCTCTCGCTTGCTACAATAAATAAAATCTAAAGAAAGAAAGTAATAACTAAGTAAAGACATAAACATATAATTAAACATAGATACATTTTCTAGTAGTTTCTTTTGGTGTGATAAATTTTAAAGCATGGAATGTTACAAAGAGCAACCCCACAGTCTGGACACCATATCCTTGTGTCATTTCTAATCTTCTTGCAGTTTTTATTAGACACATAGCAATATTGCAATAGCAATAGCAATCGTATTGTTGGTTCTCGTTTGCAGGGTGTGGCAGGTATATAGTTTGCGAAGTGTCTTCCGGTAAGACGCAATGGATCATTTGCATCACTTTTTCTTCCCGTATTTCCCGCCATATCTGTAGAAACTTGATACTTACTTATTATTTCTTCAATGACTGCAATTCGAAAATCCAACAGTTTTATGTTTTTATTAGTTACCTTACTCTGTAGAATCGATGCATTGAAAATACATTGATCAAGCATATGCCTGAAAATTTTTTTGTAGTATGCTTTCATTCTTTTCCATACTGTTTCATAATAGGATAAATTTTCGTCCGCTCTGTCCACACCTCCCAATGATAAATTGTAATCTATTACAACCTTTGGCTTTTCAACCACTTTTCCATTACAAGGAACTTTAATCATTTCAATATTGTCGATTGTACTCAATAAATGAACATCTTTTTTATCTTTCCATTTCTTTGCAATTAGTTTTCCGCGTTGAAAAGCAATAATGTCACCCTTTCTAAGTTTTGATGATTGCATTTCTTTTGGAACATCTTTGCGGTTCACTCGAACTGTCCCGTACGAGTCAGTTTTGAATGATATAAGTTTATCACAAAGATCTGGTGACATGTAAAAATTATCGGCTGTAAGATAGTATCCTTTGTTGAGCAAAGGTTGCATCAAACTTAGCACAATTTGCGATGTAAGGCTTTCCTTGTTGAAGTCTGGGCTTAGAATCATCCCCTTTTCAGTATATAAAATAAAATGTAATTCCATATGTTACCTGTGTCTGATTCACAGAGCATATAGAATTTCAATCCAAATCTAGCTCTCTTCAAGGGTATGTATTGTTTCCAAGCATATGTAACATCAAGCTTTCATCGATGCTAATGTCACGCTCAGGAGTATACAGAGTTCGAAATTTTTCCAAAAGGAAACTGTAAATGGGCCATTTTTTTCGAAATTTCCAGCAAAGAATGAGTTTCTTCATCCATAGTTTCATTATTTGAAAAATGCAGAAACTTGTTTATCAAAGAAAATCTTTGCTCTGATATAACTTCAGCAAAAAAAGAAGTGCTCAAAATTTTCTTCTTTGACCAATACCAGGGTGTCACGGGCTTCAAAACAATACCCTGGAATAAAAGAAGAGCTAAATAAATCCATATTTCAGATGCAGTTACCGGTTTCCCTTTATGCATTCGGGATCTAACTTTCAGTACACTTATGTTCTTTCGCAAAAATTGTTCTCCATATGTATTTGTTTCCTGTACTATAGTTTCCACCAATTCCTCAGTTATAAATAGATGGAAAAAATGTAAGGAATTATCAATATCTTTTACCTGGAAATTTATTCCAGGTTTTCCATGAAATTGAAAACGTGGTGGAGCTGGAGTTGCACTTGAAACATTACACCATTCTCGCACCGAATCCAAATTATTTATTTCTTCATCTGACTCATAACTATAAATACTTGTATCGGAATCAGATCCACTTTCAAAGTCAGAATGATCCAAAATGTCATCTTCTAAATCACTGGAATCGTTCGATAATAACGGTCTTTTCTCACAAAAGCGACTAGAAACACCGCTACAGCTTGGCATTTTCACCAGAAGGCGAAAATCAAACACACCAAAGTTTTCCCAAGAAATTATATTTCACTTTACGGAACTACTATTGCCATCTAGTGGCAAATTTTGGAAACAAAGTGTTTTTCCTATAAGAATGTAAGGATATGACGAGATATTTCCGTCAAACACGTTGAAATGCTGACTATAAAATTGAATGACGAGTAGGACTCATCAAACCCGGGTATAGCGTAACATTCCGATGACGAGGTGAGTTCGTCAAGCACGCTTAAACTTTCCGGCGCAAGACAATTCGGATCCTATAAATTACACTGCCACCGGAATTCGTGAACTAAATTAAAGTAAAAGAAATTTTGAATTTTAAGGTTTAAAAAAAACGGCCTTTTCTGATATGTTACAAACGTAAGTTTTTTCTAAAAAAATTCTGGGATGAATTCTTCCAGTTGGGAAGTGAAATTAGGTGGGATATATATATCCCACCGAGCATGAAAGGGTTAAAGGGTTATATTGAAAAGCAACATCATTTTATTGTATTTTGTATCATCGTAAGAAAACATTACTAAATTTTATTATTAAAAATAAATAAATAAATTGCAGACCTTAATTACAAAAACTCCGGGCACACAAATTGTGATGTAAAAATTCTGTAGATAATCTATGTCATTCGAATTGACATGAAATATTCGTATTCAAAATATTACAGCATATTTTAAAGAAGGGTCATACAGTAAGATTCAAATGAAAGGAAAAGGTTCTGAGGTATGTTAGAACACGCCAAAACAAATGCTTTAAACATAGAAAACTAGACCAGGGATGTTTGTGTTCCAGAATTATTTTCACAGTAATTTTAAATTGTAATTTTAATTATAATTAATTGGTAAAAATTACTAGAAAAATATAAAAAATATTACTGTTAAAAACATTGCGGTTGAACAAAATTCGGAACACAAACACACTTGCTAGTGCTACACAGATCTGTCACTTTTTCAGTCAAAAATGCAAGGTTGGTCGTCATTAGTTTACAAATTACTATGCGAAAAACAACTTTATATACCGCAATTCTTGCATATAATTCGCAAGTTAGAGAAGTTGGTTTTACACCAGAAAGTTTCATTTAGAGACAAAAACATATTTTTGCGAGCCCAAACTTCGTTTAAAAACATTTTTGTCTGGTTGTAAAAATTTCTAGTATGACAGTTTTAGCGGATATGCGATTAACCCTTTGCGGTGCGAGGTAAATAGGATCATTTAAATTACATGCCACCGAAATTCACGAAAAAAATTAAAATAAGAGAAACTTAAGTTTAAAAAAAGAAGAGTATTTTTCTGCTGCATTATAAACGTAAATATTTGCTAAAAAAATTCCGGGATGAGTTTTTGTGGCTGGAGATTAATAATTGAGTCCTCGTAACACAGCAGAAAAAAAAAAAAAAAACGCTTTTTTTTTTTTCTCTTAAAATTTTTTTTTAAATTTTGTTCGTGAATTCCGATGGCAGTGTAATTTAAATGATACGAATTACCTTGCGCCATACAGAGTATGCGGGAAAATACGGTGTTATAAATGGTAGAAGAAATGCGTAAATGATTGCATATTAAATGATGAAAAAATAATATTTCATTCTGAAGAACGCTGGATATTGCCAATTGAATATTAATGCAAACTAATAGAATAAACTTTGCTTAATTTCATCGCTTCTTTGTTTAGATGTCTTTTTTTCCGCCCTTAATTTTCTAATTGTATATTAAATTTATTTTTATCCATTATTAAAATATGTAAAATGTTTTTCATTTATTCACTTACTGTTACTTTAATTAGAAACTACAATCCGATGCGGTAGTGTTCATTTACAATCTTTCTTCAATGTAAACAAAGTTACTTCACAGTAATGTAAAGTTTTACAAAATTAAAAGAATTAATCTGCTTCTTCCAACACAGGAGGATTTTTTTATAATTTGGGTACCCACTATTTCTATAATACAAAATTTATAATAAATTTATGCATTCAGATTTACCTGCGAAAATATATTATAAATTTTATTTTTTGGATATTGTAGTACGAAAGGAATATAAAAAAAATCGCCTGTGGCAACCCTGATTTATGTATTCAATTAACAAATCATGATAGTGTCCAGATTAAAAAAAAAAAAAAAAAAAATGAGGTTATTCTATTCCCCTAAGATTTCAATGTAAAAATGTGTTACTAAATCTGATCTAAATAAAAGGTGCCACATTTGTTATCCTTCTCCACTATTCTTTTCTGCTACTACTCTTTTCATACTAAAATCTTTATCGTATTTTTACATTAATGTGCCTTGATTAAATAGGTTAAATATTATTGTATTGAAACTCTGGTAGCGAAATTTTCTGTAATTTTCTATCCCTGTATGGAAATCTGTCAACTTTTTAATTCACTCTGTAGCATTTTTAGTAGGGGATCTAGGGGCTAGTTATAACACTTTTTAGAAAACAAAACATATTTTTTAATGCATTAACGTTTTCTTGTTTATAACTGCTGTTTTGCGTATATTACATATACACCTATAATATTCATAAAAGAAACATTCGTTAATTTTGTTGATTTTCTCACATGTGATGTTTTTCAAAATTTTTTGCCTATACAATTTGTCTCAGATTTGGGGCAAATTCTAAAAGATATGCCGGAAATGCTAGCAAAAAAAAAAAAAAAGACAGTATTTCAAAATGTTTCTTTGTTGTTAATCCTTTATTAATTTAATGAAATAAACAATTAATAACTAATGTAAAACTACACCAATTTGGTATAGCAACAAGGAATAATGTCAAATGAATTATAGTAAAATAAAGGGAAAATTAAATAATTAATAAACACAAAAGTGAGCTTTAGTCAGAACTACAGTTAATACAAACAAATGGTATATTGTTCCCTCTCACGTACTAAATGTGTGTCCACATTTTGTAAATTAAGTATCGTACCCATTCTTGTGCTTCAGAGGGGAGGTAACATAGATGCCAATATTTTAATTTATTCCGGCGTATTTTCAGCACCGGATTTTTATCATCAACTTATTTTTTAAAGATTTTTTTTTTTTATCGAAGCTACATATAGGAGAAATTTTTCTATAAATAAAGTGGTGCGAAATAAAGGCGGGGTTAAAAATACTCCGGAATATTGGCATCTGTGGCGTTAGGTATTTCCAGTCGTTAAGTAAAACCACTCCTCTAATTCAGAATCTGCGTCTGGAGCAGAGGTCGCAGTCTCCGCCTTTTTTCAGGACACTTTCATGTGTAAAAACATTTCGCCTTACTTGCCACTAATTTTTTTCTTAGAGAAATTTATGTTTTATTTTTAAATCAGTGTTGCCAGATCGCACCATTTTTTAATCAATAGTCACCAATAATTTTGAGAAGTGACATTTGATATAAAAAATAGACTATCGTCTTTCAAGTGATTAGGCAAACGTTACAAATAAAAGTTATTGGTGACTATTGAATAAAAAAAAAAGACCAAATATGGCAACCCTATTTTAAAGTAATATGTCATGACTAAACAGTATAGAAGTTATTGTATAAAAATAGTGGTAGCAAAAAAGGAATAAATTTCTTATTTCTCAAAGTGTCCTGAAAAAAAGAAAGTGGAGATTACGACCGCTGATCTGGAGTCAAAATCATTTTCTTTATATTTTTAACCTTTCTTTTTTCTTTTTTCTTGAAATTTCTTCCTTTGACTTTTCGTTTCTCTTTAAGTTTGTGTTACTGTTTAATTATCTCTTCAAAATATTTTTCCAGTGATTTTTTTTTTTTTCGCGTTTGTCAATTAAAATGGCAGATTTTCTTTTGTGTTGCATACTCTTAAGCTGTTTCCAAGATGAAACCTTAGGAAGAAGCCTATTCTTTGATGAGTGTGTAATACTATATCTTTCACGAAAACTTCAGCTGTAGCCAACTCGTATATGTCTTGACTCTTTGAAGATATTTCGGACAACTTTTTATAGTTCCTCATTATGAAACAAGATAAACAAATTCATACAATAAGTAAATTGCTTGTTAGCATTAAAAGTAGAATGTCTAATTACATGGATTGAAAATAAAGGGACAGTAAAATTTTGTTTCAACTTTCTTCATCGTATGATTTTGGACATTTTGTTTATTCATTAAAAAATATAGCGATTTATACAAAAAGAATCAAACATGCATTTTGTAAACTAATCACATAGACAAAATAAATAGCTATAAACAAATCTTTAAAACACCAATTAACATACATTTAATCAAAATTTAAAACATATGTTTTTGCTCTCTAACCAGCTAAAACGTAGCACAGAACCTCACATTAACCATTTCTGCGGAACATTGATTATGCTTACATAATAAAGAGTGTCATAAGAATTATGTTTATTAAAATATCTAATCAAATATATTGCAAACTATTGTGTAAATTGCGAGTTATTTCTTACTTCTGTTACAACTAGCCCCTAGCTCTCCTACTTGCCTTTTCTTCACATCGCTGTCTTTGCACTGTAATTTTCTGCAGTGTGTAATTACAGTTATATAACAAGAAAATTACTTTTCTAAAAATGTGGTATAAAAAATGGTGGCTAACGACAATGCTACGGAACAAATTAAAAATTTATAATTTTTGCTAAATGTGTCTTGAAGAAAAGGCGGGGTGTGCGATGCTTAATATTGGTCATATTTAGAGAATCCTTGTTAAGCGTAGGAAATTAAGGATGAAAGTGTTTCGCGTAATCGGCATCACTGTTTTTATTTAGAAATATTAAATGTATTTTTACCTTAATCTTTTGTGATTAAATTGAATTGAGATTACTGTTAAAAAATACTGGTGGAAGAGTTTCGTCTAAATACACTTTCACCACTGCTGAAAATGCTCATATAGGAAATATCTGTAAAAAAAAAAAAAAAAAAAAAAAAAAAATGCGTGTTTCCAGTAGAATACCCCTAGCAGAGCTGCCAACCTAATCCGGCAAATTGTTAGTACCGCCCCTTTTTCTACACCACTTAATTTTTAAAGTATTTTTCTACTTAATTCATCATAGATACATTTGAAGAGAATTGCTCTAAAAATTAAGTGGTGTAGAAAAAGGGGCGTTTTTCAATAGGCGTTAACAATTTGCCGGATTAGGTTGGCAGCTCTGCCCTAGGAATCTGTTTGTATATTACATTGAGATTATATTAAACTTGTCATGTTTTCTTTGAACGAAATTCTATTTATCTGTCTAAAATTATATCTCTGGGGGTCACCGAAGCGGGAGAGCCCTCCCTTCCGTAGAGGATCAAAATTGCGATGGCATGTCTCCGGACCACCTCTAGGGGAGAGTCGCAGACCGTCGCCAATTACCCATCTGCGCAGCATTAGGGCGACGTAAAACACAACCAACCAACCAACTATTTACCTGTCTAAAATATGAATCCGACAATACCTTCATTATTGAAAAGTTAAGATTACAATTCTTAGTTAGAAAACTTGCTTGATTATCAATATAAATCTTTTCTTATGAGAATATAATGTATCTTGTGCCAGGCTCAAATAGTATTATACATTATTTATGGCAAATATTTATGAGCAGCGATTTATTCACATATAAATTTGAAAACTATAATACGTTTAATCGCCAGTGCAGTTCTAAAAGCAAAATTGATTGAAGTATTAGAGAATATTAAGAATAATTATTTGACACAAATCATATTAGGTCATTTTCAAGTAAATGATTCAAACTTAAATAAAAGTCTTTAATATTTAATCGTATAAGCTTTTATTATAACATCCAAATTGCTTTACATGTTTAAAGTTTAAATACACTAATGAGTCAATTTGTAAGCATATTATGAAAATCCTATTACGAAATACGTTTAAATCATAAAATATTTTAAGTGTATAACTTTACTTAAGAATTTTCTATCGTGTTTTCTTTAAGAAAATTGAATTTCTTTAACAATAATTTTCTGTTTTCTTTATTTTACAGCATAATTTTAATAAATGTCATTCTGTAGACATAATTTTATTTCTTTTTATTATTCAAGTTTGAACATATTCGATTAAATTCTAGCTTTACAATAAAGATATCCCGAATATTTACATTATGAGCTAATAGTGTATGCATTTGTTACGATTTGGAAATAGTTGCTTGATAGAATCTGTACTTTTGTAAAGTATAATGTTTGAAGAACAATAATCTCTTATGAAATGTTACAAATTAATTTAATTTCGGTAAAATAAATATATATTTTATTAACTCCATACAAGTATTTTTATAAACATTACACACACACAAACACACACACATATATATATATATACATACATATACGTACGGATGTATGTATATATGTGTATGGAAGTAAGAGGACTTGAAAATGAGTCTTTTACAAAATGGAAAATAATTTTTTGAAAGGCAAAGTAATTTTGCATATTACTTTACTAAAAAATAATTTTAAAAAATGCTTATGCAATTTTATGTATTTGATATTGCTTATTTAATCGATAAAATTAGTCTGGAATTAAAATGTAATGTTTTATATTTATATCTTACATTAAAACGTTTTGAATAATACTAATATTTTTTTTAATACTTATTGAGTTACTTTAAATTTGTCTGTGCCGACTGCACAAAAATGCTTAAGTAAAAACGATTAATAAGCATAATCAGTGTTCCGCAGAAACGGTTGATGAGCGGTTCTGTACACATTTTACGTTTAAGCTAGTTAGTGGAGAAAAATATATGTCCTAAATTTTGATTAAAGGTATGTTAATTAATATTTTAAAGATTTATTCATAGTTAATTATTTTGTCAATGTGTTCATTTACAAAATGTATGTTAATTTTTTTTTCCTAAAACGATAATCATTTTATAAAAGTATTTTATAAAAGGATAATTATTTTAAAAAAGGAGATTGGAGAAAGTATTGATAGAACGTGTCTACGTTTATATATGTACAATTATCCTGTATTTTTTTTTTATGTGAGTGTAAGGATAAAGAAACAAATGAACAATATATCCTTACACAGCACAATATTTGGCATTAAGAAATTTAATTTATTTTTGAAACAAATTCATTGTTAATATTGTCATTTATCATTAAATAAATCACATGAATTTTTAAAAAGATTTACTATGAAACTTCTTTTTTATACCTTCCAACAAGGCGCAAAATAGTTAATGATTTCGGTTTGTCTGTTTGTCCGCGCTATAACTAATGTAAATAATCAAGTAATTTTTCGAAACTGATACATGTTTTTCAAGTTCACTTCCGGATTTTCTCTACTGAAAATGGAATACATATCACGTACTAGTCTGCTTATAAGGACCAACGAAAGTATTCCAAAGCATTGCTTTCTATGAGAGGTATTTCTATAAACCATATTTTAATACGTTTACTTTGCACAAATATTAATAAAATAAAATATATGGTAGGTGCACCAAAGGTGACCATAGTTAACCTTTGAGAATTTTTTTATAATTTTCTTCTTAGGTGTAAGTGACTGAACTTCTTCTTTTCTGTAAATTGCTACACTTATCTCTTATACATATCAGGTTTAACTTTCTTTGTAAAATGTAAAATTTCTTTGTAATTAGTCATTTTTATAATACAATTGCAGAATTGTTGCTTGTGAGCCACCTTTGGCGCATAGTATTCCAAAGGTGGCCCAGTTTTTGAAAGCACTTTATGTATATATATATATATATACATATATATATATATATATATATATATATATATATATATAATACATGTAAAAACATTTTTACCTACAGCCTTAACTATAAGGAAATTACAAGAGGAAAAAAATATTTTTCAATAAATATTTCACAATAAATATTTTTCAAATAATACCTTTTAAATCAGATTCCATGTGGAAAGTGCAGATGAAATTTTTAAATTTGTTAGTAGGTTTCCGACACTCTTCATGCATATTGATTACACAATCGCCTATACATTATTTTGTCCTTCTTGCATAAAATCCAAAACCAGCTTCATTTTGCTGGCATCCACTTGTGCCAGGCATGGCAGTATCAGTTTGAGAGTTGTTTTTAATAGTTTACTGGATTAGTTTTTAATTTTCTTATTATGTTGCTTACTATAATGCTTTCATGATTCTTCATTTATTTTATTATGTTTCGGATTTTTCTTCTTAATCATTATATCTTTTGACACAAAAAGACTTTCGATCATTTTCTGTGCAAAGTAGTTCAGGGCTTTTCATTTGATAGTTACTGATTTCTTTTAAAAATCTCTTGTGTTCTCAATAGTGTAAAAATTCTTGGGGAAAAAATAGCAATAAGATTTCTTTTAGATATTTAAGCAGAAATTTTTAAAGTTACCCTTAGTACATTAATTTACTTATTCATTTTCTAAGATTGTCCGTCTGTTCCAAGGTGGCCCGATATCCGGGCTGCCTTGAGAGCATGCATATGGTTGCCATTTGCCCAGCATTAAACTGTAATCTAATAAATTTATTAGAAATGAAGATAAACTCGTCATAGAAAAGGAAATAAGCTTTCGAAAACACATCAAAACGCAAAGTTCTAATAATTTAAACACATGTAAATTAAAATATCTTCTTACTTGGAAATTAGTACGACTACTCCTCTAAAATGAAATCACTATACACAGTGGTGTTCGATGAAGATAATCTCGTCAGATTTAGTCACGCACCCTGGAGATACATGATTTACAATGCAGCAGCGTCATTTTGTGATTTAAAATTAAATTAAATCTCTTTTAGGGGGTGGACTACCCTAGGAACACTGGCCACTTTTGGTTCACCTACTTTTTTATTCAAATTTGCTGTCAAATATTTTCTATTCAAAATGGAGTAATTAAGATCATTGGTTTGTGCACAAAGACACCAGAAAATATTCTAAAGTATTGCGTTCTATGACAGGTATTTCTAAAAAGTATATTTTAATAACTGTACACAAATCTTAATGTAATTGAAATATTTCATTCATATGTACAAATGAATTTTCGGTATATTATAGAATGAGAGCATTAAGATTTACAGGGACACACAAAAGAATTCAGTTAAATTGAGAGATATTATTGGAAATTTGCTGGAATTGCATTTTCGTTTACATTAACCATTTTAAACACTGTCTAACAGATTTTAAGTATGAATATGTTTCGAATTAGTGTATCTGTCTGTCCGACTGTCTGTCTGTCCATATGTCTGTCTCCCCACCATCAGCGTCCGTAAACATTTTCAGAATTTCTTAAAAATAATACATATTATTCAAGTTCACAAAGTTTCCTATTTAAAATAGTATAAATAGATCATGCACAATTGCTTTGTATATAGTGACACACACACACAAAAAAAAAAAAAAAAAAAAAAAAAAAAATGTAAATGCATTGCGTTTTAGGAGAGACAGTTTTATAAATCACATTTAAAAAACTTTCTACTACAAAAATCCTAAAGAAATTGACACTTATTGTTACTATGCTAAAATAATGTTTTGTATAAAATATGATATGCTTAATCTTCAAATTTACAGAGCTACATTAAAATATTTAGAATATATTAAGGACATATCATATGCTAGTTTATGCTAACTATGCTAGTTTATCCGTAATGGTATTAGGCCCCGCCTTTTTTTCACTCCAGAATAGTTGTAGAGTAATATTCAGCAATATGTTCTCATGATTAAACAAGAAGACTATTGCTCTACCATAGCCGCCTTAACTAGATGCCTGTCGCGTGGCTCATAAACTTGGCAACAGTTGAGGCGGTAGACAGCGCCATCTGGTACAGAATGCGTGACTTTTTTATTCAACTGTCACCAATAAATTTAAGAAGTGACATATGATATATATAATCGACGTTTCTTCGATTCTATTCGCCTTTTATGTATATCATATCCCACTTTTAAAAATTTTTGGTGTCTGTTGAATAAAAAAATTGCGCAGTCTGTACCAGGTGGCGCTGTCTACCGCTTCAACTGTTGCCAAGTTTCCGAGCCACGCGACCGGCATCTAGTTTAGGAGGCTATGGCTCTACAAATATTCTGGTGTGAAAAAAAGGCGTAGCTTAATACCATTACGGACAGGGGTCGTACTCTCCGCCCTTTTTTCAGGACACATTCAGAAATAAAAAAATTTAAAATTTATTGCTACCACTATTTTTATTCAATAATACATACCCTGTATAATCATGGAACATTGTTATAAATATATCCAGAAGTATTTCTGCATAAAATTAGTGGTGGAAAAGAAGGTAGAAATTTCTTTTCTTTGAGAGTGTCCTGAAAAAAGGGCGGAGAGTACGACCCCTGTACGGCTAAACTAGCATAGTTAGCAGATCTGATTGAGAGCCGCAATTGGAAATTAAGGGCTGCTTTCCGTTTGTGTTAGACATTAACACTTTCCAACAATGTTTAAGAGTGATTGTAAGAATGCAATTAGTTTATCTGTCTACGTTTCTGTTCTTATGTCTGTCCGATGTGTGATTACGTTGGCAAAGAACATTCAAGGCTATACGAAACAACGAGTATGTACAGTTGAAAAGTGTTAATAGTCAATGAGTTCCGTATGATTTTTTGTTCTTGTTTGAAAATAAATTATATAAAACTAATACTTTTTCAAAACTAGAAATGTATTATTTCTACAAAATTAATAATGTACCACAAATACAACAAATATATCCAGTTATATCAATAGAATCTGTTTCTATGGATTTCCATTTCCTTTCTGTAATGCATTATTTTAAAAATTATATGAGATACTGTAATTTTTTTAAGCATTTGTGGTGTTTAGTCGTTATCTGCCATAGAGATCCTGTTACTGATGACCTTTTTAGCGGGTCCCAGCCCGTATTCACGCGAGTTTTGCGGAGAAAAATTGCGAACGGCTATTCCGGCAAGTGATACATCGCTTCGATTATGGCACCTACCTACTACCAGCTCCCGTTTACAGCTAGCAGATTCTCTCGGTAACTTTTTTGAAGCAAGAAAATAAATGAGTATATGTTTTCAACTTTAGCTTAAATTATTTTCTGCTTAAGTAAATGATGGTTACATTAACAAACACGCTAACATTTTGGTTTCATCCGGAGCACTATAAGTTCCCGCCTTTTTTTATATCACTTTATTTGCAGTTAAATTTTCTCCAACATGTAATTATCATTAAATAAGAAAAAAATACCTTTCAAGAAAAAAGGTGTGCAAAAAGGCCGGTACTAAGAATGCTCCAGAATAAAAATAAAGGTATGTTTGCATTAAACCTAACTGAAAACAATTAAGCACTCTTTTTTAAACAATTGAAACTAATATTTTTTAAAGTTATTTTCCATTTCTTTGATCGCCATAAAACAATACATATTTTTACTACTTTAAAAATACTGATAATAAATGCTCTAGAAAAGCAACAGCACTTGACTGCTACGCATTTACCCTTACAAGGGCAATCGAATTACGCTCATTTGATATGAATAGACACCAGAATTTATGAACAGATATAACCCATTCGCGATGGATTACTTACCGTGTACGTAATTGATTTAAAAATGACTCCGCCAACAGTCGTTTCTTTTACATAATGGGAAAAACGTTTATTCTGTAAAATATATCAGACTTCGTATTTGTACTATCAGGGTAGTACTTATATAAATACTCAAAGTATAATTACTGTATGCATTCAGTTTGAATGATAGCAAGAATACAAAAATTACATTTGCAACATTTTGGAGTTATTCCCAAAGGCAATGTTTTCTGCCCAAAATAGGAAAACACACCATATTTTGTACATTTTTAGAAAGAAAAAAAAAAAAAAAAGCTTTTTTACCGCTAAGTTTTCTAAGTATTTTTATTTCAAATATGCCGGGTTGAATTTTTGTAGTTGGAAATTGGTAAGTGCGATCGCGCGGCAAGGACACAGCGCGTTGAAGGGCTAATACCAGGGGTCGTACTCTACGCCCTTTTTTCAGGACACACTCAGAAATAAACAAAAATTTAAAATTTATTGCTACCACTATTTTTATTCAATAATACATACCCTGTATAATCATGGAACATTGCTATAAATATATCCAGAAGCATTTCTGCATAAAATTAGTGGTGGAAAAGAAGGTGGAAATTTCTTTTCTTTGAGAGTGTCTTGAAAAAAGGGCGGAGAGTACGACCCCTGTCTAATACACAACAGAAACGTGTGAAAATCCCGCTATATCTGTATATAGAAATCGGCTTTTCACATTTCAATTATTTCGTGTCGCAGAAGATAAAGGAACAGGTGGGGTAATTGTGTCCAGTGCTATTTTAAAGCAAACTGTAATATATATATATATATGCATAAATATATATATATATATATCAAAATTACAGTTGTGAAGTTTATAGTATATTTTGCGTGACAGATATGCTTCATAATTAACGGAAAACACATGAAAGCAGTTACGAGTGTTAATTTAATAGCCTACCAAATGTTTTGAAAAACAAATTTTACAAATCACTGTTCAAAGTTATTTAATTCAAAAGAAAAATATTACAGGTCAGAAATTTCATACTTAAAAGCATGCTACTAATGCATTTTTGAATCTCTGATTTGCTGTTAATATTTCTAGCGTACATGAATGTTTTAAAATGTATGATTATAATTACCCCATGTTTTACAGAATTAATGTAATTATGGCCACGCTTTAATAACACAGTAACAGCATATTTGTTAAAACTTTTCTTAATTAAAGAAAGTATATAACTTTTAACAATATAGGAAACCAATAATTCCATGAAATTATTTATGATTTGTACCAGAAGTTTCAAATTAAATATAAATAATAATAATAATAACAATAATAATAAGTATCGATAAAAAGAGCTTTTGTTTTTAACACAGATAAATCTAGATTTAGAAGTAAGCCATATTCTTTGTCCCTATATATTTCCAAAAAACAAATCACAGGTGCTTTGCTTTTGGGAAACATATAGAGACAAGCTGCAAATGGTTGGAAAAAAGAGGGCGTTTATGTACCAAGGGACCGTTGCTGTTTCTAAACAGCCCCATAGATGGCAACAATTTAATTTATTCCGGAGCATTTTTAGCCCTGCCTTTATTTTGCACCACTTTATTTATAGAGTAAATTTCTCCAATACATAACTACGATAAAAAAAAAAAAAAAAAAAACATTACTCTTAAGAAATAAGTGGTATGGATTAAAGAAAGAGCTAGAAATGCTCCTGAGTAAATTAAAATACTGGCAACTCTGCAGCCCTAGACATTTAATTTCACTTGTTAAAATTATTTATAATACTTCTAGTGCAAGGTGTCGTTTTCCTTTAATTTGATTTATTGAATAAAAAATATTCATTTTCTATGATTTTGTCTTTAATCAATAAGGTGATTTTCCAAACAACAAATAATAGATTTACTTGTAGTGTTAGACTATAGCCTCCTAAACTAGATGCTTGTCGCGTGGATCGGAAACATGGCAACAGTTCAAGCGGTAGACAGCGCCACCTGGTACAGATTGCGCGACATTATTTTTCAACAGCCATCAAAAGTTTTTAAAAATGGGATTTGATATACACAAAGGGCGAATAGAATCGAACAAACGCCGTCTATATATATGATATATCACTTCTTAAAATTATTGGTGGCAATTGAATAAAAAAGTCACGCAATCTGTACCTAGTGGTGCTGTCTACCGCTTGAACTGTTGCCACGTTTCCGAGCCACGTGACAGGCATCTAGTTTAGGAGGCTATGGTTAGACGTACTTTAACAAAAAATTAAAACAAAAGTAGTGGTCTCAATGCTCACAGAAAAACTTATATTAGTTTGTATAAACAGTGTTACCAACTTTTATAATTTATTTCGGAGCATTGTTAGTCCCACTTTTTCATACCACTTTTTTAAATATAATTATTTGTTTATTTTATCGTAGTTATAATGAAAAATATTCTACAAATAATAATGTGTGAAATAAAGGAGGGGCTAAACATGCCCAGGAATAAATTACACTGGTCTTCGAAGTAATACTTTTTTGTTTTATTTATTTTCATTGTGTTGGGTGTCTCTAATGTGTTTTGATCTGGTGAACCCAGAAATACTTGTCTTAACTTCCTTTCACGTAAGGGTTTTTCTCAATGTAAAATGAAGTTATGAAGAATTCACACAGATGCTATATCAAGTTCGAAACTATTTACGTACAAAATACATTAAAATAAGCTATTATTTAGACCTTTCAAATGTGTTTCTTTACATCGAAGCTCTCCTTAGAGCTTTCTCTCCTGTCAAGGCTAAACTGGATCCGACGCTCCCTCGCGCGCGGATATGTATCCGCGCGCGAGGGAGCGTCAGATCCAGTTTAGCCTTGCTCCTGTGCATTCTTTGAGGGTCATGAGGGAGAGGGGAATTCTCTATGCAGCATCCAGCAATAATCTCCTAACAGGTTAACACACCCTCATCCATTACTCCTCTTCTATATTTCTTCAATGTTTTGGTGAAATATTTCTCCTTGTTCTTCACTCACATCACCCAGATTTTACGGAAAATAACATAGATTTAAGTTGAAGAATTTGAGCTTTACGCTTAAAAATTCCCATTTTTTGGCTAATCTTTACGCGATGGAATTTTTTGAATAGTTTTTCTTTAATCAACATTCAAAAGTACACCATAAAAGCACATCATCTTGAAGAAAAAATAACATCGCAGACCTGTTTTACTAATGTTGGCAACGGTGGTGTGGTGGTGTTAAGATTAAGGCCAATTGATTGTACGGGGGACCTAGCCCTGAGAAGGACTGCTCTCAGTGTTGGTCTTTATAAGAATTCGTAGTCCGTATTTACGCAAGTTTTGGAGAAATTCATGGAAAACTCTTAACGTCTATGCCGAAGAGCATGACCTGGGATTGGACCTGGCACCTACGTCTACCAACTGTCAGCGCATAACCGCTCAGCCGCTGGTGGATCCATTTTTCCAAGGAATCTTTCTCTAATATTTTTATACTTATATATATCATTTTAAGTTTTAAGGCTTTTATCGTACGGACATTATACTACGTAATTATACTAAGGAATATTAATTTGGAATTATACTACGGAATATTAATTAGGATGTTGGCAAGTATGATTATGTATGTCAAATATCACAACTTAAAATTATTGGTGATTATTGAATAAAAAATCCGCCAAATCTGGCAACACTATTCGTGGTGCGTATAGACACGACTTTTTCAAAAGGTTGGATTGGGTTGGGTTGTGGGAATTAAAGCCGATTCACCGCACTAGGGTTCTATGCCTGAGGGGGAGTGCCCTCTGTGAGGGGTCTTTCTAAGGGGTCCTAGCCAATATTTACGCATGTTTCGGAGAAAACCATGGAAAACTCCGAACGGATAGGACGACGAGCGCGACCTGGGATCGAACCAGGCACCTCACGTCTACCGACTTTCAGCGCAGAACCGCTCGGCCGTTGGTGGGCCCCTTTTTCCAAGGACTCTTTCTCCAATATTTTTATACAATATATTTCATTTTAAGTTTTAAGGCTTTTATCGTATCAAGAATTGTTATATAATATTTGAGGAGTACGAACAATGAAATTTGAAGAAAGAAGGTATTCACTGAAATACACTCTAGGACAAAAAAAAATAAATAAAATAAAATAAAATAAAAAAATCAACGCACCAAGAAGGAGTAAAGCAAATTGGACACAAATTGACATGCATACAGGTTTCTATGGAAAATGCAATTTTTAAAGCTTGGCAGCTAATGAATGAACAAGTGACGCTACAGCGCATTAACTGCGCAACTGGCAGGATATTAAAGAGGAAACATTTTGATTCCAGGTCTTAAATTCTTTGAGAATTTTATTCCGTGTACTCAGATAAACAGTAACTATGCCTGGCATACAGGTGCGCAAACAATGTGCGCAGATGTCAGCATTTAAGAGAGGAGAGTAGTTTAGCTCAAATATGCCGGTTCGTCTAATCTGCGAATTCTTTGACATTTGGATAGGAGCGATGCCGCTAGTACATGATGTTGACAGGAATGGGTGAACCATGGCCGATCAAAGTGTAAAGAAGGAAGCGGACGGCCTAGAGATAGGACAGAATGTAAGAACTAATCAATCGTCAGAGCGGTACTCAAAGACCCAAATTCGTCGTTATTATCGATCCTACGTGCAACTGGTATTTCAGTGACTTCAAATACCATTAATAGGCAGCTCAGAGGAATGGGGTTGAGCTCACGGAGCCACTTGTGCCGACTGCTATTAAACTTTGTACACTGGCAAGCCCGTTTGCAGTGATATCGGGCACGTTCGACCTGGAATGTTACTGAATGGTGTAGAATTCAATGGTGTAGAATCTTCAGTGATGAGTCCCACTCCAATTTGAACTCCGATGACCAGTGAAGATGCGTCTGGAGACGCCCCGATAAAAGGGGGATAGCAACCTGACTCTCACCAGCCATACGGCCCGACAACCAGAAGTGATAGTCTTGGGTGCTATTTCATTTCATAGCAAGACCCCTTAGTTGCTATCCGCAGCATCTTTAAGCAGAGTGGTACTTCGACGAAATTCTACGTCCCGTTTTCTTGTCCTTCATATCACGAAATTTTGAGCGTATATTTCAACATGATAATGCCCTCCCACGTACGAAGATAGTTTCTACTGCTTATTTTCTTCCTTGCCCAACATTATTTTTGCCAGCAAAGTCGCCGGATCTCTCTACCACTAAGGACGTTTGAGCATCATGAAAAGGGTTCTACAACCAGCTCGGGATTTTGCCAATCTAACACACCAATTGGACAGAAATTGGCACGATATCTCGCTGGAGGATATCTGCAAACTCTATCAATTAATGCCAAGCCGAATAACTGCTTACATAAGGGCCAGAAGAGAGCCAACGCGTTATTGGCTTGTTCACTTTGTGAGGCTCTTTCTCTTGATTAAATCCTTCTAAATTTCTGAAACTCTAGTGATTTGTTTTTCTACATATGAACCAATTTTCGTCCCATTCGGATAAGTCCTTCTTGGTGCGTCTTTTTTGTTTTCTTAAAGTGTATAAAAATCATGGAGAAAACGTTCTGGTGGTGTGCATCATGTATGAGTTACGGAAGATTGATTTCGATAATCCTGTGGGGTATGCGCTTCGTGGGAGGTCATTCTGACGAAGCAATATCCGGTTATTTTTTCCAAAGCTTTCACATCAACGGCAGTGTCGGAGGAAACCACGGGAAATTCTCAACGGTTACATGAAAAAAAATTTGTATAGCAGTATACAGGATTCGCAAGATCTTTGGAATTGCGTATTTTTTTTTTTTAATAGCCTTTTTTTCTAAAGTAAGTCTTTAAATTATAAATGAAATTTTCGTTTAAAGGATAGTGGTGGAAGTGTCACTGAGAAAACGCAGATCAGTGTGTATCCTGAATATAAGGATTTTAGGGAAGTGCCTCAATTAGAATATGATTACTACAAGGTGACTAAAAACTCGCCTTTTTTTAAACCATTATATTTATAAGGTAATTTTTTACCTTATTTATCCTTCAAACTTAGTTTTAAAAATTGTGAAAGAAAAATACTAATGGAATTACAGACATGCCAACATTTTAATTTATTCCGAAACACTGCTAGTACCTACCCCTTTTTCTCACCACTTTAGATGTAGTGAAATTTTCTCCAACATGAAAGTACGAATAAGTAATAAGAAAAATATCTTTCAAGAAATGTCGTGTTAAAATGTTAGTACTAACAATATTCGGGAATAAATTAAAATGCTAGCATGTGTGTAATTCCATCAATAATTTTCTGTCAAAAATTTTAATACTAAGTTTGCATCATTAATAAGGTAAAACATTATCATATAAATACACTGGTGGAAGAATCAGGGTTGCCAAATTTGGCCTTTTTTTTATTCAATAGTCATCAATAATTTTGAGATGTGACATTAGATATACATAATCATAGCCTCCTTAACTAGATGCCTGTCGCGTGGCTCTTAAACTTGGCAACAGGTCGAACGGTAGGCAGCGCCACCTGGTACAGATTGTGCAACTTTTTTATTCAACTGTCTTCAATAATTTTAAGAAGTGATATGTGATATATATAATCGACGTTTCTTCGATTCTTTTCGCCTTTTTTATAATTCATATCCCACTTTAAAAAATTTTTGGTGACAGTTGAATAAAAAAGTCCCTCAATCTGTACCAGGTGGCGCTGTCTACCGCTTGAACTGTTGCCAAGCTTAAGAGCCACGCGATAGGCATCTACTTAAGGAGGCTATGACATAATACACTATCAACCTTCGAAGTGATTAGTCAAACGTTACAAATAAAAATTATTGGTGACTATTGATTAAAAAAAAAAAGGCCAAATTTGGCAACCCTGGGAAGAATCAGGTAAAATGGCAGGTCTGTTCCAACTCTATAATAATTATATTCTAACTGAGTCACATGATTTCAGTCATGGAAAAAATCAATATTATTGTTTAAAAAATAAGGGTGTTAAGTATGCCCTGGACCTAATCAGGCTTTTGTAGGCAGCTTCACTTTATTTACAGAAATATTTTCTCCAATATATAATTTCGATAAAATAAGAAAAAAATTCTCTTAAAAAATAAGTAGTATGAAATAAAGGCAGGGCTAAAAGTACTCCTGGATAAATTAAAATGTTGGCAGCTATGTATAACGGACGTATTCCGATAAAGTATAGCTTTAGCAGCACTATTCTGAAATAGTAATTTTCGTTTATTGAAGAAATGTATTGTAAAGGGTTATTATATGAATATAGTGCTGCAAAACCTGCGTCTCCTGTAAGCATATATGCTTTCATGGACGTTAGAGGAATTAAACATAATACATTTAAAATTCGCAGTGTTTAACTATTTTCAAAAATATTCATGTATGAAAGATATAGATAAAGTGCTAAAATAAATTCATTAAAGTTTGAGAATTCCAATACATCATTTTATTATAAATACAAATGGTAAAAATGGGAATTTATTTTCCGTTGCAATAGATTTAATGAGAATTTTAATGAGATTTACATTATTTCACTTTAGCTGTAAGTAATCAAGGATAAAGGTCGTCAATGATTGCCGAATAACATCTGGAAAAGTAAATATTGTCTCTAAAATTATATCTGAATTCTCGCTCTATCTGAGAAAATGTGTTAACAAAAATAAACACTTAAATTGTACATTAATCTGAGAACGAATCAGTCAATATGTGATAAAATTAGTGTGTTACAGGAGAAAAGAATTGGGAATTTTTCATTTAATTACTAATTTTAGGTTCTTTATGTGTATTTAACTAATCTCGTTTGCGTGTAAATTTGATTAAATTTTGTTTCCAAATTAAAATGCTTTAGCATTTCTAATTTTAAAGAATCACATTAAAAAAAATGTTACCTATCTGTTTAAATATGAGATTTAAATATGTTAATATAATACTAAATAATGAATATTAAATATGAGATATTTGCAGACGTCGTATAATGTAAACGAAATAATAAACGAAGCTTACACTTATCAAACGCAATTTTAAAACGTTATTTTATTTATAAATATTTTAACTAAGCCATAGCACACTAAAACAATAATTTTCTGATAAAAGTAGTATGTCTCCAGTATATTATTATCATATTGTATAATATATCCTAAACGTATGTTGAAGTTTATAAAATAATCCATTTCAAAAATACGAACGAAAATATGTTTTTAAATAAATAACTTTAAAATAATATTACCTAAACCTTTATACACTTTTTGTATTTTCCATGTATTTCTGAACACCTATTAACATATTTTTTAATTCTATGTTTTTTAGGGAGTGTATAAACTAAATTTGCTGTTCAAAATATCTGGTAATATATCTCAATTTTTTTTTATTATTTCTTGTTTAGTGCTAGTGTTTAAATTAGGTTGTAGATTGGTTCAATACACAAGGATCCTAAGCCTGTGTAAATACTTTACTGGAGGTTTTTATAGAGAATCGAAGCACCTGCTCACGAGAGTGATGAAGAAAACCATGGAAAACTCCGAGAAACAATGCTGACGAATTTGACTTGGGTTCAAACCTGGCACTTACCATCTACCAGATTCGACAGCAGAACCTCTTAGCCTCTATTACATATTTAGAGGAAAAAATATGACATTTATTGCACTATAGGCTAGTTTCATAATTCTTATCAAAGCAATCGTCATTTTATTATGTAGAATATTATGTAATCCGGCCACGCAGCATACCTAAAATTTCACGCTCACGTTATTACATTGCCGCACCTATTTTAGAACATTAACGTTTTACATATTTTAGCAGAAAATCATTCAAAAAACATTTCTTTTTGACGATAGTGGTAACAATATAATAAAATGTACGTAAAATTTTAGAAATGCTTCGAGTTTACAATCGTGTTTCTGACTTCATGTCCTATGTAATTCTCACTGCTTATGTCCTGACACACCCACACGTGTCGTTTAGACAAGACCTTTTCAACCGCCCTGTACATATGCATATATGTATTTTTTATTTTGCTTTTTCAATTCTGTTTTTTAATTTTTGATGAAATCTAGTATTTTAATCTTTTTATGGGGTTTGTAAAAAAGTTAAAAGAAAAAAGAAAAGATGTGAAGGGCTAGTTAGAGGCGTATGAAAAGGGCGCTTCTCTGTATCAAGATGGGATATTTTGAAAGTTAAAAATGTACTACTATGTGGAAACTCCACTTACATATCTCTTAATGTAATTTAGAAGGGCATAGTAGGCCAAGGATACACTTGCCCCAAATAATGGGAAACGTATAATTATGAAACACTAATTTCCCCCCCCCCCTTTATGTGGCAAAGTCTTGAATTATAAAAAGTTCATTTTTTTGGGGAAAAAAGTTTTATTTTATGCCTAAACCAAGGATGTTTATCATTCAGATATACTTAACCAGAATTTTTTAAGAACAACATTGTTGATAGTTTTCTAGTAATTTTTAGCAATATTTGTAAGGAAAATTACATTTCCCTATTACTGGTGGATAAAAAAATGTGGAACGCAAACAGCGTTACTAAATGTCAAAAGTATAATAATAATAATAAGTGAGAATATTAGGTCCAAGTCGAACTGTGCCGAGACTTTGTTACACTTAACCAAATTCTCTATAAAAGTATTAGGTAAAAGTATCATAAATATTAGATTACTTCAATTATAGGGAGTGTTCAAGATATTAATACATTGTATTAAAATTAAAATTTAATAAATGTTTCAAAGATATAAAGGGTTTTCCAATAGGGATGATACAATTTTAAAAGGTTAGAATGGCAACACTGCGTATTATTTTTTGACATTTATTGTGCCATTTGTATTAAGTATGCTATGCCATTTAATCATGCAAAGAGATACACGCCTGAACACTGTTTCGAAATTATTAACTTGTTTTATCAAAATCAGTGTTCATATGTGAATACTGAGAAATTTGAGAAGAATTCATAGACGACATTATTTAGTTAATCAACTCGATTGATTACGATTTTTTTCTTTGGGTATATGCTAAGTCACAAGTTTACGTTGATAATCTAATAACAATTGAGCAATTAAAAACCAACATTGAACGTGTTATTCGTAAAATAACACCAAATTTACGTGAAAGAGTGATGGAAAATTAGGTTTACAGAATGCGGTATGTACAGAGAAGTCGTGGTGCTTACCAGAACGATATTATTTTCATACCTAATGGCATAATGTAAGCTTTCAAATAATAATAAAAAAAAAGTTGTGTCTCACTAAATAACTTTTTTTTTTTTTTTTTTTTTTTTTTTTTTGTATCACTCTTAATGGAAAACCCTTTATTTTATTTCAGTATTGAGGAGTTTTACAATTGATTTTTTTTTAATTTAATAAAATTACAGACTTTTAGGACTGAATAAAAAGCTAGAGCACGAATATTTCTTTATATAATGAACGTAGTTTTTATGTTAGACGATTAGGAAATTTACACCTTCGCATTCAAATTTTACCTGTCCTTCTTAAAATAAGTTTTAAAAATGCGTTAGAGTTTTGATTAAAGCATTTTACTTTTCAATGGGTTGAATTTTATTTCATAATGTAACAGATATTGCAACATTTTAATGGCCAGGCCTTTTTTTGTAGAAGTCTTACATCAGTATTTTTAACGATAAAAATTCTTTTTAATTTATTGGTTTTCTATTACAACAAAATTTGCGATATAAAATTAGAGGTTGAAAAGGTCAAAGAAAATGTAGTTGCATACAAATTCTGCGCCTAGTTTTCGCACTGCTTTATTTGTAATGAAATTCTGTCACTATATAATTACGGTTTAATAAGAACAGGCATTCATTGGGAAGCTTTCCATGATTCGTTTGTAAATGACCCCTCGGGTACGCTGGACTTCCCTAAAATTTGGTTACTATTTATTTAGCAGTACAACCTTCATTTTCATCCTTTCATCCCCTCCTTTTGAAATGGTTTTTGAAATACGTTTCCTGTTCCCCGCTTGAACTGCGTCACTTTACGTTTTGTATTTATACCAGAGTTGCCAACATTTATAATTTATTCCAGAGTACTTTTAGCCCAGCCTGTATATCGCACTAGAAATTTTATAGAAAATTTCATTCCAATTTGTGACAACGATTAAATAAGAAGATCATTCTCAAAATTACTGGTATGAAAATACAAAAACTGTGCTAACGATGCTCGGGAATACGTCGATAGTTGGCAACTTTGTTTATACCCGTGGCACTTTATTCAATTTGCCTTACTTGCCAAGTCTTGGACCATGCTTTCTTGTCAAGTTTCGAGGTCTTATTTTTTAATTTTCGTTTCTTTATTACTTTTACTTTTTATCATGTTCAAATTATTTCTTTCTTACCACTGAGGAAGGAACTTAAGAAGTTCCGAATAGGCCGTATGGTTTACAATTATTTTTTTATTTGTGTTTTTTTAACGTTGTTTTTACATTTTCTTTATCAATTCTATTTCCCCGCTGCCAATGTGATAATTTTTTATAAGTCTTTAGGAAAATACTTCCCATCAAATATACCATTTATAAATGAGAATTTTGCCACGCCTATAATTTTTACTTTCTTAATGTACTTGATTTAAAAAAAAAAAAAAAAAAAAAAAAAAGATATTCGCACAAGCGTATGATAATCCACTGTGTATTAATCCGTCTTTTTTCCATTTCTGAAAAGTCTCATTCGAAGACCAGGAGAAGTATGCTTAATACATTGTTGTCCGGTCACGAGTTAACTTGTTTCATCAAAAAACTATCCTGTACTTTAGACATTCCTCTAAAACATTACATTATTTTTGAAAAGAATTTTGTGCATTCTTGCAGGCCTCGCATCGTTGCTAAAATTTTACGCTCATTTTATTATATTGTCACCACTATTTAAAAGTAATTCTTTATTATTAGGTTGATTCATAATTAATTTCCGATGCAGTTTAGTTAAAATTTACACCAGAAACATTATTCAATGAATATAAAGCTTCAAACATAAGCTCCTCCCCCTGCATTCATCATGTAGTGTGTTTGGGCGTTACTTGCATTGAACCAATGGTCAAAGCATTTTTTAGATAGGATAATAACTGGCGATGAAAAATGGATTACGTATGAGAATATAATCTGTAAAAGACAGTGGCTTGATAAGGAACAAAAATCATTATTAGATTCGAAAGCTGACATCCATGATTTTATTGTATGTTGGGATTGTCGAGGACTAATCCATCACGAGTTATTAAAGTCAAATTTAGCAATTACTGCACACATACATTTTCAGCAACTGTAAAGAGTGAAAGAGAAACTTCATGAAAAACGTCCCACACTCGCCAATAGCAAAAACGTCATTATTTTACATGATAATGCAAGATCACATACAGCAAGAGTGACTCAGGAAAAATTCTAAAGCTCGGATGGTATGTTTTACCGCACCCACCTTACTTTCCGAACCTTGCCCCGACAGATTTTCACATTTTCTGTTTCTTACAAAACTTCTTGAAAGGAAAAACGTTCAAATCTGAAGAATAAGTCAGACAGGCTGTTGAAAATTTCTTCCAATCGAAACCAACCACCTTTTACAAGAAAGGAATATATAAACTGCCAAGAAGATGGGAAAACGTCATACATAAAAATAGTGACTACATAACAAATTGATATAATTTTATAACTAAATGAATGCAAAATAAATGCGTGGACAAAAGGAAGTTAAAAACAAAGGAAGTTATTTAAGACTCCACCTACAAAATCGTAACAAGATTAAATGTGGGAGGGGCTTATTCTTCGGCAGGAAGTAATACCTAAATATTCGTTGTATAGTGTTATTGGTGTGTATTCTATTTTAACTGCATCGGAAATTATTTATGAATCAACCTAATAGAAAATGTTTACGCATGTTTTAGCTTTTTTTTTTTTTTTTTTTTTTTTTTTTTAATTTCATACAGAGGACAGTATTGCCAGATTTCGCGACTTTTTTTATTCAACAGTCACCATTAATTTCGAGAAGTGATATTTAATGTACAGTCAGCCAAAAAAAAAAAAAAAAGCCCTCCCCCCTCCTAATTTCACCGTAAATTATCGTAGAAGCATGCGGTTTGTACCTATCGATCTGCATCAACGTCTAGTTTTTAATGGTGTAGTTCGATTTTACTTAAGGGGTCATCTACATATTAAAACAGGTATAAACTTCATTTTTTTTTCAATGACGACCCCTATTTTTGACCTCATATTCTGATTTTTGAGATCAAGGCAGTTCGGAAAACGTACCTATTTATATACTTTAAATCAATTCTAAACAGAGTTACACGTGAAAATGTGTTAGGGGACCGTCTATACATTTAGAAACAAAATTTTGATCTACCACGCAACATACATTATTTATTAAATTTCACACCGAAAACAATGTTCAGAAATGTCTATTATATAATAAAAAACGATTCTAAGTCGCAAAACTTTCTGTGTTAGTTTATGAATTAAAAGATTTTTATTGGTTTCTATTTATTAAACATTGAATAGTAAAATACATCACTTCATACGAAGAAAATTAAATAGCTTGAATCATATGAAACCTACAATGTTGAATTACAAAAATCTAGGTACTAAGGTAAAAGAATAATAGTAATAATGATAATAATATTAATAGCGGTTAAAAGAGAAAAAAAAAGGGTTTAATATTTAAGAAAAAGAATTATCTACTTCTTGTTGGGTATATTTTTATTTTATACAGTAAGCCCCGCATGAAAGTGTTACTATCATGAAAAACGGCAGTTTTTCGAGTGACGCAAGCGGAAGGACAAACTGAACGCTGCGAACTCATATATACGGCTAGTTTGACATCAAAGAGATTTGTAAAAGCCGACACTTAATATCTCAGCAAATATGCCATATTTTGTTCTGATCTTTTCAAAATAGTCTTTTATTATCGGTCTTAATCTATCCTGAAAATTTTACATTTCTACATACAGTATGTTTTGAGATCTGAATCTCAATTTAAAGCCAAAAAGGGAAAATGTGTGATGTAAGGATGTAAGGATGTAATGGACTAAATTCATGAAAAAATATCTCTAAAACCGCACGAACGATTTTAATTTAATTAATATATGTTGTTAATGGGATCTTTCTGAATCTAGTAACGTTTTTGTTTTTTTTCAGGAAAACTCTTGTTTTTTGTAAAAGTTGCTTTAAAAATAGAACTATATTACTCCGCCAAAACGCATGCTTTTATTCGGCGAAAATGTCGTAATTCGGTTCTTACTTTCAAGGCACGTTGGTTGGCTGACCAACGTGAATGCAGTCAATGAATTATTTGAACTTTCCTTTTTTTAACGCAAAAATACTTTATTACATTTTTTATATATTTATTGTATATATACTAAGTCAAATTCACTTAAATATATTTTCTCTTCTGCTAGGAAAAAGATAATTTTGATTTCAAAATTTCATATTTAGTCAAAAAAGTATTTAGATAACATTTTAAATGAAGAAGTATTTTGTAATTTTAGATATTCCATTTTATCATAATAATGATGAATTTACAATTTTTTAAAGCAAAAAATTTTAATCATTTATAAACATCGATTTTATAGTACCTCAATGATTTGCGATTCCTATTCATGTATCCTTCCGCACAGTGAATGGAAAAAAAAACAGCAAATGGAGTTTTGGCGCCATCTTTTGTTTTTAATTTAAATTAAAATATACACTTTTGCAAATATATATATTTCTTTTAAAAATTAAAAATCTCTTTTTAAAATACAGTTATAGTTTATTCATATATTTACTTTTCAGACTTTAAAATGATACATATTTTAAATATTAGCATAATCAAACTAATTTTTTTTATTATTATTTAAAGCTATAATGGCTAGGGAATGAAAGAGCGGATAAATACACTGTATATTAAAAAAAAAAAAAAAAAAACATGAGAATATTATTAAAATTTATGAAAAATGTGTCAAATAGCAATTATTGAAGAACACGTCAAAATAAATAAATAACATCTTTATTTGAAACCCATAATAATTTATTTAAAAAATATAATTCTTTCTTTCTTTCTTTTTTTTTTTTTAATTAATTATTTTCTGCATGAAAAATTCCATTTCATAAATATATTTAAAACTACAATAAACAAAAAACCCTCCTTTAATTTTAAATAATTATTTCTACATATTTCTAAGCAATTAAAAGTTTTTTTTTTTTTTTTTTTTTTTTTAGAAAAATAGCTTAAATATTGGAATGTATATGGTTTTATCATGAAGGTAATAATTTGGCCATCTAGTGGCGCCATTTCGTAGCTTATATTAAAACCATATACATTCCTATATTTAATTTATTTTTCTTAAAAAAAAAAAACACTTTTAATTGCTTAGAAACTTGTAGAAATATTTATTTAAAATTTTTTGCTTATTGTAGTTGTAAATATATTTATGAAATGGAATTTTTCATGCAGAAATTAATTAATTAAAAAAAAAAAGAAAGAAAGAGAGAATTATATTTTTAAATAAATTATTATGGGTTTCAAAGTAAAGATGTCATTTGTTTATTTTGACGTGTCTTTCAATAATTGCTATTTGACACATTTTTCATGAATTTTAATTCTATTTTTTTTTTTTTTTTAATATACAGCGTATTTATTCCCTCTTTCATTCCCTAGCCATTGTTGCTTTAAATAATGCTAATATTTAAAATATGTATCATTTTAAAGTCTGAAAAGTAAATATATGAATAAACTGTAACTGTATTTCATAAAGAGATTTTTTATTTTTAAAAAGAAATATATATATATAACTTGTATTTTCCATAAAACTTAAGCTTAACTTGTATTTTACTTAACTTGTAATTACTTTAGCTTAACTTGTATTTTACTTAACTTGTATTAACTTTAGCTAACTTGTATTTTCCATAATTTTTTTCTCCAAATGATTTTATCTTACTTTTAAAATTATAAAAATGTAGAGCTTAATTTATATTTTGTCTATTTTTTTCCACCAAATATTTTTATGAAACAATTGTTACCTGCACTTTTGACGAAAATTTAAATTGTGAATATTGGAGCTTAGCCTAAAAGGGAAAAGAAAATAAATAAATTTCCATTTTTAACATTAACTTGATTTTTTTTAAATTGTTTAATTTGCATTTGTAATTCTCTAAAAATAAACTTGCAAAATGTAAATTACGTAATTCTAACTTAAATTTGAAATATCCCACTTATTATTTTAAAGAGTTTGAGAATATTTTTTTCTAGTGCGAAGCTTCTCCATTTTGTTTCCAAGTGGCAGGCTACTTGAAAATTTGTCAGCATGATAACGTTTGAAATACTGAATTAATTCAAACTAAATCTGTAGTGCGGATTTATCTCAGAAATGTATTTGTTATGTTCATTTGCCAACTTAATCTACCCTCTTATTTCCCTGTGCCTGTCCACTGAAAATTTCAAATTTACATTAGAAAGCTTCTATGAACCGATTTGCTTAAAACTCCATATATACAAGCATTCATTAAGAAATCCACCAAGTCCATTAATAAATTGTAGAATTTAAAAATTGTAGAATTGTACAATTTTGAAAAAAAAAAAAAAATGGTGGCAACTTCATAATAAAAGACAAATCAGTTTACCCTTCCTAGGAGCCAGAAGGACTTGTTTTAATTTTTTGATGAATAACCCCTAAAAAGTAATGATATCAGTACAAAAAACCCTTAACGGGTTAAAAGTTGTGACGCCGCTACTTTATGGGTATAAGAATTTGAAATATGAGTCTTAAAAATAATGATATCAAATTTTAAGTAACGCTTTGCAATTAGTTGAAATATACATAGATTTTCTTATTTGATCATTTACTTTCTACTTTTATTTATATTTATAATGCAAACGTAATATTTTTACCTTCAAGATCAGACAGATAAATAAAATGCACTCACTGATGCTTTTTCATTCACATTTCAAATTCAAAATAAATAACAGTTTTAAAGGGAATGATATAAAAAATCCAGTGGCGCCTCGGTGTTATTTTAAAAGATTTGTTTTTAGATTCCATTAAAATTACTTTTGTTTTGTCTAATAAAGTATATTTACACATTGAAACAGTGCTTTTAATTTTCAAATATACTGTCAAATAATTATACTTTCACTGAGTTTGCATTATAAATTAAAATTATTTATTTCAATAATTTGATTTATCTTTTGCGTCACGCTATCCAAAACTGCAAGTAAAATCTGTGTAAATATTTTCTTTGCGTCACACTACCTCTTTGCGCAAATTTTCACTCAGCTGGATACTATGATACTATGTTTTGGATAGCGTGACGCAAAAGATAAATCAATTTATTGAAATAAATAATTTTAATTTATGATGCAAACTCAGTGAAAGTATAATTATTTGACAGTATATTTGAAAATTAAAAGCACTGTTTCAATGTGTAAATATACTTTATTAGACAAAACAAAAGTAATTTTACTGGAATCTAAAATCAAATCTTTTAAAATAACACCGAGGCGCCACTGGAATTTTTATATCATTCCCTTTAAAACTGTTATTTTGAATTTGAAATGTGAATGAAAAAGCATCAGTGAGTGCACTTTATTTATCTGTATGATCTTGATGGTAAAAATATTACGTTTGCATTATAAATATAAATAAAAGTAGAAAGTAAATGATCAAATAAGAAAATCTATGTATATTTTAACTAATTGCAAAGCGTTACTTAAAATTTGATATCATTATTTTTAAGACTCATATTTCAAATTCTTATACCCATAAAGTAGCGGCGTCACAAACTTTTAACCCGTTAAGGGTTTATTGTACTGATAAAGTTTTACATTTAATTTTTGGCGTACACACCAACAATAGATAATATACAAAAATGTAGATAACAAGGTTTAAACTAAAATCTGAGAAAGGATATTTAATATTTTCGCGACTGCTGATGTAGTTTCACGTCATTTGGAAATCTGTCACTCCTCCAGTGGGCGTTTCTTTCACAATTTGTGTGTTAAGATCTTTCTTAAGAATACTCCTTAAAATTATATTTATATAAACAAAATAGTATGAAACAAATACTTTCACTAGAAAGAGTATAATTATTGTGTATATTCATATGAAAATAAATATGGATATAGAAAAAACGGTTTCCTATTGCCTAGAACGAATATTTCCCGTTCTGCAGTCGTCTACTGTACTTGAATTCTTAATTTTAAATGCGTAAAATCTATATCTTTAAAAGTTATAAGACATATTACTTAGTTTTAAATTCTTTTTCTGTGATAAATGTGTCGCCAGTTTTACGCCGTGATTAGAATAATCGAAAATAAATAATATTGCGCTTTGTTTCAATAATAGATTTTAAAAACTTAAATACACTCCTTCTCATAATTATAAGGACACCCGTTTTTCTATGTTAACTAAACACTGAACACTATTATTTAAGCAAATATACTTTTAATCAATTTGAATTTTATTAATAGACTGTATTTAAAAAGTTTTATCGTTTTTCTATCCTAAAAAACTTTAAATATGGTAAAAAGATGATTTTTCAGGTGTTCACAATTATAAGGACAGCTCGAATTTTAGTAATTGTTTTCAGTTATTCTTTAAATTAATATTTTATGGGGTCTCTTTCTAGGGTTAAACAGTCAGACATTCTCTCTGGTATATATATATACATTTTTTTTTTATATATAATATTCAGTTTCAATACCATTTCATATAGCATATATGATATTCTTAATACATTTAAACTATTTAAAATTGCTTTCCACTTGCATGCACTTTTCTAATATCATAAGTTAAGGTTTTTTCAACTTTTAGGCCATGGGAAAGGCAATAATACAGAAGTTCCTTTCTTCAAACTATTTCCTATTGCTCTAAAAGTAGAGCAAAAATGTAAGTTTTGTTGAAAAAAATATTATTACCCCCAAAATCTAACAAAAATCTGATAATTCCACGTTTAAAATTTGTGGATATTCTCTTGATGTTCATAATAATAGAAAAATTTACTAAATTCATTCTGCCTTCAGTAGAAACAGCTCCCCAGAGCACCATAGATCCACCTTTTAAAATGCCCGATTCATATCTGCCTTTAAAAAATCTGCTCTGTCTTTCGCTATCTTCAGATCGTACCAGTAACTGTTAAAACCATTTGGTTAATCAAGAATGAAATGTTTTTCATCCGAAAATGCAACATTTTACCATTTCATATTGTCTTTATTCAACTTTAACACAGACGTTCTTTCCCCCATTAAATGCTGATTGATTATTGCAGATTTTTTATTCATTTTAACATATTATTAATTATTTTAAACATGCATAATTATAGACCTTAACCTTTCGTTAAAAATTACGAGCAAATTCGGCAGCAATCATTATGAGTAGAACAGTAAGAGGAATTATGAGTCTTCGATCTCTCTAAAACAACTCTGATTTTACATCAGATCTCTCTCCTATCGAACCAGCAGTTCAATGTTTGATCACATTTCCTTCAGCAATTTTAGACCTTCGAATTTCATTTGAAATTCGGCGGATTGAAATTATCCTTCCACTTAAAAAACACATTTATCATACTTCACTACTTGAACGTTCTTTTTTTTCGAGGAATTATCAGTAATGTCCCTCCAAGAAAAATTCAAGGCTTATATATGAATTAATCTAGCCCAGTAGTTAACAAATTCGCATGTCAACTGTAATTTATCCGCTAGTAAGTTAAATAAAACGAAAAAATCTGGATTGCCCCTATAATTATGAACATCTAAAAACGTGGAGAAAAACACTTTTTGCATTATTTTTCATTAATTTTGTTTTATATTAAAAAATTATAACAGTTTAAAATTATAACAAGCTATATTAAGTGCACTTAGTATAATCTTGTTTACAATTATTTTTACGTTAGTTATTTAAAAATATAAAGTGTCCTTATAAATATGAGAAGGAGTATATATATATAAAAATTCCACTATATTATTCGGTATTAAAAAAAACATTTAATAAAAAGTTTATATTTTATTTTGTTACGTCATGCGATAAAATTTAAATAGCATAAACGGTAGAGTAAACGAATGCGAAAATGTCACAACAAGATTAAAACAGAAAATATGTTTTAAAACATCTGATAAAAATTAATTATATTAATTTAAAAGAAAGCAAAAACAAAAGTATTTTTCACTGCATATTGCTCTTTCAAATAATAATCCTCGTCTTACCGCATTTTCTAAATCATGATATATAACTTGAGATGTACGAATCCTAGAATATGCAAGTTAAAAACAAAAGACAAAAGGGATAAAATAGAATTTTAGCAGTGAGAAACTAGAAAAAGTTATGTAATATTTAAGAACAAAGACTTAACATTTCAGAATCGAGTAAACTCCTTTTTGCAACGAAAGCCACGCCTTTACAGAATTTTTCTAAAACTTTACATTATAAAACAAAATTATTTTACATATTTCCAATTAAATCATTTAAATTTTTTCTTCAGTATTCAATGTAGTACATGCCATTGACATTTATGCATACCAGCGTCACATATAAAATTATATACGAGTATGCAAACTAGTTTATTTAATATTGTTTCCGCAATATAGAGGCGGGGCTACATTTCTTTTGGAATTCTTTCCCAATCTCTTGCCTGCATTGCAATAATTTTATAAAAAATAAGCCAATTTGTATAATAAACATCGAAATGTTCCTTAGAAAACATTTATAATAACATAAAGGTAAATTAAAATAGGTTTTCGTCAAAATGTATAGAAATATTGATTCACAGAGGATACCAATTATAACCAGTGACGCCCCCCTAACAGCAGTAAGAAATGAAATATCACTGTAACTCAAAAAATAATGTTAGGAACGAGCTGTAAATTTGGAAACCCATGTTTTTGATGATGCCCGTTCTATTCTTGCAAAAATTAACATAGGTCATAGTTCATAATTTTTTCAAATATGAATTTATTAATAATTTTCATAATTAAAAAAAATGTTTTTTTAGCAAATATTTGCATGGAATATGTTTGGGTCACTTCATTCTAACGAATAAAAAAAACAGAATTTAAATATCATAATTATTTCGGAAGATATGATTTAATGTTTGTCACATTCATTTAGCATTAGCATCCCCAAAATTTGACAGCTCATAACTCTATGAAAAAATGAGCGAAATATATAAACTATACCATTTTCCGTGATGATTTGATCCAAAGAATTCAAATAAATTATAAAAAAGGGGGGTTACCATTGAAAAAAATGAAGTTGATGTCAGTTTTAATATGTAGACGACCCCCTAAGTAAAATCTAACTATAACATTATAAACGAGACGTTATTACAAACTGATCGGTACCAGTCGCACGTTTCTACGTTAATTTACGGCGAAATTAGGTGTGGGGGGGGCGTTTTTTTTTTTTTTTTTTTTTTTTTTTTTTTTTTGGCTGACTGTACATAATCGACGATTAATCGTCTATATTGTAAATACAACGTCACTTCTCAAAATTATTGGTGACTATTAAATAAAAAAACTGGCGCAATCTGACAACACTGAATGAGGTTACTACTGAATGAGGCTACTATGAGGATAGTGTTGACAATATAATAAATCTCTAATAAAATTTTAGGCCTGATTCATGTTTAATTCTTTGAGTGTTATTGGTGTATATACTTTCAGTGGAAATTACCGCATCGATTGCTGAGGATAAAATTTAAGTGATTTAAACACCGATATAAAATATTTTTTGTTAAACAATGTAACGAATGAAAGAAATGCCAAAGGGCGGGGCTTACAAATAGAAATAGGAAATTCTGTGGACACCAAAGTGCTAACATAATACAAGTGCTTAAATTACAAGCAGTAGTCGTTAGAAAATATCTTATCACACCTTTATCCTTTAAAAATTTATGATATTGGTGATAAGTGTACTTTGCATTGCATTTGAAAGATTAAATATACTAATACTTTAAAATTCTGCAAGAATCGCAGTGATCCTGTTTTATACGCGAGTTTGATTACTTTGTTACCTAAATTTTAGATTTTTTTTAAATAGTACTATAACAATAGTGCCTTCTATCTTTTTTTTTTTTTTTCTTTTTTAATAGTGGTAACAAAAAAATAAATAAATAAATAAATAAAATAAATAAAATAAAATAAAATAAAATAAAATGAACGTAAGAAAAATAACTGTACTTGTGCGATCCCTCCGAAAGAATAATCCTTTTTAATTATTCACATTTGCAGAAGTATTTTTTATAGCATTCTCTTGAAGAATAAAAAATCTGTTATTAATTGTTCATAAAAATTAAATTCTGTGCTTCAATTGTTAACAATGAGGCAAATGTTGTGTCCTAGAGACTAATTTACAATCACTAAACAAAGACCAATTACATTAAAATATTAATGACATATTATTATTATTATTATTATTATTTTGTTTTAAAAAATATTGGTTGGTTGGTTGAGTCTTACGTTACACTAGTAATGCTATATTTTTTATGAAAGAATTTTCATCAAGTACCACCTAATAATGATTTTTTTACAAATAGTAATTATCGTATAAAAATAGTGGTAGCAAGAAAGGTAAAAATTTCTCATTCTTGGAAATGATCTAAACAGAAGGCAGAGACTTCGAGCTCGGCATTTGAAACGAATTTAAGCTTCAACAGAAAAATTAACAAAATTTATTTTCTTTGGGGAATATACAATGTTAAAAGTCTGATTATTTAGAAATAGACAGTGATTGAAAGTAATCACGCCATGTTTCACTTCAGTGTACTTCAAATTTAATTTTTTATGATAACATTTTAAATATTTAACCTTAGATAACTGAACTTAAACCAGTGTTACTCTGTAACTAATCATTCGACTCATAGACTACGAATTAAAAATAAGTATATTTTTTATATTTCATTTAATTTATTTCACACAAATTAGCGTAACTTAAAAAAATTATTATAATACTTCAATTAAGAAATAGAAAAATGGTAAAAATTATCGTTTGCACTCTTGGCAGATATTAAAAGTGTGCTCTCAACAAATAGACTTGTTGCATTAGTTGCATACATATTTTATCAATCTGCGTTTCTAGATGGACAGAAAGTACAAATTCTGCGCTTGTTCGCCGCACTTTTAATCGTGTCTTCCGTGAGATTTTCAATATTCAAAATATCTTCAATATTTTGATGATCACTAAACATTCGAATGTTAGACGACAATTACAGCAAATCTCAAAAAGTAACAAGTGTACAGTCGTGCTTATCATCTTCGGATAAGTGACTCATTTTACTAGCTATGAAGGTACTGTGACTGAGGTAAGGTGAGCGCAACGGGAACATGTCGAATTCGCAAAACTGGCAGGGGTCGGTAGTTTATTAGACGAATGTTTAGTTATCTAGGGTTGAGAAACAACATTTAAAAATCACAAAAAATCTCATTTAATTCTTTTTTTATGTCAACTTATATATATATATATAAACCTTGTGTCTGATAGATTTTGCTCTTAAAGCTAGTGGTGCTGGATCTGGTCACGCTCGGTGGCTTAGCCGTTCGTCATTTTTCCCAGTAATCTCCGAAACGTGTATATACACATACCATAAACTTGGCAGTGTTTCTTATTTATTCTTGAGTAATTTAAAACCCGCCTTTTTAACACACCACTTTTTTAAGAGTATCTGTCTTCATAATTCGTACTTTACAAATAAAGTGGCGGGGAAAACCGTGGGTACTGATAGTGATATAGAATACATTAGACATGTTGACATGTGTTTTAGAACTCCTCAGCAATATCTAAAATGATGTCATCCCCATGCCGGTTCTATACAATGCTCGAAGTCTCTGCATAATTATGGTTCGTACGACAACGCTTTTTTACAGGAACTCTATCACCAGTATTTTTATGGGATTTATTTCGTGTCAAGTTTTACAGATTTCTCACATCAAAAATTGCTATATAATATTATTGGTGTAAAAAATCAAGAAAATTCAAGGACTGTACGAACTATGCTAATTTTAGGGACACTTTCAAGAATGAGAAATTTTCTCCTTTTCTGCTACCACTAATTTTATACAATAATTTCTCTTCTATTTAATCAGGACACATTGCGATAAAAATATATTAAAGGTTTCTGTATAAAAATAGTGGTGGCAAAGAAGGCGGAAATTTCTTAGCTCTGAAAGTTTCCTGAAAATATGACGGATACTTCTAGCTCTGGTCCTATGTTTCTCGCGTAAACAAACACACTCTATAAATAAATCCTACACACTTTAATACCGAATCTTTAATGAAAAATTACATTTAACGAAATAATGTATATAATCATCTTATATATTATATTTACATTTTATTACATTTCATTTTCAGTTAGTGAGATTTATTATCTTATAACCCTTATTAATTCATAGTTGCGAACTTTTACGCTTTTTATCTACTGGAAAATTTTAACAGAATTTCTTTAATATTTCTGTAACAGTTTTCACCAATTAGATAGATTCAAATTTTCTATTAAATTTTTTCTGTAGCCGAAATTCATAAAAGTTTTCAGCTATGCTAATAATAATTATTTAAAAATTATTTGCTCTGATTTTTTTTAAATGCCTTTAAGAAACAAAGGTTGATAGGAAATATTACAGACCTTCTCTCACACGTATTCTCTTCTTAATGGAAATTATCGATTTTCTTATAACATCGTTTTTTATGTAATTTAATTTAACTTATATGATTAACTGAAAATTTAATTATTAAAATATATTGAGACACATTTCATTTTTACATTTTATATCTGACTGACATTAAAATTTACTGATATAATAATAAATCATTGTTATTTTAATTATTAATGAGCTTTATCTATATTAAAGTTATTCATATTAGCAGATGTTCATTTTTTACTCTTCCCGGTAAATTTCAAAGGTTAAAACTTTTTTTTTTTTTTTTTTTTTTTTTTTTCAGTGTATCGATATTTGAATTAAATATTAAATAATTAAATGCTAAATATAAATATTACGATAATTTATCATTCTTTAATGAATAATGATAAAATTATTTATCAAAAACAATGATTAACTGTGCTGAGATAAAAATGCTTAAATTAAACATTATATTAAAAATTAAACATACAATTATTATTTATTATACCGAGTGCCCCATAAATTTGTAGACATTTCAAAAATTTATAAAACTTGAAGGAATTGGTAGAATTGAACGCGGTTTGCAAAAAAATTGTACACGTGAAGGCGATTATTATTATTATTATTATTATTATTATTATTATTATTATTATTATTATTATTTTCGTAACGGAAACAAATAGTTAAATTTTTAGTCGACAGAGGGTGCTGCATGGATGCGTAACGAGAGATATGCAAGTCAAGTCACAGTTCTATAAATTGCACGATTTTACAATTAACATATCTTATTTCTTATTTTGCCTCCTCCTTGCGCATATATGAAATTTTAATTGCGACGCTGACTTGGTTGCTAAAGCGTTATTGATGAAGATGTTTCCTGTAGGATTAGAACCTCCTATTATCGCTACAGTTAGCGGTGTTGTAACTCGTTTGCAAGCAGTAATTTGTGGTTATGACGGACACACAGAATAGGATTTATATGCCTGCAAACATTTACATGAAAATAAATATAGATTTTTCATGGAAATGTGTAATTTGCTCACGTACAGCGCACTCTATCAATGAAAATTTTAACTAATATTGGCCTGCGTATTCGCAAGATATGTCACTATTGAACATGTGTGGGATTTCGATGGTCGGCGTTTCGCTCTTGATCCTCGTCCTAAAGCTTTTACGAAGGAATTTTGACTACGCATACGAACAATATGTAATGCTCTTCTCTAGGCAAACACTCAAAATCTGTTTGACTCTGTGCCACATGGTATATCAGCACTTATTGTAGCACAGGATGGCTTCACAAAATACTGATATCGAATACTAAACATGGTTTACTTGTATTATAAATTTAATCCTTTATTTCTATCACTACAAGTCGTTTTAGTATTAAATTTCATTAATTTCTGACAATTCCAGCATGTTGTTGCAAGTTTCACATAAATGTGTGTATATTACCATTAACTGTTTGTTTAACAGGATAAAAGTTTGCCCATGTAAATTACTTAACCGCGATCGGAATTTCATCAACGCGGTATATTCATGGCCTTAGTTGACGGTCCTTCTACCACATTTAGAGCAGTTAAATGTTTTCCCCTATTATTTTATGTTTACAAAAAATTATATATACGAGTTTTATGAGGTGTGGAAATGACTCGATATTGTAAAATTCTTTGCAGGTTTAACCTAGCGACTGACGTGTAATCCACCATTTAATGTGAGTGACTGATTTTTTTTTTTTTTGTTCATTAGGTAAAGAATTGCTGTTTACTAAGTTTGGAACGGTATATAATACTTTAAACCTTTCCGGCGCAATGTTCTCGTTGCGGACATTATCAACTGCAAAATCTCATTCCGGAAATTTTTTAGCAGAGCTTTACTTTTATAACATTGCAGAAAATGGCATCAATTTATTTTATTTTATTTTTGTTCGTGAATTCCGGTGACAGTGTAATTTAAATTATCCCAATTACCTTTCGCCGCAAAGGGTTAAATTTTTATTTTATTTATTATTATAATTACTTTTTTTTTCTTTTTTGGAATTTCACACCCTCCTACTTCCACCCCCACCATTATTGGATCAGCTGAAGAACGTATGTCTTATGAAGTAAGCGTAAACAAATATTTGTGTAAATACAGGGGATAAAGTCCCCGCCTTTTTTTAGTACACTTTCAAGATGAGAAATGTTTGCCTTTTTGATACCACTATTTTAATGCAGAAAATTTTACCCTATTTTTTTTTTATAGAAATGAGTCATGATTAAATAAGAAAAAAACATTATTAAAATAGTGGTATCAATAAAGGCAAAAATTTTTCTTTTCTGAAAATGGCTTAAACGAAGAAAGGGACTCCGTTCCCAATGTAAATATAAACCCAGTGCTCGAAGCATCCACCCCCCGTTTTAGGACAATTTTAAGGATTAGAAATTTCCACTTTTTTTTTTTTTTTTTTTTTTTTTTTTTGGCTACCACTATTTTTATACGGAAATCTGTACCGTATTTTTATAATAATTTGCTGTGATTTAATAGGACAGAAATTGTTGGATAAAGATAGCGATAGCTAAAATGACAGAAACTTCTGACCTCCGAAAGTGTCCTTAAAAAAGTGCGGAAACTTCGAGTTTTGACCACCGGTATGAAATATCTGGGTAGCCACTGCCGATTTTTTTCTTTTCGTACCACTATTTCCAAAAAGTAAAATTTATAATATATAATTGCAGGCAGAGCCTGATTAAGGGGGAACCACATATTATCTCCGTTCTCACCGGAATATTTTTACAATTATTTTTTACTTCAGGTCATAGAAATTCCACGCTTTGACGAGGAAATATTTTTTATAATAAATGAACGGTGTAAAACAATCCAATTTACTCACCGTTATTAGACACCAGAATTCTTTTAAAATAATTTTTAATGAGAATTTTCTGTTTATTATAGGAGGAAAGTATTTGTTAAAAAATAACGGTGTAAGTATAAATAATGTGTGCTTCCCCCTTAATCAGGCTCTGATTGCAGGTATATCTGCACTTTGTCGGCATAAATTTCTTATGAATTTCATGTTATGGAAAAAGTGATAAGAAAATAATAAATAAAAATCGCCTGTGGCAACCCTGCTGACATTTGCAACTTCTGCACTTTTAGGAAAATATCTAATGGTTGGACTCATTTTCTCTTTTTCCCCTACCATTTTGGAGGCATTGACTGCAACGAATTTTTACTCATAGATGCTTCATATCTGTAACGTAAGAAATATAACATTTTCATCTTAATTTTAAAAGATGATATTCATATTTACTTTTACCAAAACTGTATTAATGGTAAGTTTAAACACTCTCATTTTATTTGATAGAACAAACTATTGCGTCCTCAGTGTTGGAAGTATTGAGATAAGCAAAAGCTGCCATAAATTTCCGTTAAAGTTTGAATTATGAATGATTAATTTTTCAAATGAAATTGAAATAAATTAAAAAAAACTTGTTTAAAATTAAGTATATTTTTGCTGGCATATTTTTAAACCAATGCTGCATTTAAGTAACTAGATTTTCTTCTTCAGTAGCACTGCTAGCAGCTATCTAAATTCTGGATTACCGTTACAGATTTTTCCACAATAGTAAATACATACGATGATCGTCTAAAATCGGCCCTTTTTTCACACCACTTAATTTTTAGAGTAATTCTCTTTAAATATTGTTACGATAGAACTCCGGAATAAATTAAAATATTGGCAGCTATGTAAATAACACACAAATTCCGAAAGAAACGCCCACTGGCGGAGTTACTGATTTTCAAATGACGTGAATCAACCTCAGTGGTCGCGAAAGTGTTAATCAGATATTGGCAGGTACGGTTAAATGATAATAATCATTACAACGGAGATAAAATAACCAAAACCTTCTCATAACATTCAGAAATCATTATCATGTTTTAACAATATTTTTATTTACTTAAAAACAGTGCTGACTCTGCCCATAAATTTTTCCACTGCTATTTTTTTATAGTAATATTTTTCTTTATTCGAATGAATACTAAGAATCAATGAAAACTCTGCGATACCATTTGTCAAAGTAAAATAATATATTCATCTACCAGCATTTGTAATTTTAACGACAACAGTTTAAGTACCGTAATTTCCGGAGTGTAATCCGCAAATTATATAAGCAAGCTTTGCACCAGAAATTTTAATTGACGAATAAAGTTACCATCATTTCCGCTGTATTATCCGCAGGTAAGATAAGTTAGTCTTGCACCAGAAATTTTATTTGACAGATAGAGTGCTATTTGTCCGAGCTTATTCTTTGAACGTATATAGATTTTTAGTTAAATAAAAATTCTAACGGGGAAATCATATATCTTGTTTGCGGATTATACGCTGTAAATTACGGTACTTGTGCGAGTTGTTCATTCAAAATATATATATGTAGATTTTTCAGTTAAATAAAATTTCTGGTGGAGAAATGACTCTGGTTACCTGCAGATTATACGTCGGAAATTACGGTAATTGATTTGATTGAAGATTTTAGTTTACATTTATCAATCTTAAAATGAGTTTTCGTTTTTCTGTAAATAAAAGTTAACTTTAAGTGCTGATCAATGGCAGTTGGAAAAAGAAAAAAGAAATTGAATATAATATTTTATTGTTATATAAATTGCGTACAACTGAATAAGCGCAATAATAAGACTGCTCTGCAAAGAAAAAAAATTTCGAGATCTTAAACCATTCTTGCTTATTCTTTTGTACTATGACCTCCTGAATACGGATATGAGTCCCATTTTGCCCAGTCACTCACCGTTTTCAAGATACACCACCCCTTCTCTCAATTTCTTTCTCTGTTCTATAATTTTATAATCATTAATTTGATTTGAAGAATGAAAAATAATTAATTTAACGCCTAAAAACAAAATATATATATATATATATATAAAGTTTAAAATATAACATTAACAGATTTAAAAAATATAAGATATATAATGCATAATTTCAGTGGCAAATTCCCACCAAATTTTTTTCCTTGTCGCATATGTCCATGTTTTAGAATTTTCCAACTCTGTAGTCCCTCGGAAGATATTTAACGATTAAAATAATCCTCCCCCCTCCTAAAAGTCAAATTTATAGCCATAAAATCACTGAAAAATGATAAAAGTAGGAGGCCATTCCTAAAAACCGGTGGCTCATAGGGCAAAATGGGCGTCCTATTCGGATTCAGGAGGTCATTTTACATAAAAATATTCTGAAATGGTGTCAGAGGCAATTTTCATGCCGATCAGTGTAATTATAACTTATTCTATCCTAGTTCTTCTTTATAGATCCCAAGCACTTGTTAAACCCTTCAGGGGCAATGAATTTAAGTTCATTTAAAATCAACTGCCACCAGAGTCTGAGATCAAGATTAGAAGAAAAGTAATAAATGAATGTTTTCGGGTAAGGTGAAAAAGTAAAATTTTATATAAAATTTCTGGAATGAATTTTTGCAGTTGAGAACTGAAATTAGGTGGTTAAAATATATACCACCGCTCCTGAAAGGGTTAAAGGAATGTACTGTGTTCGAACTCAGGGGGCGGTCATCAGTGAAGTCAATCGGAGTTCGTGAGAGACAATTTCATAAATTTTTAATCTCTAATTTTGCATTCGTTTTTACATATTTATTTATAAACTTTATTTTTATATATTGGGTTGGCAACTAAGTTTTAAAACATTAACTTGACACCGGCAGCTATGTTTTATTTTTTGTTCCATTTTAAGAACTAATTTACAGCACGGAGTTTAAGTCTTTAATTAAAACAAAAAACAAAACATAGATTCCGGTGTCAAGTTAAAATTTTAAATTCGGCGGGAACTTAGTTGCCAACCCAATATTTACTTAAAAAACAACGTTAAATCTCTGTGTTAATTATCTTTAATATTGATATAAGTCAATATTGGTAATAATAAGAAATTACTTCGCATATGAAATATAGAGAAATAGTGTATATAAATAAAAATAATTTTTTTCGAAACAAAATAATAACTACTATTCACTAGACTAAAAGCTTCACGTATCTGTAGGTGGTTCCTATATATAATAGATATACTAGTCAGGAACATATTTTGACCTTTTAGAAGCAATTGTATTAAAATAAATACATCTCTATTGAAAAATGCATCTATCCCAGCACTTAAGTAGCTAAATTCTTTTAATACTCAGCTATTGTTGCAAAGCTTCCAGATTGTTTCGAGAAAGAAAAAAAATACTTTTGAAATTTCTAATTATTAAAAATTTCCCCAAAGTTTTACAAAATTAATTACATTTTCGTTAATTTTAGGAATAATCATATACTTTTTGTAAGAAAATATTGTGACATTTCATATACAGAAACTTTTGAAACAACATTGATTTTAATAAAAGGAAAATTACAGTATTTCGGTGTTTTTATACAAATATATATATATATATATATGATTTTTAAATAACTAAATGCTTGAATTATTTTTCTAACAAGTTTATGTGTAATGAATGCAATTTATGCTCGATACAGTTTCTTTATTTCTTTCTTCTTCTTCTTCCTTTTTTTTTTTTTTTTTTTTTTTTAATAAAAGTTTTGTTGACATCCAAAGTTTCTTTTCAGAGTAAAAAAAAATATATATATATATATAAAATGATGTAAAGATAATTTTTTAAAAATTAAATTTATCATATTTCAAAATTTTCAAATATTACCGATAAAAGAGGGAGAAGAGTTCAGATAGTTTCAGTGATGAAATTAAAGATTAATCTTTTTTTATTTTAATTTATTCTTCAAAGGTAATATTTTTCATCAAACGGTAAATTTCCAGAAAAAGTTTTCTTTGATGTAAAATTAAAACTCTAAGCTGAATTCAAGTAATTCCAAAAAAAAAAAAAAAAAAAAAAAATCGTAATGTATCAAAATGTTCGTAATTTCTTTCCCTAAAATTCCTAATGGGATATTTCATTTTACACGTAATTAAATTTATGTATTTTGTAAAAGATGACATTGATTTCTTTTTGTCGACCGATTTTACTTTTTAAATATGTTACTGGTATTCAGTAAAATTGTAATCCAACTTTAATGCATATTATAAAAAGAAAATAAATTTACACGCGGAAGAAAAAAAAGTACATTTAAAATTTATTTTGAGAATTTTTTAAAACGTTATTTTATTCTCTAAGCTAGATAACAGTGATATCGCCATAAAAATAAAAATAAATAAAAATAAATGAAATTACTTAGTAATTGAATCACTTAGTAACTTTTTTTCTTTAAACATTTATTAAAATGAAAGATCTTATCTAAAAGACCATTTCTTTCAATAAATATTTGAGAAAATTTATGAACTAAAGTTTGTTCTTTAATGTAGAAGATAAATAGCAAATTTTGTACGTTTTACGATGAAAAAGTAAGAATGTAACATATTTGCAGAAATCTGAATAGTTGATATGAAAAATGTTTAAAATTTTATATTTTTTGTTGATCGAAAAACTTGATAGGCAGAAAATTTTGAACAAAAATAATAAAGGCTTCGTATTTGTTTAAAAATATCCAAATGTATATTTAATAAGATTTTTGACAGAATTTGTCTGAAATGCATTAATTAAATGTTTATAACTTTCTTATTACCCAACATTTCTTTCTTTTTTTTTTAAATCTTAATTACTGAAGGCATATAAATATATATATATATACCGAATTGTCAATTCTTTTAAATTTATTCTGGAGCATTGTAAGTACTCATCCTTTTTTCACGCCACAATATTTAGAATAATATTCTCCCGTAGGTGACTAAGATTAAATAAGAAAATTTCTCTTTAAAAATACTGATTTGGAAAGTGGGTACGAACAGTGATCTGCAATAAATTATAAAAGTTGGCACCTCTGTACATATATTGGGTTCTGCCGTATCGAATTAAACAACTGACACCTAAAAATTTCCCTGGTCAACATATATATAACTTTTAAGATATGTATGCGCGCGCTTAATTGTGTGTATACATCATACTTGCAAATGTACTAATTAATATTCCGTAGTATTCTTAGCCCCGCTTTCTTTTTTTTTTTTTTTTTCACACCAGTATCTTTTCAGAGAATTTGTCTTATTATTTAACCCTTTGCGCTCGGCATATTTTCCTATTTTGAACAGTAAGACACGCCTTTTGTCGTTCCTTCAAAACATCACACGTATAGTTTCCAACTTACTACATTTTAGCTACCGAAAATTTGTAATAATTTGTTTTATTTTACTTCATCATTAAATAAAATGAATCTTTCTGTTAAAATTTTCCGGTAGCCGAAAGGTAGCATATAGTTACACGTTTTAGAAAAATAATATTTCATTTGCAGAGGAACACCTTAAGGCGTGGCTCGATTTTTTAAAGTCCCCTCAGAAGGGACGTACGAGCGATAAGGGTTAATCGTAATTACATTCGAAGAATATTACTCTAAACATTTACCGGTGTGGGAAAAAGGGTGGGACTTACAATACTAAAAGGGTGGGACTACTACGGAATATTAATTAGGACGTTGTTAAGTAGGATACATACATATGTTTTACAAGAAAATGTCTATTCCATGAAAATGTAATGTCAGTCGTACAAACAAATATCACCGTATCAACCAATATTTTAACAATAATAGCTATACAATTTCATGACAAATAAAAGAAAATGCTGCATCTGTGCGAAAAAGATGACAGTATGGTGTAATTGTAGAAAATCTAGTCCTTCTTCATATGACTGACACGACCTTCATTCGTTTAATTATGCATAAGATATATTTGTCTAACAAATAGAAATATCAGTAGTTAATATCACTCTCTTACGAATTTTAAACACTCTATTTCCAAACAGTTATTTTTATTTTATTTTATTGTGGAAATTTTGTCTTTAGGGGGGCAAAAATTTCCATTCGGAAATACTGGTACATCAGAATAGGGATACATGACAGTTATGCCAATAATAATAGGTTGGTACTGGATCATTTTAAATATTTTATAATCATCGCATAGCTAAATCAGATTTACATACTTTGTTAAAATGCTGAAAAAGTGTAAAAAAAAGACACCGTAAAGCTAACTGAGTGTGCTCGGGGAATATGAATCGTCGACAAGGCATTCTGTTTTCCGCATAGTATGATCGTCAGTGATGCACTTTTGCATGGAAAAAACAGTGAAAAAATCAAGGAATGAATATTAAAAAATCATCGGAAAAAAAATGGCAATTGCAATTATAACGGAAATAACTAAAACCAGTGGAAAAAATGGAGAAAACAGTTAAAAAAAAAAAAAAAGTAGCAGGAATGGCGGGGAAGGAGGGGGTGTATGCACACCAGCCAACATTATAATTAATACTCTGATGTATTGCTAGTGCCCGCCTTTTTTTAAACACAAGCCTTTTTTCAGAGACTTTTTCTTATTATTTAATCGTAATTACACTTGAAGAAAATTTCACTAAAATTAGAGTGATGTGGAAAAAGGGGCGTATGCTAACAATACTACGGAATATTAATTAGAATGTTAGTACGTACTGGTGTATCTGAAAAGTTGACAGGGCTAAGCACAGTGCTGTTAGATTGAGAAAATCTTTTATTCAATATCCAAAAAATATATATATTTATTATAAGGATTGCCTAATCTTTTCGTGCATTTTTTGTAAAATAGCTTCGAAATGATTAGGAAACCGTTAGAATTAAAATTTATTGATGTATATCGAGTAAAAAATTCCCTTATTCTGGCAGCACTGCCGAACTACGTTCTGCTTATCATAGGGTGACCAGACGTCTTTAAATCCCGAATAAAGACATCGTAAACTACCCTTCGTCCCCCAAAAAAACCTAGAATACATTTGAAGACACCAGTAAAAACGTTATTAATGCTTTTCTGTAATAATTTATTATATGTATAAAAAATAAGTTCAAATAATTGCTTTCAAGCAATTCATACATAAAAGCCACTAAAATTTTATAATTTAAGGTGATTTATTTATTTTGTCCTCGACATTCGCAGACACCGCCTTATTTGTCTTAAAATACAATTAAAAAAATTTAGTCACCCTAGCTTATTAGGATTATAGTACAGGCAGCAGTAAAAATGTAGGTAGTTGCCAAAACTAACATTTTTTAAAATAAGGCTGATTATCACTACTCATTTTAAGAAACATTTTACAGAGTGGCAACTCGTATAATTTATTCCTGAGCATTATTAGCCCCGCCTTTTTTCTATACCACATTTTTTTAAAACTTTATTTTCCTTATTTTATCGTACTGATATGTTGTAGAAAAATATTCTATTAATCAAGAGTGTGAAATAATGACGAAGCTAAAAATGCTCCAGAATAAATTATAAAAGTTGGTGACTCTGATTTTTATACTAATTTTTGGCGATTTAAAATCGTTAGGTTTACTATTAGAAATCTTTGGCATGAGGTCTTCCTGGAGATTGGAAAGACGGAAGAACTATGGAACTATAATAGTAAAGTGTTCTCAAAACTTCTGTTGAAATAATTTATACGTCTCCTGAAATAATGTGCTTAATATTTAGAATTTAAACTATACTTACTGTTACTATACTTACTGTACTGTTTTTTAAATTTATGATTTTTGCTACAAAATTCTTATTCATAACGTCTGACTATAAATCACACAAATCTAGATTTTAATAAACTCATATTCAACTAAACAAAATTTTGGATTTCCTATGCTTCCTACTTTAAAAGTTTCATTTATTACCTACAGAGCTGCCAACCAAATCCGGCAAATTGTTAGTTACGCCCCTTTACCTACACCACCTAATTTTTAGAGTAATTCTCTTCAAATATATTTACGATGAATGAAGAAAACAAATACTCTAAAAATTAAGTGGTTTAGAAAAAGGGGCGGTAAAAACAATTTGCCGGATTAGGTTGGCAGCTCTGTACCTACTATTTTCATTTTTTTTTTTTTTTTTTTTTTGATTGATTTAATCATAGAAAGTATTTAAAAATATTTCTATAAATTAAAGCTCTGCGCAAAGATTTTTGTGATAGATGAAAATATACAAAACGAAGTTTTAATATTCATGATTTGTATTATATTATTATTCACAAATGTTTATTATTTATTTTCCTCTAATTTTAATTAAGTAATCACCTCAAAAGAAATAAAAATACGAAGCTGATTCAGAAATCTTATTCCGTAATATATTAAATATATATATATACACCAAGAAAATTATCAGCCACAACTACGAAACTTGGCATGCAAATGTGTGGTCATAGAATAATGCAAAATGATAAAATATTTAGAACCAATAGCACAGGTGCAAACATTTTAATTTATTTCGGAGCTTTTTTTTTTTTTTTTGCCCCTCCTTTATTCCATACCACTTTTTTTTCAAGGAATATATATATACTTTTTATTTTATCATAATTATATATTGAAGAAAAATATTATAAAGGCAGCGCTAAAAATGCTCAGTAATAAATTAAATTGTTGGCAACTATGATAATTACAGTAAAAAAAAAGAAAAAAAAATACTCTTAAAATAAAAGTGGTCTTAAAATGCTCTGGAGTAAAAAAAAAAAAAAAAAAAAAAAAAAAAAGTTGGCAACTCTGTTAGTAGGCCTTCTGAAGGGATGTGAGCACGTATTTATTGCCAGGTAATTTTAAATAAATAGGCTATGACTCATATTTATAGATATTTAATGTCTCATTTTCATTTTACATACACGATTTTGACACGAAAGATGTCTTACAAACGTACAGGGCTGCCAAGTTTTTAAACTTTTAAATCAGAATTGACATCAGTATTTTTAAATGGTATAAGTTATATATATATTCGACGATTAATATGTCCGAAAACAGCTATAAAATTTTTCGGGTTAGAAGCCTCTCTCCAAAAACAGTAGACTTGGCAACTATGGACGTAGTTGCATACTTGCCATCCTAACCCGGAAGATTGTTAGTTCCCGCCTCCAGAGCCTGATTAAGGGGAAAGCACACATTATCTCCGCTCTCACCGGAATATTTTTACAATTATTTTTTACTTCATGTCATTGAAATTCCACGCTTTGACGAGGAAATATTTTTTATAAAAAATGAACGGTGTAAAACAATCCAATTTACTCACCGTTATTAGACACCAGAATTCTTTTAAAATAATTTTTAATGAGAATTTTCTGTTTATTATAGGAGGAAAGTATTTGTTAAAAAAAAACGGTGTAAGTATAAATAATGTGTGCTTCCCCCTTAATCAGGCTCTGCCCGCCTCTTTTTGTACACCACTTAATTTTTAGTGTAATCCCCTTCAAATATATTTACAATTAAAAAGATGAAAAGTACTCTAAAAAAAGACTGGTGAAAAAAAGTAGACGGAAAGGGGCTGGTCTAACCGGGTTATGTTGGCAAGTATGTAGTTGACTGCGTTACAAGCAAATGCCAATAAAACAAATTCCATTTCAAAAGAATAGAATTTCAAACGAAAGAACCATAAGCACTAGAGAGACGATTTTACCATAAATATAGTAATAAGACATAGATTGATCATCAAGGGAGAAAAAGTGATTCGTTTTTACCCCGAGAAAGACGGCCATTTTTATCTGCTATGGCCGTCTTTCTCCGTGTGAATACACACGGATAATTTAGCAAATAAAATTTATGAATAATTTATGTGCCAAAGGTGAATGAAAAACTGCAGATACAGTTTCAAATTCATTTTTTTCTTTACTATATTTATTAATTTAGTTAATATTTAAAGTTAAATTCTTTATTTATACTAAAACTAACGTTCTTTACCTGAGCCACTGCTAACTATATTTAAAGGAATTTTGAAAATTCAATATTACTTACTAATATAAAATCTTAAAAAATATCAAATTTTAAAAAATGTATTTCATTAAAAACCAAAACAATTTTTATTTCATAATAACAACAAAGAAACTGACTATAAAAATTATATTTTTTTATAATTTAGTCAAATACAATTTACTTTTATGATAACTTATCCCATTTCTTTTCATATATTTATTAGAAGAATTAAAAGACACACAATATTTCGACATTTTGAAAATTCATCAACATTCTATTCTATTACAATTGCCGAGTTTCAATACCGGTTAATGGCTGATGCCAAAAAATTTTTTCGCCATCAAAAATCTTTGCATGATAACATGGGGATGATAGATCTATATAAATTACTATATCTACCAATTTTATCGAAGAGCCAGACAGAGCCTGATTAAGGGGGAAGCACACATTATCTCCGCTCTCACCGTAATATTTTTACAATTATTTTTTACTTCATGTCATAGAAATTCCACGCTTTGACGAGGAAATATTTTTTTATAAAAAATGAACGGTGTAAAACAATCCAATTTACTCACCGTTATTAGACACCAGAATTCTTTTAAAATACTTTTTAATGAGAATTTTCTGTTTATTATAGGAGGAAAGTATTTGTTAAAAAATAACGGTATAAGTATAAATAATGTGTGCTTCCCCCTTAATCAGCCTCTGGAGCCAGATATGCTGACATATTTGGCGAAGCCGTGAAACGAAAGCGAAGTTTTGAAATGATAGAACCAGTGTCTCAGAGAAGGCACAATAAGTTCCGGATAAGCATAAACTCTGATTGCCCATGTACCATCAATGTGCAAGATTATCGCATACCAAAAGCGCAGCTACATGACGCCAATATAGTGCATACCTTCGAAAGAATAATACAAACATTGCTAATATAGAAGACGGTATTCAAAGTAGTGACTGATGAGAACCTTTTAATTGATCATAAAAACTACCACAAAAGATTGTATAAAACTTCTTCAAAGAATACCAGTATCAAAAAATCAAAATTGTTGGACGCTATGAATAATCACGATATAATGAAAAAAAAAAAAAAAAAAAAAAAAAAAAAAAACGCTGCGAAATTTTAAAATTCTAAAACGAAAAATTGATTTTAACCCTTACCCGTGCATTGGGAATATATTTACCACTTACTATATAGTTCCAACTGTAAAAACGCATCCCGGAAATTTTTTAGGGAAAATTTTCGTTTATAAAGTAGCAGAAAAGGCCATTTTGTTCAAACTGAGAATTTAAAATTTCTTTTAATTTAATCCTGTTTGTGAATTCCGGTGACAGTGCAATTTAAATTATCTTAATTACCTTGCACCACAAAGGGTTAAAATTACTATTACCAATGACTTGAGAAGAACTATAAAAATTAATAATAATATACAAATATATTTATTAATATATTTAATAATACTAACATATTTAGTTATTAGATAAAATTCTAAAGATAAAATATGAATTGCATAGTGAAGCCTGCATATTTTAAAGCTATAATATATTAAAAGATTAAATTTTTTACTATAAAATTCCAAAAATATTTTAATATTGACAATTTATGCTTTTGATTTTAAGTTAAAATATTATTTATTTTTATAAAATTTAATTTTTTTTAATAATATTTATTATTAAAATAATCAGTTAAAGAAAATTAAGTGCATTCCTTAAACTCATCTTCTGCTGATTTAATCATTTAAAGCTACATTATTTATCTAGATATTTATTTTATTATTGAAAACATTTTTAATCAAATGCTGCAGCATTACAACTTTATAGTGATTTAATTTAATAAAATATTCAGTTTTTTAATGTTCTATGACATTCTGAAAACATGTAATTACTTGTACTGGATTGAAAACTTGCAAATAAAAACTTTCTTTGAATATTTCCATGAAGTCTTTAAGCCATTTAAATAATTTTATTTGAAATATAGTCGTTTAAATTGTTTTAATCTTTGAGCATCTATTTTAAATAGAGAAGAGAATTATGTTTGATTTCTCTTGACAGAAATCATAGAACATTTTCCCATTTGTACTTTATTAAAAATAAGACAGATTGTCTTTTATTTAAATTAACTTAAGAATTCCTTATTCGTGTTAAATATAAAAGTTTAAGTATTCAGTAAGAAGTTGTGGGTATTTTGGTAGGTGTGTGTGAGATTCATAGGTGCCAACTTTTACGGTTTTTTAACACAAGTTTTTTTTTTTTTTTTTTTTAATTGGAAAAAAATTATTATGTTTAATTGGAGAAAACTGCTAAAACAATTATTAAAAATTTCGATAAAAAATTTCCTGTAGCAATAAAAAAAAAGTACAAGTTGGCAGTTATGGAAATTGATAGTTAATATAAAAAAAATAAAGTTTAATATGTAAAACAACATGCTTGGCAACGTTCCAATTAATATTCCGTAGAATTGTTAGTACCCACTCTTTTTTTTTTTTTACACCACTTTATTTTTACAGCATTTTTTTCCAAATGTAATTATCGTTAAATAATAACAAAAATACTCCAAAAAACTGGTTCGTATAAAAAAGTCGGGTACTAATTAGCTATCGGAAAATTATATTAGGATTATATATATATATAAATATATATTTCTATAACAATGTTCACTAATTAAATAAAATAAAATTTTTGCTAAAATTTTTCTTTTTCTAAAAGTGTGAAAGTGACCAACTATGTAATTAGAGTGTTGACAGCTATGAAAAAAATAATACGAATTTTTCCAAATAATATTTTCACTTAATGTTCTTTCGAACTGGTTAAACATTTATACAGATTTTATAAAAGATCAAATTTAACAGAACTTTATTTTGAAATATATGTTTATTTATTTATTTATTTATTTTTAAATCGAAAGTAATAATAAAAACTCTTAATTCTAGTGCTGGAAAAATTGTTAATGACACAGCTTTTAAAAATTCAGATTTTGTATGGGCTCATCCCTCAGTTTTACAGTAGTATTCACAACTGTAATCAGTCGTTATATATAGTTATTCACTTTCAATTATAATACTTGTGTTGTCACAAAATTTGTTATTTAAAATTAGTGTTGGGAAAATTTGGAAAAAAATATGTACCTTATAAATACATGTAAAATCTATTTTTTTTTTTTTTTTTTTTTTTTTTTTTTAAGCTACCCTCGTTATTCATGTAAATTAAACTTTTCAAATAATTTAGAATGTTTTTAATCCTCAGCTTAATTTTATTTTAAATTGGATAAGTATACTTTGTGACAACCGTTAGTACAGGGTGTCCTAAAAGTTCCAGTACTGACGCTGATGTATTTTTTATTTACAAAACAACAAACTTTAAAAAGGTTATTTTTATGCTAATGATAAAAGACACATTTAAAATAACGGAGGAAAAAATACAGAACTTACATTTATAATAAATGTTCAAAATATCCACCCTTTTCTAGGAGGCAAAGCTGAACTCGTTTGCGCATGTGTTTAGAAACGCGTTTTAACATGCTGGGAGTGATTTCTTGTAGAGAAACCTGTACACACCTGCACAGAACCTGTATTACGAAATTGTCGAACGAGCTGATATAGCATATTTTTACTCGGTATTACATCATCTGGATATTTATATCGCCAAACATCTTTGCATCTTGCATACGATTTACATTCAAAATAAGCTTCATACAGCGTAATTCTCTGAATGCGTGATAAACTCATTTCACTATGAAAAACAAAATAACATAAAACTTTATTCTCGCATAACTTGAGAGAGAAAAGATACAAACGATAGAAATTAAAGAATTGATGCAATAATAAGCGGACGATAAAATTAATATTTAAAAGAAATCATGGACACAACGAGTTCTTTAAGTTGGAGTACTGGAACTTTTAGGACACACTGTAGAACGAAACAACTTATATGTGTTTTACACATATTACGGTTTCTGAAATGGTTTTAAAGAATATAATCAACTAAACATCATCAACTAAATCAAAATATTTAGATTTAGGTTTTATTAAAACTATTCGTGCAATTTACATGTTAAAGTAAATAAATTTAACACTCAAATACATCAAAAAACAATTTTGGTACATTTCATAGACGAAAATATGCTTCCACGTGCAACTAGTATTTTCGAACATTAATGAGTCAGAGTGAACAATAATGAGTCAAACAGTCTCAGTGGTCGAAACTTGACCATTTTTTAAAGTAAAAAATTATATAATAAATAGATGGAAAACCAAACTTTCATAGTTTTTCTGTACGGTTGCCACACTTTGTATTCTAAGCGCTGTAACCGAGAAAATGAAAATTAATTGCAGCGTATCAGCACCACCTTTCGCCCGATATGTATAAAAAACGAATCAGCATGGTTTTATATATTATCAGTCTGCCATACCAAGTTTGGTGCATTTATATATCATAGAAAGATACTGGCTTCTCGTAAGCGGAATTAAATTGAAGCACAGCAGTGCCACATATCAGCCAATTTGCACTCAATACAAAACAGCATAATTTTGCATAATATACCAAGTTTGGTTTGTTATACACTACAAAAGTTGAGATATAGCCTCCACTTAAATGGGTCGAATCCCAGCATAGTGGCGCCACCTATTGAGTGATATAGTCCAAAAGCTACAATCAACAAATTTAAATGAAAGCCTAATCAAAAATTAATCTTGCTTAAATAGTCAATTTATTTATGAGATACAAAATTTTGCAATACATCATACACACACATACACATACACATTTCACATTATTTCAACCACACTGAAAATGTACTTTTTTTGTGAAAAACCCTTAAAATCTTGTAACTCTAACGTATTTTTGTTTATTTACTAAGATTTCAGATGATAAGGAGTTTTTCACAAAAAAGAACTTTTGCTAAGTGGTTAAAATAATTAGATCTTTAAATTAATTACGCGGCATGTGAAAAACCCCTTAAAAAATTTCAACACTGGGAAAATATCTAAAATCTAGCTCGTTCTTTTTCGTATAATTTGCTTAATTTTTACTCTATTCAAACGCACTTTTGATAAAAGTTGTCCAAAAGTTGTCTAGGTGTTAACCTATGCAAAAAATATTTTTTATCTTTCGCACATGCGCAGTGAAAATGTTTTTCATAACAATTTTCATATTTCATGAGATATTTGTATTCCGATTCAGTATATTGTTTTAAAAGTATTTTTCCAACTTATCTGAAAGTGGGAATAATTTTCTTTAAAAACTCTGTATATTATAAATAAAAAACATGTTTTTTTTTTTTTTTTTTTTTTTTTTTTTTTTAATTTTAAAATAAATGCTTATATCTCCGTTATTTAATATGCTATTGTCTCACAAAATGCATCCATAATTTGAAGTGGGTCTGTATTAGCATATCCTAAAGTTACAGTTCATTTCGTTCAATTAACGATGCAGGGTGATCGCAAACATTATTGATTTTGCTCAATTTGTTACCGGCCCCCTAAATGTTGACATAAACCAATCCTCACTGAAGAACATGAGGAAGACCCAGTTCTTTATATACCAATGTTTGAAAACATTTCATCCAGAGATAAGTGTTTAAATTAAAAATATATATATATCTGATCGTTTGCAAATTTTGCTAGATTTTTGAGTAGAAAATAATATATACACTCATTGCTATTGAGGAAACGGTAAATTTTGCCTTTTATCCAGACTCTTTAAAATTAAAACTTTCTCCCAGTAGTTCCATTAATGTCGACTATTTAAATATTAATTTAAATATCAAAGATAATAAAATAATTTCTAGAGTTTACGGTAAAAGAGATCCCTTTAATTTTGATACTATAAAGCTTTTACATTTTTCTTCAAATTTACATTTATCAGTTTTCAGAAATATCTCTTTAAATGGAACTAGACGTGTGCATAGACTAAGTTCTGAAACTTCCAATAAAATTAATGACATTTTGCGTGTTTGTTTTGCAAGTTGCTAATTCATAAACTTTGATTTCTTCAAATATGTGCATTTCAATATGTATGTATATATATATACACACACAGATGGCTGATAAAATAATGTGAACACTTTCGCTTTTTTACGTTTTGTCAAAATCTTAAAAAGTTCTTTAGGAATCATCTTGAAATTTTGGTATAGTGTAAAGAACATGTTATACCTCATATTTTTCAATAAAAGTTGTGTCATGAACAGGAAAATGGGACCAGTGAAAAAATTAAAAAAAATGAAAATATTTTGGATTACCCTGTAAAAAGGTAATGCTTTGAATGCATTTTGGCTGTAGCATGTGATTTTGAGGACTTTTCTCATTAGCTGCATAAAAATTTATGAAGTTACCAAATATATTCATGGAGATATAACTGTTTCTTTAAAAAATTGCAAAAATAATTTCTACTTTTTTAATTATAACATGTAGGGTATGGGGTTCAGTGCAAAGCCATTTTCAGGAAATATGGCATACTACATTAGACACAGCATACGGCAATGAGAAGGAAAAAATGTCAAATATCTTACGAAATACGAGCACTTTTACTAAATAATTTTTAACTACGCATGCGCAAGCTTTATAAAAATTTCATTTGCATAATTTAATAGCCAAATGTATTAAGCAACGTATATGAAAACCTCAAACAAATAACATGTAAATTCAAAACGTTACGAGAGATAGAAAAAACAGAATTTAAGTTCTCAAAAAAACGAAAGATGTTAGAGGGTTTTATCAATATTTATTTACAAACTGCGAAAACACTGTAATATCATTGGGCATTGATTGAACTAAAATAAAAATGTGAGTAATACTCCTTATAAATTGTCACATCACAAAACTTTCTTCTATTAAATATTCCTTAAGAGACATGAATATGTAAAAATTTAATAATTATTTAAGATATTTTGTTTAATTTTATGTCATTTAATTTTATTATTTGCTTTTCACCATTCAAAATACACTCTAAAAACTAGTATGTTGTGACCATCACAAAACTTTTTTCTATATTTTCCTATAAAAATTAAAACAATACATATTATTTATTTTATTTTTTATCCATTATGAATGCAGATAATTTTCATCTCACAGATGTATTATACTAAATGTCCAACGAAAGTGAATTTTTATCATGCAGATATTATCCTTCCCGTTCTCGGGGAAAATTCTGCTACAGCAGCACCGTCTATCGGTGGAAATGTACCCAATTTAATCTGTATTATATCTCAGAATGATCTTTTTCATATATCAAATTTTGTTCGGTTATACGCATTAAAATCTGAGACATAACTTTCCGCTGCTATACAGTGATTTCCCTTAAATTACGGAAATCACTGTATAGTAGCGCCACCAGTTGAGCGATTGTAATCAAAATCTCGTATAAACTAATTTATGTCAAGGTACATCTAAATATAAATTTATATGTAATTCTATTCCTGAGATATAGCTTTCCCTTAAACTGCGGTAATCGATCTATAGCTGCGCGACCTCTTGGACGATCAGCAACAAAAAGTGATAGGCACTAACTTATGCCAGGGTGCACCTTAATTTAAACTTATAAGCAACTTTGTGTAGTAAGTCCTGAGATACAGCCTTCCCTAAAATTGCGGAAATCACTGTATAGCAGCACCACCTCTCGAGCAATTTCCACCAAAAGTTGATAGGCACTAATTTATGTCAAGGTGCATCTGCATATAAGTTTATATGCAATTCTGTACAGTAGTTCCTAAGAAACTGTCGCCACAAAATTTTTGTCACACAGACGGACATTATCATAAAGTAATCAAATCATGTTCTGGAATTCTCAAAACTGATAAATCTATCTAAAAACGGAAGTCGAAATTCTTTACGAATCTAATATTTTTTTTCTGTTGAATATAGAAGAAAGTAATACTATTATACATCACTACTAATATCAAAGCATAACATTAGTCAAAAACCTCAATTAGAATTTATAAAATTTGTAAATACGATTGAATTCATTATGACTGATCTTCAGAAGCTAATAAACTTAATATTTTAAACTCTTTTAAGCAAAATTCAAAACAATATTTGTAATGGGTTTGTCTGTCGATAATCTGACTAAGATAAAAATCTATTGTGGTCCCAAATTTTTTTATAATATTACTCATAATTACCATATTACTCTAAGAAAAACGCCCTAAAATATGTCATTTTATTTTTATCAAACTCAATCATCACTCCCATTAATCTACTGTTCATTCATTTATCTTAGATCCCCTTAAATAAAATATATAGGCCTAAATAAAATATATATTTTCCGAATAATGCAGATTGATTGAATAAATATTAATGTTGTGATCATATTTTATATATACTGTAGCACACAGAATTACAACGTAGGTGGATTTCCAAATACGAATATTTCTACGGTCATGGAACAAATATTAAGGGGTTGAACAATTTACTAAAATATACATCTTTGGTATAGGCATAACACAAAAAATTAAATATGAATTAAAAAAACATTGTGCAAAAAACGAAAGTAAAAACGTATAAAAACAAATAGTAAAAACAAAGTACTTCTTTGCATCAATATTTTCAATAAGTGTTAAAAATGCGACCACCAGACATAATGCATGCTTGATAGTGTCGAAGTGTGGATTGGCGAACAGCTCAAAAAATACAAGGTGTTTCGCGCACTTCTGCAGCCGCAATGGACAGTCGAGCTACGAGGTCATCTGGTGAATCAACAGGAGTCTCGTAAATGATGGCCTTCACATGCCCCCATAAGAAGAAATCGATGCTCGATAAATCTGGGGATCGGGGTGACGACCGGACTGGCCCGCCCCTTAATCCACCGCCCTGCAAAACTGACATCCAGGTAATGGTAATTGCATACTTCCATATCGAAATGTGCTGGTGCACAATCATACTTAAACCACATTTGGTTGCGCACGAGAACTGGAACATCTTGCAGCAATTCTGGCAAAACCTCTTTTAGAAAAATAATATATCGTGAGCATTGATAAAAGATATTTACCTATGAGGTAATCATTCACAATGCCTCCCAAAAATTAACAGAAAAACGTTTTTGTAATGAATGTGGGCGTATAGCTTCTGGATATTTCTTGTCCACAGATGAGTATTGTGCACATTGAAAACGCCTTCTTGTGTAAAAATTGCCTCATCTGAGAACAGAACAAAAGTTGGAAAATCCTGCTCCAACGCACACTTTTGCAAGAACCATTGGCAGAATTCTGACCGCAGAGGGTAACTTACTTGCGATGCTTGGACTTTCTGAATATGGAATGGGTGTAGATGTTCTTCATGTAAGACTCTCCAAACAGTGGACTGACTCGCAAATACTCGACGTGCAACATCTCTTGTACTTGTGTCGGGTGTTTTATCCACAATGTTTAGAATGGATTATTCCATGTCTGGATGTCGAGCAGTTCTTGTCAGAGCCTGATTAAGGGGGAAGCACACATTATTTATACTCAAACCGTTATTTTTTAACAAATACTTTCGTCCTATAATAAACAGAAAATTCTCATTAAAAATTATTTTAAAAGAATTCTGGTGTCTAATAACGGTGAGTAAATTGGATTGTTTTACACCGTTCATTTTTTATAAAAAAATATTTCCTCGTCAAAGCGGGAAATTTCTATGACATGAAGTAAAAAATAATTGTAAAAATATTCCGGTGAGAGCGGAGATAATGTGTGCTTCCCCCTTAATCAGGCTCTGGTTCTTGTTCCAGTCCTTGCGTCAGAATTAGCGAGAAATCTACAGTCGGGGGAAAAAAAACCGCAGCACTCAACGTAATTTCGTTACTAATCGATGTACAAAAATGTAATAAGTATCATTCGACGGGTAATCGTGAGTGGTTTCAGAAAATGAACTAAAATTTTAAATTGGGGGTCGTCTATATATTCAAACGCGCACCAACTTTGATTTTTTTTCAAAGGTAATGCCCCATTTTTATTTCATATTTAAATTCCTGGGATCGCGACAACGCGAAAAGGTATATTGGTTGTATATTTTACTTATTTTTTCACAGAGTAACAAGCGTTCAAAGTTTGAAGGTGTTAATGTTAAATTCATATTTCAAACTTTTATTAATATCTTCACAAAAAATAACTTGATCGATGTAATTTATGTATATATATATTTATAATTATGAGATACATGGAAGAAACCCAAACATAACCCATCATTACATTTGATTCTGAAAAATATTTTTATTCTGAAAAATATTAATAAATTCATATTCATAAAAATTATGAATTATGACCTATATTAATTTTTACATGAAATGAATCCTAATGCTGAAAAATATGGATGCGCAAATTTGCAGCTCATACCAGTTATTAGTTTTCGAGATATAAATAAATATGTCTTTTGGAGTAGTTTAGGGGGCCGTGTCTTTTGCATGATAAAATTTTGCATGAGATAACGAAGCAAATTTTGAAAAATAACAGAGAAAATTGAACAAAATATTTTTAATTTTTATTAACGGTTCAATTTATATAACAACAAGTCAAACTCAAAGAAATGAAACAAAAATGATGATTTTTAGACATAAGTGCTAGCATCAAGAAATCCAGTAGTCTAAAAAAGACAAGTCCCACCTTCATCGTTCTTCAAAACAAAACAATATAGAAATGAAAAGTAAAGGTGACTTTGAGTATTCCTGTTAACCCTTTCAGTCGCAGTGTTCCCGCTGATGGAACACCTAATTTTAATTCTCAAGTGCGAAAACTCAACTCGGAAATATTTTAGCAAAAATTTACATTTATAACATAGAGAAAAGGCCCTTTTTTTTAGCCTGAAAATTTAAAATTTCTTGTATTTTAATTTTGTTCGTAAATTCCGGTGGCAGTATAATTTAAATGCTCCGAATTACTTTGCGCCGCAAAGGGTTAAACCCCTTATTTTACGTTGGCAAAAATATACACAAGTGGTATTTACTTCATCTGGTGATAATTTTAGAATCCTTAAAACGAACACTAGAAGAAAAAATTAACTAAATAGGCGGGGTTTACTGTTTAATACAAAAAAAAAAAAAAAAAAAGTTGAATGTAAAAACTGTCAAATAAAAAAAAAAAAAAAAAAAACGAATGGAATTGGAATGCAAGGCAGACTTGTAAAATCGTTTCTTAACTGCCGTCATAGTTAAAGGCTTAATATTTTAATTCATATATATATATATATATTTTTTTTTGTAGGGGGAGATTATTATTTTAAGGATACTTTAGTCTTTAAAATTTTATAAATACATTTTAACTTTATATATATTTTTTAAATATAATTTAAACTTTATAAATATATTTCAACACTTTTGCAACCGCAGAATTTTGTCTTTTTGACAGTAAGGTCCGCCAACGGGCGTTATTCCCTGAAAATAAACTATTTCAGAACAAATTTTCTGTATTTACAATTATATTACGAATGGATATACACCATAATTATATTATTTCTAATCAATATATTTCTATCCATAGTATATTTTATCGCAAAAATATGAACACTGGGTACATACTTAAGAACTAAGTAACACACAAATTACGAAAGAAACGCCCACTGACAGAGTTACCGATTTTCAAATGACGTGAATCTACGTCAGCAGTCGCGAAAGCGTTAATTAAGAAATTATATTTTCATAGAAATTGTAAAACAAGTCTTGCCGTTTCAAAGAGTTCAACAGACCCAAAACTGGTAAGTGCGATTAAAATTGTTTAATATTTACTTCATAAAACCTTACAATAATTTATCCTAAAAGATATAGTTTATACGTTGTTATATATATATATAGCTTTATTATTTAAGTTCGTATATTATGTCACACTTCCGAAAGAAAATTTAAGCTTTATTTGTGATCAGTATATCCATGATAGACTCTTTTTAATTGACAAATATTGCACTTTTTTAAAGAGAGTCTGACCAATCGTAAGTGTAATGTATTTAAATATACCTAAAATTATTTTAAAAAGTACTTAAGCATAAACATGTCCAAAAAACTGAATTCTGGATAATTAAGGTACGGCGAAGATGTTAAAATGTTTATTAATTTGTATAAATCTTTTTTTCTTTGAATAATTCCAGTGTGAAACAGTAAACTTTTATCTAATTCTTAATTGTATTTTTCTACATTTACAGATAACCCCCTAACACATTTTTTATTATAACTCTATGAATACTAAAGATAAAGTATACAAATAGAACACTTTTCCGCACTGCCAGACTCACAGAAATTTGAATATGAAGTCAAAATTGGGCGTTGCTATTGAAAGAAAATCAAAGTTGGCGCTCATTTCTATATGTAGATAAACCCTAATTCAAAATTCGACAACATTTTCAGAAAGTTCATTTAAATCTCTGTTGAATGGTGTTTATTAAATTTTCCTCCTTCAATTAATAATGAAACTAGCTGGAACCCGTCGAATTCGACGATCATTTTATTGACCGTAAGGTTTGAAAAAACATCGCGTCATTATTTAAATGTATTTTAAGTTAAAATATCTAATATAATTTACGACATTTCACTTAAAAAAAAAAGAAAGTCAGAAAAATGCTTATAAATAGAAATACTATATATGACATCACTTTCAACAAAGTACAGTCAATGTGACGTCAAACTGACTCCAAATAAACAGTTCCTATCTTTCATTTTCTATTTCGTTTAATACTAAGACTACATGCTAGCTGACCCGTCCGGCGTTTCCCGGGCCCATGGTAATAACCTTAAATGAACCTTAAATTTGTATGGTTTTACATCTTTAACTCAATTTTGTTTGAATTTCTATTTTTAAATAAAAGCATCGTGAAAAAATAATCAGCTGTAACCAAAAAAATTACCTCGAACCGAACGAAACTCTGCCTTGTGACCCCGGTGCCTGCGGCAGCGCATACGCCGGCCGCTAATAACATAAAAATATTCCCAAAAATTAACCTGGAACCGAACGAACCCGCCAGGTGTTCCCCGGGCCCATGATACCGTAAATGAACCTTAAATTTGTATGATTTTATACCTTTAACTCGATTTAGTTTGAATTTCTATTTTTAAATGAAAGCATCACGAAAAAAATAATCAGCTGTAACAAAAAAAATTACCTCGAACCGAACGAAACTCTGCCTTGTGACCCCGGTGCCTGCGGCAGCACATACGCGGGCCGCTAATAACATAATAAAATTCCAAAAAATTAACCTGGAACCAAACGAACCCGACCGGCAATGACCGGGCCCATGATAATAACGTTAAATGAACCTTAAATTTGTATGGTTTTATATCTTTAACTCGATTTTGTTTGAATTTCTATTTTTAAATAAAAGCATCACAAAAAAAAAAAAAAAAAAAAAAAAAAAAAAGAAAGAAAATCATCTGTAACAGAAAAAAAAAACCTCAAACAGAACGGAACTCGGGCTCGTGACCCGGTGCCTGCGGCAGCGTATATACAGGCCGCTAATAACATGAAAAATTTCTGAAAAATTAACCTTGAACCGAGCGAACCTCTGACTCGTGTTACCTCTGCCCGTGACTGCTGCACTGTGTAGCAGGCATGCATGCTACACACGCGTTGCAAATTCCACTTTCCTCCACCAAGGGGTGCAGTATGTTGTTTACGAACATCACTAATCGCCTTGAATTTCCAAGACTTTTCAAATAAGGTGTCACTGGTGGTGTCAACTGCAAAATCCTTTAGTTGCCTTTTCCACCGCCAAGGGGCACAGCGTGTTCTATACGAACAACACCAACGGTAAGGAAATAACAAGACCTTTAAAATAAGGTGTAACATGATAGGGTCGACTGCAAAATCACCTAGTTCCATTTTTAATCACCAGGGGGTGCAGTATATTGTGTACGAACATCCCCAATATACATGAAATTTCAAGACCTCTATCACCAATCGCCTTGGATTTCCAAGACCTTTCAAATAAGGTGTCACATGGTGGTGTCAACTGCAAAATACTTTAGTTGCACTTTCCACCGCCAGGGGGCACAGTGTGTTCTGTACGAACATCACCAACGGGCAGGAAATACCAAGACCTTTAAAATAAGGTGTAACATGATAGGGTCTGCAGCAAAATCACCTAGTTTCATTTTTCACCACCAGGGGTCGCACTATATTGTATGCAAACACCCCCAGTCGACATGAAATTTCAAGACCTTTAAAATGAGGTGCTACATGCGTGGGTCTAGAACGGATTTCGCTCTCAAACTAATTTCCCCCCTTCCTCCCCTCCAAATCTACTTGCCCCCTTTTCCCCCCTTTAAAATCGAAAATTCCAAATTCGCAGAAAGTGATTTTTTAGTATTCGACTCTAGTCCTTATATGTACAATTTCTTCACCGTGAAGTAATTTGAAGCTTAGTTAAGCTCGTAAACGTGTTTTTAACCCGGGGGGGGGGGGAACCGTTCGACTTTTTTTTACTTTTCTCTTCTCATAGCACATCTACAGACCAAGACCTTTTTTTAGACACCTCAACCAAATTTTTACACCAAGTAGTTCTCTCAATATAGTGGAGAAATACGAAAACATGTTTCAAATTAATATATAGATGATAGGGTCTGCAGCAAAATCACCTAGTTCCATTTTTCACCCCCACGGGTCGCACTATATTGTATGCAAACATCCCCAGTCGACATGAAATTTCAAGACCTTTAAAATGAGGTGCTACATGCGTGGGTCTAGAACGGATTTCCCTCTCAAACTAATTTCCCCCCTTCTCCCCCCTCCAAATCTACTTCCCCATTTCCCCCCCTTTAAAATCGAAAATTCCAAATTCGCAGAAAGTGATTTTTTAGTATTCGACTCTAGTCCCCATATGTACAATTTCTTCACCGTGAAGTAATTTGAAGCTTAGTTAGGCTCGTAAAGGTGTTTTTAACCCGGGGGGGAAACCGTTCGACTTTTTTTTACTTTTCTCTTCTCATAGCACATCTACAGACGAAGACCTTTTTTTAGACACCTCAACCAAATTTCTATACCAAGTAGTTCTTTAAATATAGTGGAGAAAGACAAAAACATGTTTCAAATTAATATATAGATGACAGGGTTTGCAGCAAAATCACCTAGTTCCATTTTTCACCACCAGGGGTCACACTATATTTTATGCAAACATCCCCAGTCGACATGAAATTTCAAGACCTTTAAAATGAGGTGCTACATGCGTGGGTCTAGAACGGATTTCGCTCTCAAACTAATTTCCCCCCTTCCCCCCCTCCAAATCTACTTGCCCCCTTTTCCCCCCTTTAAAATCGAAAATTCCAAATTCGCAGAAAGTGATTTTTTAGTATTCGACTCTAGTCCTTATATGTACAATTTCTTCACCGTGAAGTAATTTGAAGCTTAGTTAAGCTCGTAAACGTGTTTTTAACCCGGGGGGGGGGGAACCGTTCGACTTTTTTTTACTTTTCTCTTCTCATAGCACATCTACAGACCAAGACCTTTTTTTAGACACCTCAACCAAATTTTTACACCAAGTAGTTCTCTCAATATAGTGGAGAAAGACAAAAACATGTTTCAAATTAATATATAGATGATAGGGTCTGCGGCAAAATCACCTAGTTCCACTTTTCACCACAAGGGGTCGCACTATATTGTATGCAAACATCCCCAGTCGACATGAAATTTCAAGACCTTTAAAATGAAGTGCTTAATGCGTGGGTCTAGAACGGATTTCCCTCTCAAACTAATTTCCCCCCTTCCCCCCCTCCAAATCTACTTTCCCCCTTCCCCCCCTCCAAATCTACTTTCCCCCTTCCCCCCCCCTTTTAAAATCGAAAATTCCAAATTCGCAGAAAGTGATTTTTTAGTATTCGACTCTAGTCCCCATATGTACAATTTCTTCAAAGTGAAGTAATTTGAAGCTTAGTTAAGCTCGTAAAGGTGTTTTTAACCCGGAGGGGAAACCGTTCGACTTTTTTTTACTTTTCTCTTCTCATAGCACATCTACAGACGAAGACCTTTTTTTAGACACCTCAAACAAATTTTTACACCAAGTAGTTCTCTCAATATAGTGGAGACAGACAAAAACATGTTTCAAATTAATATATTGATTACAGCGAGTGCTTCGTTTTTTTTTTTTTTTTTTTTTTTTTTTTTTTTTCCCGACGGTACCATTTTTACAAAGGTTCCGATGCAACCATTCAAGCATTTTGTGACTCGACATGCACCTGTTTGGAAATCGTTCCTGATACAGTCGTAGCGCTGCTCTTCTGTTCCCATCAGCAGCACCGTACATTAGATGCATTTCTGCTTTTTCCTTATTAGTAAAATCTGCCATCATCGTCGAAAATCACTGTTTAAAATTATACTTTACAACAGATGCGGATAACGAATGACCAGGTCCACTAAAGCTCTCTACCTTCAGCCTTACCATATCCAATCTCCCCAATGTTGCTTAGTTGTATTACTCGTGGTGATTGCAATTTTAAGCATTTATTGCCAATATTACTGTAAAGAAACTCTTTGCGATGTATTTGCAACTCCGCCTACTGCGTAAGTTTTACATTTCGTGTGCTACAGTACATCTAAAAAATTGTTCACAATATAAGCATTTATTCGATCAGTGTGAAGTAATCGGAAACAGCATTTTTATCATGCATTTTGTTAACAGTAAAAGACAGAACCTTTCTGTTAAATAGTGCACCATTCATAAGCAATGGCAGTAGGCGGAGCTTTCTGTTAAAAACCTAGATAACACATGGTCTGTAAAGGGTTAAAACGACGTTTGGGGACATGGGTTCCTATGTAGTTTTGAGTCGTAATTATGTGTCCTACCTCCCCTCAAAGTTTGTCCCACTATCCTTGAATCACCCTGTATATATACAAGCAATATCTCCTTAAATTCATAAATTTAATTTATGACAAAAAATTACTGATTAAAATGATTGGTAGAAAACAAAAATGGACCGTACGAATCCGGAATAAATAAAGAGTGTTCTTTTTGAGAAAGTTATTTTTTAAAGAATTTCGAATAAATAAATCCGCGTAATATATTGATATTTGCAAAGTATTAATATTTAAAAAAACTCAATAGTTTATAGTGTAAAATATCACTAAATCTTTTAAATTTAACATCTAATAATATATTTTTTTTAGTGACATTCCCTTTATTAAATGTAAATTTATGATAAAATATTTTATAAAAAGCTTTTCCTAATAAGCCATCCTCTGTCATATGAATATATTCTTATCGCAGCAGACATTTCGCCATCTATTGAAGAGGCTTAGTCTAAAATTTTGATAGAGTTTGATTAAATTAGAGAAAGTCTTGAAATTTTCCATTTCATTATTCAAAGTACTGAATTTTAAAAATACAGTCAGTAAAGCAAAGTTTGTTTCAGATATTATAAGTAATTGTTTACTTGCATAACTATAGAATATTTTATCATTAAACAGAGCATAATTTTTATATTTTTGTTTATTTTCAGACTTAGGAAATTTATTTACTTGCGGTTTAAGGTTTAAAGAAAAAGAAAAAAAAAAAAAAAAAAAAGAAAGAAAGAAAAAAGAAATAATCATTCGATTGAAGATTCAAACACATTTTTTTTTTTTTTTTTTTTTTTTTTTTTTTCAATAACAAACATTGAAAAATAAATCTAATTAAAAGCACTTTTAAATAGAGTCATATCACTTTATTAAAAAATAATTTTACTATCCAGTTACAGGGGTGTTTGCGTTCTGGGTTTTTTATTTTATTTTTCACCAGTAATTACGAATTGTATTTTTGGTTATATTTAATTGCTAAACTTTATTAGAAAAGTATTCATAATGTCAATGTTAAAAAATCCTGGTAGCAAATTCCGGAGACACAAATAACCCTGCAGTTAAATTTAATTTATTATGCTTCTTATACATCGTAAAATTAACTAAATTATTGCAGACAATAAAAAAGTCGCATTATTTAATTAATTATTTTTATTTTCATTTGTAGACATATCTTACAACATTAAAAAAAAAAAAAAAATGTTCAATAAGACACACAAGATCCCCACAATTTTTAAATACAAATCGCTCAGATAAATTCTCTACAATTACATAAATTGAAAATTATAATACATTTCTACTGTAAAATCTCTCGGAAAACACGAGGGACTTCACACCCATGATACACATTATTAACTTTATCCATAAAGGTTTACTACAGTTTTTATGCATTGACGCAACACGCGTTAAACAAGCATATAATAAAATATCTGGTGTGTATCAACAACAGGACATCAATTACCCATCAATTAGTACACAAATTACAAACTCATTTTGGATATATTATGGTCATAAAACATAAAATTAACCTAAATAAACAGAACGCCTACCTATTTTCCTGAAGTAGAAAACTAATACATATGTCGTAAAGGCATATAAAAGAAAGTTTATGCAGTGCACTTGTAGAAATTCAGTTCAGCCTTTTATTTAAACTTCTTCAAGATCCAAAAAATCACCTAACTAAACTGGTCGCCTGTCAATTTTTTCCTGCTGTAACTAAGTAATTCATTCGAAAAGGACTTCTTTCTATAAGAGGATTTATGAAGCAAATTTGAAGGAAATCGTTAGAGTCCTTTTCTGTGATAACGACTTTCTATACCACTTTCGATTATCACCAAAACTTTACGAATTCACCTGTTCACCGGAAACGACCGATTACATACGAAAAGAGGTGATACTAAAAGGAGTTGATAGGCGAGTTTGAAGAAAATCTGTAGTGTTTTTAAGAAACCCACTTGCAAAACCAAAACTTAATCTACTTATTCAACATGCCTATTAGTTTTCTAAAGTAACTAATACCTACCAACGAATATTTATAAGGGGTTTATAGCAAATTGAGAAAATCGTTACAGTGGTTTCTGAAAAACGGATTTACCGGCCACTCCCAGTTTCCCGATTTCTACTGAAATTGGGAGAAATCGTACACCGGATTTGTCTTAATTATGAAGTTTCATCGTTCGATATTTTTTCTCCATTTGGAGATATTATAGTCAGATGGCCTACCCCTCCTACATACGCACACACGCTGAGCATCTTCCCAAAACCGACTTATGAGACCTTAAAATGTGTAAATCATGTGAAAATTCGATATCGAAATTTTTGTTCAATACTTCCATTTAATATAACACATTCATGCCTACCGTAATCGGGAAATGGAAGTAAAAAGCGAAGATAAGTCCAGTAAAATTTGAAAACCCCAAGCGAGTACTGTGAAAACTCAAAAGTTATCGGCGAAAGAATGAACGAATATTCAAAAGTTATCTTTTATAGAATATTTCAGTTTCTCTGTGAAAAAAAAAAAAAAAAAAAAACTACAACATAAGGGTGTTTATATATATATTTTTTTTATTTTCATGCAACGAATGGTAATTTGTTGTTCGTTCATTAAAATAATTATTTATAAAACTCCCTACCATTTTCCTTTTTTATGCAGAGGAAATGAAATTCAGTTCATTCTCTGCAAGATAACATTTTGAATTTTCATGATATTTGCTTGCGGTTTTCATATAAGTAGCTCAATACATTTAGATAATAAATTAAGCAAATACAATTTTGTTAACGTTTCCGTGTGCACCCTTCAAAGCATTTAATAAAAATGTCCATATAGCATGTCATATTTAATATTTTTATATTCTGATTCCAATATGCTGTGTCTAATACAGTATATTAAGTTTTCTAAAAATGGCTTTGAATTTCTTTTAATTCCCTCCATGTTATAATAAAAAAGTGTGTTAAAAAAAAAAAAAAAAAAAAAAAAAAAGAAGAAACTTTTACATACCTGCCAACTTTTACGCTTCACTGGCTACTGGAAAAATGTTTTTTAAATTCTATTTCATTTAATCTGTGAAGAGATTTTCATAAATATATAAAAAACATTCCAACAATTTTTTTCTGGTTACCCTGGTTATATATTATATAGGAATTATATGTATTTCCTGCGGATTATGCACCGAAAATTACGGTACGTAAGACTTGAGGTTTGTCTTTAAAAGCACAAATGTGAATCAGTTAATTTAAAGTATTGCTTGCAATGAAAAAGAAATAGATTTTAGTGCTTAACATTCTTTTTTATGCGATTTTAATAAAGTTGAACAGCAATTTCTAATTTCATTAAAAGTATTCAAACCAATGAAATTCGACATATGACAGCATTATTTGAAAAGTAAAACTCTTATTTAATTAAATTATCAATTGTTAATTTTTAAATTTAGTCATCATTAGAATATGTTATTTTATCATCAAATGAAAATTTATAATTCAATCTACATCATGACGTATTATATACATTTTTTGTTGTTTCTATTTCAAATAATTGGTTCTCTAAAAAGAAAATAGTGACAGTAATTTAAAATAGATATTAATTAAATATGGGGTTTGTGTATCAGAGAGCAAAACAAATATTTTGTCGTCATTTATTACGAAAGACTTAAGGTTAAAATTTTGCGTGTTTATGTAGAGATTAATTGCACAACTTCAAAATTTCCTATTGAAGATAATTTTCTAAGTGCTTTCGAGCTGAAAATATTTATATTATAATATTTTCTTAGTTTAAATCGTCGCGACAGTATGTTTTTGTCGGATCTTTATCAAGAGTATAAATATTTAATTAATGAAAGGGATTTTCGATTCTATAACAGATGAAAATGAGGATAGATAATAATTAAAACTTTAGCGTTAATTTGAAAGTTTTTAACTATTGCTAATTACGGGTAATATTACTCTCCCACTTTCATAAGATTCAAGCAATATTCTCTTTATATGAATTTTTTGATAGTGTTGTTTATTAAAGGTTCAATATGAGCTCTTAATCATTTTGGCGATAAGGAATTTCGTTATTTATCTTACTTGTTCACGTTGCATAATTGTCATCGTTCTAATTAATATTCGGTGTCATTATTGATATCCGCCCCTTTTTTCACGCCACTTTATTTTTAGAGTAATTCTCTCCAAATGTAATTACCATGAAACAAGTAGAAACTCTAAAAAAAGACTGGTACGAAAAAAAAAAAAAAAAAAAAAAAAAAAAAAAAAAAGGCATTAACAAAACTACGGAATATTAATTAGGACGTTGCCAGCTATGATTACATAAAAAGAAAAATGCTTTTAAAAAGACTGTTGTTAAAAAAAAGCGGGTGCTAACAATACTACGAAATATTAATTAAAATGTTGGCAGGCAAGACATAGAGGTGAGAGATCCGACATATATTACTACCACTATTTTCTTTTAACTAACGCTCCCCCTTTTTAATACCAAAAACAGAGTTTATAAATTTTTATAGTTTATTCATACTTGCCAACCATCTCATTAATAACCATACAATTGTTCACGCCCCTTTTCTCACACCACTTTAATTTTAGAGTAATTCTCTCTAAATGTTGTTACGATTCAATAAGAATAAAGTTACTCTAAAAAATGACTCGTGTGAAAAAATAGGCGGGTAGTAAAAATTGTACGGTTCATAATGAGATGGTTGGCAAGTATGTTTATTTCAGAGTACTGTTAGTACATGCTTTTTTTTTCACACCATTATCTTTATAGAATTATTTCCTTCTTATTTAATCACTAACACATATTGATAAATATTATTCTAAATAAATTGTGGGGGGATAAAAGGGTGGGTAAATACAAAGCTCTGGAAAAGACTAAGAAGCAAAAATTACTGTAAAAATATTATAAGAATTTCAGTATGGAAGTAGAGATGGAAAAACAAAAGTTTGAACTCTTATTCCTGTACCCGTTGTGAGATTAAATGTTGAAAAAGTGTATGCAGAAAAATCTTAATTGCCAAGTCTCCCAATTAAGGTGAGAATTTTGAGGTATCGCTGTAAGAATATTCATCAATTTTTATGCCTTTTGTCTACCGAGAAATTTTAGCAGAAATGTTTATTTTATTTAATCAGTGGAAACTGTCACACAAATATAAAAAAAAATCTGTTAAAATTTTGGGGTATTCAAAAGTTGTAGAGTTATCAATTATTTTTACGGGTATTTATTGCAAATTAAGGCTCGTTGGACAGGAACATCTGTCTTAAAGTATATTCTGAACCCTTACGACTAGACCTGCTAACTATGCTAGTTTATCCGTAATGGTATTAAGCCCCGCCTTTTTTTCACACCAGAATATTTCCAAAGCAATAGTCTTCTTAGTTAATCATGAGAACATAATGCTGAATATTACTCTACAACTATTCTGGTGTGAAAAAAAGCGGGGCCTAATGCCATTACGGATAAACTAGCATAGTTAGCAGGTCTACCTTACGACCATACTTTTAAACTGGCATCAAACCCGGCACCTGGAAACTATAGGTAAGAGTACTATTCTCTCGGCTACAAGATGAGATGTAGATGGTAGATTTAGCATCAGTATTTTTGAATACAGATTCATTGTAATATTTTTCCACGATTAAAAATATTGTAAATTTTTACTATTAAATAACGATGTTAATTCTTCCAGAAATAATTTAAAATTTGGCTAATATGCAAAAGTAACATTATAAAGATAATTAAAAGAAAAATCATCTTATTTTTATCTAATACCAGTCAATGATAATTTGTATACTTAACCATACCTGCCTACAAACTAATTAAAATTCCGTAGTGTTATTTGTTTTCCCTTTTTTTTTCGCACCGGTAAATTTGGAAAATAAAATTCTGCAAATGATATTTCGAGTAAATAAGAAGAAAAATACTCTAAAAATTTACCGGTGTGGATAAAAAGGCAGAGCTAACAATTCTAATTAAGATGTTAGCAGGTATGCATAATTTATAGGAATGGAAATCCTGAACCATGCATACAGTAATGTGATATATAACTAGATTTTTATAATTACGCCATTATAGCTATAGCTGGGAAGTATTTCAGCAACAGGCCTGATATTTTCATTAGTTTTCAAATATTTAAATATTGCTGCAAGTTTTTGAATCTTACAGACGCGTCAACTTTTCTAATTTAATTTGAAGCACAGTTAGTACCAGCCCTATTTTCACATTAATTTATTATGCAAGCAAAAGTTCATAATTTATATCAGAGCATTGTTAGCACCCGCATTTGTTTCACACCATTTTGTTAAAAGCTTTTTTTTTTTTTTTTTTTTTTTTTTTGTTGTTATATTTGTAATTATATATGGGAGAATGTTTCTGTGTAATCAATGTGGTGCGAAAAATAGGTCAATGATATCAATGGTCCGGAATGAACCAGAAATATTGGCTTGTCTGTACTTTATTCGAAGATTAATTTTTTCCAATATATATTCACGATTAATGAGAAGAAAAATACTCTTCCAAAAATGTGGGGTTAGAAAAAAAAAGCGATTGATAACGATGCTATGAAATAAATTAGAAATCTATATAAACATCAAATATACAACGAGTAAATAAAAAAAAATATTCATCAGTTATTTCACAATGTTATTATATTTTTTGTCTAAGTATGTAACTTTCGGAGTACATTTTTACTAGAGCATTAATGCTTTGTTCTTTGAATATTTCATACAGAGTTCATAACGTCTTACATTTTTAATACCAGTATTTTTTAGCAATGAATTTTGCTTTAATTAACTGTCGAATTTCCACAATTAAATAAAGAATAAATTACGATAAAATATTAGTGGTGTTCAAAAAGTAAGAAGTTACGACTTCTGTTCAAGACACTGACTTATAATGGTTGATGACAATGATATGAATTTGGAACAAATTTAAAAAATAAAATTTGCTTATCTAGATTCTCCATATTTTCTAGGCTATTTATCCAGGTTCTCTATATTATTCTATTACATTCAAAGTAGTGTAAGTTTTATGAACATAAAAGAATTATGTACAGTGTTTATTATGGCAAGCAATTTAAAAAAAAGGCTATTTTTTTTTTAATGATACAATCAGAATCTAAATCTCCCTTCGAGACTCTTATTGTAGTTGCATAAACATTTTCATGGTATATATTCAAACAGGCTGATAATTTAATTTCTTCCGGAGCACTGTTAATACCCGCCTTTTTTTCACACTACTTTATTTGTAAGGGAATTTTCTCCAATATGTTATTATAATTAAATAGGAAGAAAAATGCCCCTTAAAAAGCTGGTATGCATAGGTGCCAAGTCTCCCGTTTTTCAAGGGAGACTTAAAACCGGAAAGAAAATTATATCTGTTTTCGGTAATGTCAATCGTCGAAAATATATATAACATATTCCATTTTAAAAATATTAGTGTCAATTCTGATTTAAAAGTTTAAAATGTTGGCAGCTATGTAGTATGGATACAGAACGGATATTAAAAGTGCTCCGGAATAATTTAAAATGTTGTCATGTCTATATTTAAACTATCCCATATGCAACTGTCCTAAATGGAACATTCTATAATTAGAAGAAGCAGCAACCGTTTGTCAATTCTTGCCGAACCACGAATGTACCATAAGTTCGTCCTCTAAAGAATGATCTTTAACCCTCGTTTTCCCAAGATCAAGGAATTACTGCAGATAAATTATTTTCAGGTGCGGCTTGGCACGTTTGGCGAAAATCACCAGCACCGCGCCTTTTGTATCGTTTACAAGTTGCAACATTTATAGCCTCCTAAACTAGATGCCAGTCGTATGGCTAAGAAACTTGGCAACAGTTCAAACGGTAGACAACGCCACCTGGTACAGACTGCGCGACTTTTTTATTGAAATGTCACCAATAAGTGATACATGATATATATAATCGACGTTTCTTCGATTCTATTCGCCTTTTACGTATATCAAATCCCAGTTTTAAAAATTGTTCGTAGCTGTTGAATAGAAGAGTAGCTCAATCTGTTCCAGGTGGTGCTGTCTACCACGTGAACTGCTGTCAAGGTTCCACGCTACGTGACAGGCATCTAGTTTAGGAGGCTATACAACAGCCCACTGGTTACGTTTGCTATTTCTGGCGAAGTAGCGCTCTTTTTGAATGAGGTGGGCTTAACTAAATTTCCTCCACAAAATGGGGTCAAAATGACCCCATCTTGTGAAAGCGAGGGTTAATGGATGTATTTATTTTAATATGGTAACCCCTAAAAAAATAAAAAAATAAAAATACACTTGTAAATATTTTGGATATCTTTATTATAAATAAGAAGAATTATCTCTATTACGACGTGATTTTCTACATTTGTTTTGTGTTAACTATTTCTTTTTTTTTTTTAGTTGTTTCATTGATAGAATACGTAGATCTTCATTAGCACGGGATACAAGACTGTGATTATTTTTAACAATATTTTGTTACTTATCACACATAGCAATTTTAGTTTGCAGCAAAATTGCAGAAGTTTTGCTTTGTAAGTCAACAAACTTGTAGCAAGTTTAGCGTGACAAGCTTGTAAGTTCATAACAAAACTGAAGCAAGATAACGCAAACTCCGAAGTCACCGTACGCCAAATTTTCAGCAAACTTTTCGTGCAAGTGGCACTCTTATTGTATCAACTTTGCTGTAAATTCGTTGCAAACTGGTAGAAAAATTAGCTTTTTCGTATCAAGACTACTGCCAACTCATTGCAACCAGCAAGCTTGTCATGTCACAGCAACTGAAAATGCATTGCAAACTCAAATTCTTGTCACGTCACACTATATGCAAATACGCATAGAAATATGCAAACACAACACTTCACACAAGCCTTGACAAGTCGAGATGCTAAATAGTTCAGAAGCCCCTTGGCCAACGTCACGCATCTTCCTCGATTAAACAACACGAGCAACATAACGTTGCTGAATCGCTTCGATTTCAGTTTTCAGATACTAATGTTGAATTTTGAGTACTTACATAGCAATTTTAGTTTGCAGCAAAAATGGTGTGAAAGGAAAAAACAAAACAAATATTAATTAAAACGAAAGATGGATTTATGTTTCGTCTACTTTGCGGCATTTAAACAGGAAATTTGCTGCGTCAAATTTGTCATAGCAAGATAATATCAAGAAAAAACAAACTTGCTACAAATGTGCTTGCTATCTGGGATTTAAGGAAAAAAGTTGGTGTTTTAATCAGAAAAAATTACTGTTAAAAGATAGTAGTGTTATAGAAACATAAAAAAAAAAAACAGATTGCAGTGCTAATGCGACATCACTGTTTTCACAAAATATTTGCATTATTTAATGAAAACAATTCTAACAATTATATGTCGAAAAGAATTTTTAAAATATATGTTGACGACAGCGTGATCCAATCTTAGTGTTGCCAGCCGTACGATAATTATCGCACATATAGTTGCCAAGTCTCCGATTTAGGTGAGAGACTTCATATAAGAAAATTTCTATGATAAATTTCACTTTATTTAATCAAGGAAAATTAATACGGAATACTTTAATAAAAAAAAATTGATGTGAAACCTGATTTAAAAATTATGAATGACGCAAGTATTAACATGCGATTACAAACACTGCCCAGCCTTAATTATTCCAATGATTACGTCGTGTGTACACATCACGAGCTAACCGTATCGCAGATAATAATGTATTAGCCCTATTTCAAATTTCCAACGAATAGTTACTATTGGCATAGGTGCAGGGATGGAACACGGGCGCAGAATTCATACCGGAATCCGTTTAAGAAATTTCTCTACCTATAATATTGTTGATTTAAGAAGTAGAAAATTTTCTTACATTGATAGTGGTATGAATTCTGCGCCCGTGTTCCATCCCTGTAGGTGCCAAGTCTCCCGTTTTTCAAGGGAGACTTCAAACCGGAAAATTCTTATAGCTGTTTTCGGTAATGTTAATCGTCGAAAATATATATAAAATATTCCATTTAAAAATACTGGGGTAAATTCTGATTTAAAAGTTTAAAATGTTGGCAGCTCTGTATTGGCCATCGATTTTAGGCCCAACTATTTTTTAATAGAAATGTCCAGTAATTTCCTCTTTTTAAATAAAGCAAAATATTTTACTAGGACAAAAGTAGTAATAAAATTCATGGCAGTTAGTAAGTACACAGATACCAAACTTGCTAAATTATAAACCACATTTATCACCAGTATTTTTGAAAAGAAATCGGAGATTGAATAAACTGAAACATTTATAAAAAATATTCCCGGTATGAAATCTTTCTTATAAAACGAGACACTTGACACTTAAGTTACTATGCCAAATCTGATTAAACACAAATATTGGAAGTATGATTGGGAAAAATTAATTCACAATTGTAGTGGTTAATCAGTCTTTGAACATATACTTTCTCAAAAACTGTATATTCAATTATACAGTGTGTCCTTAAAATTCCAGTACTCCAACTTAAAGAACTCTTTGTGTCCATGATTTTTTTTTTTTTTTTTTTTTTTTTTAGTATTAAATTTTATCGTCTGCTTATTATTGCATCAATTCTTTAATTTTTATCGTTTGTTTCTTTTCACGCTCAAGTTGTGTGAGAATAAAGTTTTATTTTATTTTGTTCTTAATAGTGAAATGAGTTTATCACTCATTCAGAGAATTACTCTGTTTAAAGCTTATTTTGAATGTAAATCGTATGAAAGATGCAAATGTGTTAGGCGATATAAATATCCAGATGATGCAATACCGAGTAAAAAATATGCTATATCAGCTCGTTCGACAATTTCGTAATACAGGTTCTGTGCAGGTGCGTACAGGTTCCTCTACAAGAAGTCACTCCCAGCATGTTAAAACGCGTTTCTAAACACACGCGCAAACGAGTTCAGCTTTGCCCCCTAGAAAAGGGTCGACATTTTGAACATTTATTATAAATGTAAGTTCTGTATTTGTATTATTTCCTCCGTTATTTTAAATGTACCTTTTATCATCAGCATAAAAATAATCGTTTTAAGGTTTGTTGTTTTGTAAATAAAAAATGCATCAGCGTCAGTACTGGAACTTAGGATTTTTATATGAGAGTAATTCCATGGTCAAGGGTGCAAGTGTTTCCTCTCAAGACGGAATTTTTACTCCATTATTTACTATCATAATTTTCAATTTTGCCAAACTGTGCGACGTTTTATTCAATTGGCACCAATAATTTTGAGAAGCGACATTTCATATAAATAAATAGAAGATTAATCGTTTATTATATATATTAAATATCACTTCTGAAAATTATTGGTGACTGTTAAATAAAAAAATCGTAAAGTCTGGCATCACTGAATATTTTCTATCGTATTCAATCACAAAATATTGCTGTAAAAATATGCTCGAAATTACTAATAAAAATTGTAGTGTAAGTGTTCCGTCTGGAAACAGTCTCTTGCACCACCGTGCATTGCATATTGTAGTGTCAGTAATACAAAATAATGTGATTGCCTTTTTTGGGGGGTGGCCTCATACAAAAATCTTTACCATATTTTAACAGCAATTATTTGTATTATTTGTGGTTAAATAGAATAGAGATTGACGTTAAATTATACTAATGAACGCAGAAATATTCTTTGTGTTACTGACACTACTCTTAGCCAAACAAGTCAACATTTCTATTTTACTCCAGAGCTTTATTAATACCCCCTTTTCACTCCACTGTTTCTGAAGAATATTATTCTTTTTATTTAATCGTAAATACATATTGGAGAAAATTACTTTACAAAAAAAGTGATGTAAAAAATAAATAAATAAATAAATAAACGGGTACTATCAGTGCTTCGGAATAAATTATAAATATAGGCATATCTGCAATTACCATGGAAATACCCATGAATATTTGAGGTTTGTTATTCCTAATACAGAGTGATTATAAAAAAAAAACTTTCCCGATATATGGGACCATAACTATCATACCGTTCACAGAAACTAAATAAAAATTTGTTGGAAGGTATTTTGAGGTATACGCTCAAGAATCATATAAAAAACATCAGTTTAGCTCTAACAGTTATGGTTACAGTGACAAAATTTCGAAAATTTCAAATGGCAACACTTATTTTTTTTTATTAGAATGGAACCTCTATAACAAAAAACCTTAAATAACGTTGGAACGGTACCTCTAGCACGAAAATCACCAACGCTATGCACACTAAGTAGAAAAGAGAAAACAACTGTGATGTGCCTACCAGAGCACGACTTTCATTTTTTTTAATGACGTCACATTTCCCACTGAATCTTCGGCTCTGACTAAAGTTTACAGATTCTGATTTGAAATGAAAAGAAGAGGCCAAGTTATCTTTAATTTCGTGTAAGGCTACTGAATAAGGGTTTAATTTCATTGTTAGTCGTAAGACGCGATCTTGACTGACGTTATCGCAGTACGTGAAAAAAAAAAAAAAGGCATTGTGAAATGGCAACTAAAATCCATTTTGATCATGATGATGATGATGATGTTTCCCAGTAAGCGGCATATTGTTAACAGAAGAAGAAAGCAAGATACACATCACACATTACGCTTTATTTTTAACTTAGTGTGATAACGTCAGTCATGACGGTGTCTTACTACTAACAACGAAATTAAAACCCTTATTCAGTAAACCTACACGAATTTAAGGATACCATGGTCCCTTCTTCTCATTTTGAAGCAGAATCAGTAGACTTTAGTGAGAGCCGAAGACTCAGTGTGAAATGTGACGTCATTAAGAAAATGAAAGTCATGCTCTGGAAGGCACATCACAGCTGTTTTCTATTTTCTTCTTAGTATGCATAGCGTTGGTGATTTTCGTTCTAGAGGTACCGTTGCAACGTTATTTGTGGTTTTTTGCTATGGAGATCCCATTCCAATAAATAAAAAAAAAAAGTAGTAGTTGCTATTTGAAATTTTCGAAATTTTGTCACTGTAACTGTAACTGTTACAGTTTAACTGTTGTTCTTTATATAACTATTGAACGCATGCCTCAAAATACCTTCCACCAAATTTTTATTCAGTTTCTCGGAACGTTATTGTAGCTATGGTCTCATATATCGGGATAGTTTTTTTTATAATCACCCTGTAAGCAATTTTTCCTAAATTTTGTTTTTTTCCTCTTTGCAAAAAATTATTTTAGTCCAAAAAGTAATTTCTCCATTCTTATATTTTAAAAAAATTTTAAATTCCTGACCCATAAAGTGTTAAGTTTCTTCAGGGAAATAAAAAGTGTCGAAATTTAGGAGTTATGAATTTGCATAATGTGAACACAACCTAACAATCAGGGATGATGATTCCACTTTTCAGTTTGCTACCAGTACCTTCTAAAGATAATTGCTTTTCTTTTCTTTTTAATAACAAAAATACTTAATACGCAATGCAAAAAATTCATATGGAAATACTACTAGCAAAAAAGTGTAAGTTTCATTCATTAAGGTTATAATAAGAGGTGGCAGATAAATTATATACTTTTCATGAACAAACGCACTGTCCGACTACTTTTAAACTACTGTTAGTGTACTTGATATATCTTTAAGGTAAATAATGAATATATTTATAATTATATTTTTCTAGTTGCATTTAAAGGAATCAGCAATATTTGCAAGGAATATGCAGACATGTCTTCTTAATTTGTTTCTCAATAAACAGGTTTTAGAGAAAAAAATTAAAGATAGGCATAAGTGAACAAAGTATGTTGAAATACAGGAAAACAATATGTTAAATCTTTTTCAATGCTAGATAACGTTAAATGTGATACATACCAAGCATTTTAATTGGTTAGAAAGCTTCGTAATCATTCTTGAATACGTAGCACAGGGTGTAATTGAAGAGAAAAAAGTTTTTCCAAAGTATTTTCTTTGAAAGACCATTGAATTTTTTTAAGACAAATATTTTCAAGTAGCACTACTAAATTGAACCTTGTGTACAAACATAATATAGCATATGAAGTTAGATACCTTCCATGATGATTATACAGTAATTTCCAGTGTATAATCCGCAGGTTAAATAAGCCAGTTTTCACCAAAAGTTACATTTGGCAAACAAAGTTACATTTGTACAAACTGTTCCTTCGATAAAATATGGATTTTTCCGTTAAAAAAAAACTTTCTGGGGGGGGGGGGGAATGGCACAGTTTACTTGCGGATTATACACCGGAAATTTCGGTACGTCACATTATAATAGTATAATAAAAAAAATCTAATTTATATATCTTTGTATTTCCTGCAAATCTCTTTTTTTTTTCTTCTTATTCGAACTATAAACTGCGGAGAGATTAAGCCAGGCGACCATAAATGTGTATATTCATTTAAAAATACTTTGAGATTCGTTTCAAAAAAGAATTAATTACAGTATAAATGTTTAAAAATCTATCGCTAATTTACGGCTTATAATAAGATTAAGTACAAATAGTAGAAAAATAGTTAAATCAGGCATTCTACGCTTTAATAACTATGTAAAATATTTCTAGTTACGAGTAAAAATGAAATACTTTTCGGATTTTTCTTTTCGTAAATCATAAATTCAAAGATATATTTTTTTTTTCCTTTACTTTCTGGAAATTAAGTTTAAAATTTTGTGCATGCATTTATATATGCTGAAAGATAATCTAATGATTTCATTTAATTATAAGATTCAGAAAATTAAAAAAGAAACATTTCCTAATTCAGGGTTTAATTTTAAAATATTTAAATATGTTTGAATATTTTGATTTAGATGCAATTCGCTTAAAAATTACTTAAAGCATTAATTGATCCGCTATTTAAACTGCTTTGCGAGATTCCAATTAAAATAAAGCGAAAAAAATATGAATATCATCATACATTAATTAAGTTATACATTTTAACCTTTATTTTCCTTAAAAATAATCAGCCACAAAAATTGATGCAAAAGTATTAAGTGTTATTACTTTTCTAAAGGACGTATATTAATTGAAAGTAACAAATCCTTCCGCTTTATTATTTCTTGTTGTGGTTTTAAATGCGGGCAAAATATTTTATCAGTAAAGTATATAATTGCTTTTAATATAAATGAAATAATGTTTAATATTCCGATTAAGTAGAATTTACATTTAAAGAAAAAGAAAAATTGTTTAAACTACAAATTAATACATTAAAAGTAAAAAAAAAAAATCGTTTTTTATTTCAAAAGTATCTCACATTTAACAAAATTTCTGATTTATATTCATTTCTAAAACTTTAAATTGTTATATAATAACTTAAATTAGCTGTTTCTTTTTTCTTTCTTTTTTTTTTTTAATATGAAGCATGTGCTAACAAATATATGCAGATGAATGTAATTTTATTTGCATATAAAATAAAGTGATATCAAATGAAAATCAGATGTGCCATGCTAAGAGGGTCATTTTACTGGGTACGCTTTAAGCATTCGACTTTGCTAAAAGTACACTTTAATTTCTATCAAAACTATCTAATAGTGACTAAACATTGCATACATTGTCATACATAAAACATATTTAATTATTTGCTTATTTGCTTATTTTTTTTATATGAGATTGCAGCATCTTATATTTTAAAGATTATTTTTTTCTGCTGTCAAAGCTGGTAGAATGGGGGTATTTTTGTATTTATCTCCAAATCTCACGCAAATTTGGGCTAAAACATTTTAATCAGAAACCCTCACAGGGGCTACCATTTAGGCTTGGGATCCTAGTGCATTCAATCGACTTCAAATTCAACTGCACACACACACACAACCTGTACCATAGTTGCCAAGTTTTAAAGCTTTTTGGCAATCGGAAAAATTTTAATAGAAATTTTCTGTATATTTCTATGCCGGTTTTAGGTTGATTTCTTTAGAAATCGACCTATTGCAATCACTTCGTTTATCTATATATATATATATCTATCTATCTATAATGAAAATTTTGTCATCACAATAACTCCCGAAATAATACTCAAAATTGAACCAAATTTGGACAGTGAACTAATCTTATTAATATCTTGGATGAGTTCGTTAACCAAGTTGCTCCGACTTTTTGTTTTCAAGTGGCAGCCACTTGAAAATTTCAAACCGACATTGTAAAAAGCATACTTAAAGCAAGATTTGCTTGAATTTTGATGTAAATATAGGCCACATAAGGGTCTCAATGAAGTTTATTAATGAAGTTTATCCGCCATTTTTAATAAAGTGGCAGATATTTTAAGTTAAGTGGGACCACTTGAAATCAGGCTACCACTTGAAAATTTAAAATCACTATAACTTCCGAAATAATACTCCAAATCGAACCAAATTTAGACAGTGTCTTAACTTATCTTATAAATATCTTAGATGAGTTTATTAACCAAGTTGCTCTGCCATTTTGTTTTCAAGTGGAGACCACTTGAAAATTTCAAATTCAAATTGTAAAAAGCGTATTCCGAATTTGTTTGAAATTTGATGTAAATATAGACCACATAAGGGTCTCAATGATGTTTATTAATGAAATTTATCCGTCATTTTTAATAAAGTGGTAGATATCTTAAGTTAAGCTGGGCCACTTGAAATCACACTACCACTTGAATATTTAAAATCACAATAACTTCTGAAATAATACTCCAAATCGAACCAAATTTGGACAGTGTCTTAACTCATCTTATAAATAACTTAGAGGAATTTGTTAACCAAGTTGCTCCACCATTTTGGTTTCAAGTGGAGACCACTTGAAAATTTCAAATTCAAATTGTAAAAAGCGTATTCCGAATTTTTTTTAATTTTGATGTAAATACAGACCACATAAGGATCTCAATGAAGTTTATTAGTAAACTATATCCGCCATTTTTAATAAAGTGGCAGATATCTTAAGTTAAGCGGGACCACTTGAAATCAGACTCGCACTTGAAAATTTAAAATCACGATAACTTCTGAAATAATTCTCCAAATCGAACCAAATTTGGACAGTGATATTATCATATAATTATCTTGAATGTTTTCACTGGACAACTTGTCACGACATCTTGTTTCTAAGTTCCAGCCACTTGAAATCACACTGCCACTTGAAAATATGCCACACGATAACTTTTAAAATACTAAACTGATTCAAATAAAAGTTGGATAGTGAACTTATGGTTCAAATATCTAGGATAAGTTCACTTGGTGACTTGATCCGCAATTTTATTTCCAAGTGGCGGCCACTTGAAAATTAGTCATTATGGTAACTTTAGTAATACTGAATGAATTCGCATCATATTTGGGTAATGGATTTATCATTCAAATATCTCAGATAAGTTCGCTGGTCATATCACTCCGAATTTTTTTTCAAGTGATGCCACTTGAAAATTTCTTGTGATGATAATTTTTTGAAATACTGACTTAATTTGAACTAAAACTGAACAATGAACTTATCGTAGAAATATATTGGTGATTTAACTGGGCAGTTTCTTTCGGTATTTTGTTTCCAAGTTGCAGCCACTTAGACTGCCACTTGAAAATTTGCCATAATAATAACTTTTGAAACACGGCACTGATTTAAACCACAGTTGGACAGTGAACCTATGCTTCAAATATCTTGGATGTGTTTGCTGGGCAACTTGTTCCACTGTTTTGTTTCCAAGTGGCGGCCACTTGAAAATTTGTTATCACGGTAACTTGAGAAATACTTAATCAATTCAAATCAAAGTTGAAAATTGGATTTATCATTCAAACAACAAAAATCTAGAAAATTCACGTAACTCGTGAACCAATCACGTTATTGCGTCCATCTTTGGTATATCGATAATAAGTATTTTCTCGCCAAAAGTCGCCAAAAAAGTCACCATAGGGGAAAAGTCGCCAAATTTGGCGCCAAACCTATTACCTGCGTTACTGGATCTTTTTAATGCGTTTTTAAGGAAGAATTAGGCTATTTTAATGCTAAAACAAACTAGAAATGCAGAAAACTAACATTTTATCACCTTACTAAGCCTCTTTGAAAGAAATTCTACCAAAAAAAATTATTTTCAAATTTGCAACGATATCATAGATGAGCAACTTTGTCTGCCATTTTGATCGAAGTGGCAGTCACTTAATTTTTCAACACGATGACTTTTGAGATTTTGAATTAATTCGAACTATATGTGTACAGTAGACTTATCTCCCAAATACATTTCATATATTTGTTAACTTGACCCACCATTTTGTTTCCAAGCGCCGGCCACTTGAAAATTTTAAATTCACATAAAAGTGTATTTATGAACTGATTTGCTTAAAACTCCATATATGCGTAGCCTACATCAATAATTCTACCAAGTCCATTAATAATTTGTAGCCGCCATTTTGAAACAAAATGACGGCTACTTGATAAGCAAAAAGAAATCAACCTACCCTTCCGAATAAGCCGGAAGGACTTGTTTTATTCACAGTTTAATTAAATTAAAATTGTAGCAAGTAAATGTTTAGTGTAAAGTAGGTGAATATGGAATAAGATTTCTATTTGAACTCACCATAATAAACTGAAGTATTTTGAATCACTGTGAATTTGGCTATTGCAAACTTTCAAATATTGTTAATGTGTTTCTATGGTTTTATGTTACAAAAAGTAGAGTTAACCTTCAAACAGTTTAGTTAAGAAAAAAAAAAATCGGGTAATATTGACAAGACGGTTAATAAGAAATAGTTATGAAAGGAAATATCGAATACTTAATTCCTTAAAGGATAATACGGGATAGTATATTTACAGAGAATCATGAATAATTGCAAAATAAACATTTTATTTTGAAATTCATATTAAAAATAAACAGTATTGAAAAAAAATTATCAGCATTCAAGTTTTACAAAATTGGAAATAATATGAAATAGTTGATATTCTGTATTACCCGAATCGCCATCTTGAAGAATAAATGGACCTCAACTACCTGAAGGTAGAAATAAGTAAATAGGAATCTGACTACTAATTAACTCAGATCCCTTACCGAAAATGACTCTAGATTTTTAGTCATTTTACTACAAACATCCGAAACTTGATAAACTAAAGAAGTTATATGACACAAAATCTGTTCTTTTCACTGACATAAGGTGAACTACCGTTCATATTCGAAGCTCAAAGAAGAAATTCGACGTGCTTCCGATAGATTACAGCTCCGTATAGGTGAGATATAACGGTATTCCATTTTACCCGACTACTGCTTATTACCCACCGTTTCCCTATATATAACATCGAACTTAATTAAACATTCTCTAACTATGAAACGACTTTAACATATCACATTTAAAATTTATTCCATGACACTGTGAGTAATCCTTTTTTTACACCACTTTTTTAAAGACAGATTGTTTCTTATTTTGTAGTAATTCTATATTGGAGAAAATTTCTCCGCAAGCAAACATCCTTAGTGTTAATAATGCAGTTATATTGCATTTGCAGATGTGTCAACCATCCGAATTATTTCGTACCACTATTTCTAGAAAGTTACTTTCGCCTTTTTTGATTGCAGAATTTTCGATGATAAATAACGAGAATATTTCTATTGAAAACTATTGTTATGGAATAATCCACAGCTTTGGCAAATCTGTATTTGTTCATCTAAAATATTAACAACTACTGTGTTTTCTTATATAACTTTATTATATTTAAACTTACAAATTAAAAATTTTGGCATTTTAATCCGTGATAATTAGTTCCAAAATGTTTTATAATCTAATATAATACATATGCACATTGCGTATATGTGCTACATTGTTTTATCAGCAATTTTTTATTCAATAGCTGAAATTATATATTTTCTCTCATACTTCTTGTAAAGGTCACTAAATAATGGTTTACTTTTTTAAGTATTTGATTCAGTTGTTGAGCTTTATAGCAGGCTATTAGATAAATAAATTGGTATTTGCATAAATCAATATTTTACTTCCATATTACAATAAAAATAATTATAAACTTTTTACATTAAATGAAGCTAGAATTCATGCATCAAGTATAATGCAATATAAAGCAAGTATTAATGCAACTACAACCAAGAGCCATTACATTATAACCACCCTGTTAATAACATGTAGGACCAACTTTAGCCCTCAAAACTGCCAGCACCCGGCATGACAGTGACTCCACAAGGTGCTGATAGTTAGTCTGAGGTATCTGGTACCAAGCGCTCACCAACTGGTCCTGCAATCCCCGCGCATTGCGAGGGGATAGAGTGACAGCACGAATTTGTTTTTCCAGGTGGGAAAAAAATGCTCTATTGGATTAATGTCAGATGAATTTGGAGGCCAAGACATGACTTGAGAGTCACTGGAATATTCCTCGAACCACTCCATGACGATTCGAACCTTATGACATGGTGCATTATCCTGTTGGTTAACACCATCCCCCGCCAGAAATACGGTTGTCAGGAATGGGTGAAACTAGTCTGCAACGATGCTCACGTAGTACACAGACGTCAGGGATTGTTCTATGGTGATTATGGATCCTAATGTGCTCCATGAAAACATTGCCCACACCATAATACCCCCGCTACCGACTTGTTTCCGTCCAATTGTGCACCCGGGAACGAGGGTTTCCTTTGGAAATCGGCGTATTTGCACACGCCCATCGATGTGGTCGACCAGAAAACGTGATTCGTCAGACCATTCAACTTTCTCCCATCCTTCTAATGTCCAAATCCGATGTTTCTTGGCCCACTGCAGACGCAGTTGGCGAAGACGTTCCGACAGTGCAAGGACATGCTTCGGCCTCTGGTTGCGTAAGCCCATACGCAGCAAAGCACGTTGCACTTTGCGTTGAGAAACACTGTCTGGGACACCACTGTTGTAGCTGGTGGTGATTTCGGCTGTTGTAGCTCTTCGGTCACGGCAAACAATGTGGAGCAATCTCCACGCTCCTCTGGAATAAATGCGTCGTGGACGGCACACTGCTGGCCGGCGACTTGTCGTTTCACCATCCATACACCACTTTCGATATGTGCTCACAACTGAATGTGAACAGCTTACTAAACGCGCCGTTTCTGATATTGATGTTCCCAGTCGCCTAGCCATAACAATTTGACCTATATCGAAGTCTGATAAATCGGCTGCTTTTCCCATTATGTCGCTAATCGCATTATGTTTTGGAAAGACAATGCGTATCCGCTTTATATACTCCAGCATCAGCCGCGCACGCACAGTGGTTTTGTTCCACGGTGAGCCCATTGTTATAGATGGAGGGTGGTCATAATGTAAGGGCTCTTCGGTGTATTACTTGCGCGTAAGATATTTGAAATTGTATCACTGTTATGAACTTTAATTTAATTAAACATTCTCGTAATTAACATAGCATCAAATGAATTTTTTTTTCAAAATTTAATCAGAATGTTAAAGTTTAAACAAGACAGAATTTCAAAATTTATAACGAAAATGCTTAGAATTTTCATTTAAAAAATATGTATTAATATTTATTAAAATACGAAGTACAAACTATAAATATAAGTTCAATTACTAAGAAATAAAAAAATAAATAAAATGGCTGGTTTTTAAAATAAACTGCGATCAAGAGCTAAAATTACACACCTGAGTAAAACAAGTTTAAAATTCAAAACATTACTTTTGTGTGAAGTGAGTTTTTCATAAACAATGATAAGTCAAATACTAATGAATATTTTATAATACGGTTTTTTGCACTCTGTTCAAAATAGCAGTTCGAACTTGCAAAATTAAAAAAAATAAAAATTTTCGTGTAAGATGACTATAACCCTTTCATTCCCAACTTTTTCCCTCCATAAAACAATAAATCTTATAATTAGTCATAATTTTATTTTAAACGTAATGTATATAAATATTTTTTTTAAATAGGAGTTATAGCAGTGTATGAATGAATATAGCTAACAAAGAAACTGATAGATTTTTATTTATGTTTATTATAATCACTGATGCCATTAAAAATCATAACTTTTCAATAAATAAAAATATCAAAATTTTGGAGAATAACATATTGTAATTAATTAAAATACATATTATAAACATTAAAGAATTAAAAAAAAATATTTCAAACAGTTAATTTACTTAAATTGCCACAAACAGGAAACTGATTCCGATATTGTTATCAGAGCAGCGTAAAATATACTTCAATTATCAACAAAGATAGTGAAGTCATCCAAAATAGGTATTTTTCGAAGGGAAAATGTATATAGATTTTAATATTGTTCAATTTGAATCAGCGGGAGTGTTAGATGGTAAGAAAGTAAATCTGAAATGTTATGATTCCAATTGGAATCACGGGGAAGGAAAGGGTTAAGTCCTAAAACTCCTTAAGCTGTTTGATTGATCGTGTTAATCTATAAAATACAGTAAATGATTGATTAATGTTTTCAAATATAAAGAGTTCAAGAATTACAGTTTTCAAGTAAAAGGATTTGCAAGTGTAAAAATATAAAACTCTGAAAAAAAGCTTTTAATATCATGTAAATATTTAGAAACTCAGTCAATTTAATTCAATCGTTTTACGGTTTTGTAATATATATTTTTACAAAAAATGTGAATTTTCTTATGTGAAGAGAGAAGTTTGCAAAGAAACAAGCAGGTTCTAGCCAATAAATGTACTTGATTTAATGAATATTCTCGACAAAGTCTATCGCAATGTTCAATTCAACAAATATTATGAACACTGTCCACCGAAACAGCCAATGAAGTGAGCAAGTAAATGAAATGCTTACTCGTATCACAAAAGTCTAGTAGGCAGGATTAAATAAATCTTAAAACACAAATATAGCTAATCAAGGAACACTGAAACAGCAGCTTAACCCTTTCAGGGGCGGTGATGCCCCTACAACATCACCTAATTTTAATTTTCAACTGCAAAACTCATCCCGGAATTTTTTTTAGCAAAATTTTACTTTTATAACATAGCAGAAAAACTCGTCAGTTTCTTTTGTTTTAATTTTGTTCGTGCATACCGGTGGCAGTGTAATTTAAATGTTCCAAATAACCTTGGGCCGCAAAGGGTTAAAGCACAATCACTACGAAACGTCCGCTTAGCACAGATATCTTTATCTCAACACAGTTGAAACCCTCAGCAGAAGCTCTCTTACTTTTATAGTGTCGCATTGGTTGAAGAACGTTTTGGATAGTTATAGGTTACAAACCAGTGGGTCTTTCCGAAAAAATCCGAAACACTGCTCCAACTGATCATAGATTTCCAATACACTATTAAAAATTTCTACAGAAAACTACTGGTAACCTATTATCTTAATACTTATGTAAAATTACAGAGAAACAGAAACAGAGATGTTAAGAAATCTATTTTTATATGCATTTTAAAAACTAATATTCCTTCAATTAATTTTTGGAGAGAATATATTTGTGACATGCTTTTTCTAAATTAGAAACAGTCATTTAGAGTTTTAATGAAAAAATAAAATAAGTAAAATTAGTAGAAATACAAAATAAAAACTGAGAATCTCGATTATTTACTTTTAATTAAGAATTATTGTAAATTTACAAAGATTCTGGATAAACATTCCTGTAAATTTACAAAATTCTTTTACAGTGTACTTGGCAAGACTTAATCACCATCTTTCACGAAAATTTTTCACCAGGTCGTCAAATTTATCACCTTCGTGAGTCCATACACGGCAGTGTATGGCATTATATCTGTCCATGCACTGTCTTTACTTATATTGTAAATCTAAAGTTACATTTTATGCAAAAATACGTCTGATGTAAGGAAGAAGTTTAATCCTTCGAAACATTGCTCACGACTTCAAAAACTACATATTTCGGGGAGTTTCTCTTCATCGATTCACGATTTACTTGCATAAAACACTATTAAAAATTTCAACAGAAAACTTCTGGCAATTAATCATTTATCGTACGTCTTACGTAAAATTACAGGCAAAAATAAACGGAGACGTTAAAAAATCTATTTTATATACCATTTTCATGACTTATGATTTAATTAATTTTTCAACAGAATATATTTGTGACTTAGAATGCTTTTTCTAAAGTAGAAATATTCATTTTTATTGAGAAATTAAATAATTGATAAATAGATAAAAATACAAAATAAAGATTGAGAATCTTGATTATTTACCAATTAAGAATTATTTTAAATTTAGCGAGACCATGGATAAACATTTCAGTAAATTTACATAATTTTTTTACAGTATATGGAGTTAGTCTATCATAGCTGCCAAGTTTTTTAATTTATTCCGGAATGCTGTTAATCCCGCTCTTTTTCACACCGTAAACATTTTAGAGTAATTTTCTTCACATTTGATCGTAATTATATATTAAAGAAAATTTTTCTACAAAGATTACAGTGTGAATAAAGGGCGGGCCTAACAGCATTCCGGAATAAATTAAAAAACTTGGCAGCTATGGTATATTGATGTGAATCACTTCCGGCTCGCTGCTTGACGATATCTGTATCTTTACGATGACATTATATAGAAATTTTATTTTTCCGACTGAGTGAAAATAATGCCTGGACCGGAGTCGAACCCCGGATCTTTGATTTACAATGTCAAGGCTCTACCAATTGAGCTATCCAGACCGACAACCGGTCGGCATTATTCACTCAGACGACCTTTAGGCAGAGACATCTGGTCTATCATGTTGATAGCTCGACAGAAATAAGCCACAGGTAATGGAAACACCATTAAACAATGGGAGAAAAAAATACAATTTTTATTAAAATCACACAATGAACTAATTGGAAGAAAATCATATTTAATGAAATTTTATTTTTCCGACTGAGTGAAAATATTATGTTGATTTTAATAAAAATTGTATTTCTTTTTCCCATTGTTTAATGGTGTTTTCCATTACCTGCGGCTTATTTCTGTCGAGCTATCTACCTGATAAACCAGATGTTTCTGCCTAAAGGTTGTCTGAGTGAGTAATGCCTACCGGTTGTCGGCCTGGATAGCTCAATTGGTAGAGCCTTGACCTTGTAAGTCAAAGATCCGGGGTTCGACTCCGGTGCCGGCATTATTTTCATTCAGTCGGAAAAATAAAATTTCAATAAATATGATTTTCTTCCAATCAGTTGATTGTGTGATTTTAATAAAAATTGTATTTCTTTCTCCCATTGCTTAATGGTGTTTTCCATTACCTGCGGCTTATTTTTGTCGAGCTATCTACATGATAGACCAGATGTTTCTGCCTAAAGGTTGTCTGAGTGAGTAATGACGACCAGTTGTCGACGTGGATAGCTCAATTGGTAGAGCCTTGACCTCGTAAGTCAAGGATCCGGGGTTCGACTCCGGTCCAGACATTATTTTCCCTCAGTCAGAAAAATAAATTTCAATAAATATGATTTTCTTCCAATCAGTTGATTGTGTGATTTAAATAAAAATTGACATTATATAGTTTCCGACTTATAACGTAAGGTCATTCTCAGTTTTGCTATTTGTTTATAAATTGTCTTTTCCAATGCTTCTGATTTTAAATCGGTACTTAGTCACTTTCTTGCAGACACTTTTTGTTTTTTTTCTTTGTTGTATTCTGTGCGACGAGACCTCAAAATAAGCTCTCAAAATTCCAAAGAAAAAAGTATACCATGTTTAAATAATTATTCGATTTGTATGTATATTTATTTGTTAAAATACTGAACACGTTTAGATATCACGTTTTACTTGTTAGATTATGCACGAATTTTACACACAAGTTTAGTTATAACCTATACCATACCTGCTAAGTATTTTTAATTTATTCTTGAATGTTGTTAGTCCCGCCATTTTTTCACACCGTAATCTTTTTAGAGTAATTTTCTTCATATTTAATCTTAATTATGTAGTGAAGAAAATTTTTCTACAAAGATTACGGTGTGAAATAAGGACGGGACTAACAACATTCCGGAATAAATTAAAAAGATAGCAGCTATGCTACACTGTTGAGCTTATGTTGGTAATAAATTAATTCGGCAGAACTACTTTCTATAGAGACTTTCTATGCATTCTACGTTATTCTACATTATTTGTATATATCCATTTATTAGATCACTTCACATTCCAGTACAAAAATAATTTTCAACGGTAATCTTCAATTATATAAAAGATTACAATTTTAAAAATCAGACTCATTTATTTTTCTGTATTAAAAGGAAAAATTGATTTAAAAATCAAACATTATTACTAAGAAAATTTAATAGTACAGCATCAATTTACAGATTTTATCAGTTGAATAATTCAAAAAATTATCATTAGAATTCTTTAATGATAATAAGTATGGTTTACTATATTTTGAAATCCTTTAAGTATCGAGGAATAAATAATTAAATAAATAAATAATCTTGTTTTCTGACACTATTCTATAATAATAGTTATATCTGTTTTAATGTTTTTCAAATATTCCATTTAAAAGATATTTTTGTCGCATATGTGCATCCAGTAGTAGAAAACTTTATTTGAACTAGTGAAATAGAATCGATTTATTGGGTTATTTTACTTTAAAAATATGGATATAATATTCATGCAGGTGATGAAAAAAGAAAAAAAATAATAATAAAGTTTATTTTTTTTAAATAAAAAGCTTAGTTTAGAAGATTTTATTCTGTTTTTCTGAACCCATGCACAGAGCTGCCAACCTAATCCGGCAAATCGTTAGTACCACCCCCTTTTCTACACCACTTAATTTTTAAAGTATTTGTTTTCTTAATTCATCCTAAATTTATTTGAAGAGAATTACTCTAAAAATTAAACGGTGTAGAAAAAAGGGCGGTACTAGCAAATTGCCGGATTAGGTTGGCAGCTCTGCATGCATTCTTAGAGACAGAAAAACAATATTCAACACATTAAATACTTGAGAAACAACATTTACGTAGCCTCTAAAATTTTCACTCAATAATTATAAAAATAATGTTAGGAATATTATACACATAATTTTTATAAGGATCCAAAATAAAATGAAAATGTTAATAACTCTTTATTTTTAGTTTACGAATTTTTCATAACAGAATTCCACATTTCGGATTTAGTCTACCACTAATTTTTAATAGCATTTTCTTTCTTTTCATAAATTAAGACTGTAAATGGAAAAAGAAATTTTTTATCGAGAATAATGGCAAAAGAAATTCTCAAAAAAAAAAAAAAAAAAAGGCTTTTTGTTTGTACTTCTGCATGACTTGAAAATTATTTATTGAAGGTTCAACTCAATTTTTAATCAGAAAAAATATACCGTGTGACCCAAAGCTACGTTAGCATTTGAAAATCAATAATTCAAGTAATAATGTAGGTAGAGAGGTATAAATTCTCACACATGCTTGACATGACATGGGAGTTTATTGAAATCAAACCTCACAAAATCAGCGGTTAATAGTTGATGACAAAGCTGGATTTTGTACGGATATGATTGGAGGATAGGCCTTAGTGCTCTTCAATTAATAGTGCGTGGAATGCCGGTGCGACCTGCGTCTTCACGAGCACTGACTACTGAATGCGTAGACGGAGACGTTTCACAATTTCTCCTTCAACTCGCCGAGCAGCACTTTTGTTTGGTTGCCCACTGGGGCTGATCCTCTGAAGAAAGCAGATTCTCCATTCTGATAGTACAGATTCACTGGCAGTGCCTTTTCTGGTAAAGTCAACGTGCCGCGATTGCTGGTGCATCTGATTGCTTATCTCACTACATTTTATACACGTAACTCATGCAGCGTCACTGACGTTTTGCTGTCCAGCGTCATATGTTGGCTGTTTTTGCGCTTTTAGGGTTTTAATAAAACCCCATATAATTTCAAGCATGTGTGACAATTTTTTCTCTCTACCTGCATTATTCTGCTAATTATTGAACTTTCAAATGTTAACGGATTTTCGGGTCAGTCGATATATATATATATATATATATATACAGTGCGTTGCATGAATATAAACGCACCTTTTCCAATAACCAGAAATAGAACTTTTAAAATTTTAAAAGAAGGAATGTGACTTACAGTTATTGCATATGACTAACAACTGAATAAGGTGCTTTGAGCAAGTATGTTTAGACTCATGCAAGCTTATGTAATGAATGTTTAAGCATTTTCTTATTTTTCACTGTTTTTCGTTTGTTGCACGAAAATAAACGCACTCTGTATTTTGCGTTTAAAATTTAACAGAGACGCCGGAATTAAATTAAAACACAAATAGTCGTGTTGCTAAAATTCTCTAAAATCAGTTTTAAGGCTTGAGTGCAAAATTTATGAAGTTTGTACAGGATGGCAAGAGGAAAAACTTTGACAGTAGACGAGAGGATAAAAATCGACTTTATGTGTGGTAAAGGCTTTAGCAATCGCGAAATAGGGCGCTGAATAGGAAGAAGTGAGAGTGTTATGCGAAATTATATAAAGAAAGGAGCAAATTATGGGAAAAAAGCGTATGAGAAGCGAACAGGAAAGCTCACCAGTTACGACAAATGTCGAATATGCAACACTGCAAAGAATAAGAATATTTCCTGTGCGAAGATAAAGGCACAGTACAAGCTGGGTGTTCATCGGAAAACCATATGGAGAACTATCAAAGCTGTAGCATTCATTAAATTTAATAAAATGAAGGCGAAACCACCCCTCACTCAAAAGCACAAGGATATGTGGTTGGAAAAAGCAAGAAAATAGATTCTTAATCGACTGAATTTGGAAAAAGTTATCTTCTCAGATGAAAAAAACTTTAATCTCGATGGCCAGGACGGATTTCATAGCTCCTGGCACGATATAATAACCGAAAAAAAGCACTGTTCAAAACGTCAATCTGTAGGTGGGTCTGTCATGGTGTGAGCAGCCATAGGTTTTAAAGGGACTTTCGAATTAGAGTTCGGGGAGAACAGTATGAACTCTGTAGATTATGTTCAGATGCTCACAAGGAACCTCGCTTCAAGCAGTCAAAAAATCTGGAAAAAATTATATTTTTCAGCAAGATTGTGCATCTGTACATACAGCTCATATCGTGAAAAAGTGATTCCGTGGCCAATAAAATTAAAGTTCTGGATTAGCCCTGAAAAAGCCCCAATTTAAACATAATGGAGAACGTATGGGGTAATCTTGTTCGCCGTGTCTACGCAAACGGAAGGCAGTTTAACACGAAAGATGAACTAAAATCGGCAATTCTGTTAGCTTGGAAGACAATTAGCTTGGATGACCTTATGCCACTATATCAGGCAATGCCAAGGCGTTTACTGGCTCTTCTAGATGCCCATGGTGGCTTTACAAAGTATTAGATACAGTATTTGTTACTCAGTTATTTATTTTTTACATGTGCGTTTAAATTCATGCAACATGTATATTTGTCATAAATTCAATAAAATTATTTTCTAAAAAATCATATTGGTTTTTCATTGTTTTGACTCGTAATTTCATTTCTTGAATAATACACATACAGTTTGCATCAAGTGTCACCTATTCATATTTTTTTATTACTCTTCTATACCATTCTAATTCTTAAAGCTAAGGTGCGTTTATATTCATGCAACGCACTGTATATATTTAAAGATTTTATTGTGAATTTCTTACGCTCTAAAATTCATAACTTTTTTTAACTGCAATTTTTTCTTTCTCTTTTAATATGAAAGCAGAGCAGTATCAAGATATGGCCGGTTTCCACGTTAAGTTATAAAATGTAACTCTCGTTATGTTCTGTAAAGTAAATAAATAAATAAATTATTTGATTGAAAAAAAAAAAAAGCTCTTAAATATGAAAAATTCCTGTTGTTACGTGAAATATATAATTGATACAACCAAAATACCTTCATTTCAACAAAATAACTTTATTTTGTTACTTTTTGAAGAATAAAACTAATTTTTTAACACCAGTTGGAGCAAGATTCGGAAAATACATAGGAATTTTTTTTTTAAAGCAGTGAACAGTAATGTTAGATTTTTAGATTTTTTTCCAAATTGAAATGGTGGTGAACCTCTAATTATCATTATCAAATTCACCAGTATATACATATACAATACATATACAATACTTATGCTAAAGAACTTGTGAAGAATAATTAAGATATTGATATCTTTTGTAATTTTCAGTAATCTTTTTATACCAAATACATATAACATACAAATTAGGATCTATATCAAATGGCGTAATGATAAACTTTTATTCATAAACAAATTTATTTATAAACCAGCAGGCTTTGCCTGCTTCGCTAGTCACTATATTCAAAGGAAATATCAAAAAACATTACTATGTTTTTACTCACATTATAAATCGTTATACTATATTTTTACTGTCACTACATTTAGAGATCACTAAATTTTTAATCATTTTATAAATAAAAACTAAAAAAAAAAAAAACTTTGAAATCGCTTAAAACAACGCTTCGTGTCCCCACCCTAGGGCTAGAGAGCGCATTAAATATTAAAGTTTCTATTAAAAGGCTAATAAAGATTGTGAATGGTATACATCGGTCACGTGACGAGTGAAAAACCCAGATCTGTCCGTAACTGGATAACACAACGAAAAATCTTTGGCATCCCTTGTCCGAAAGTGCATTGAGGGGCGTGATAAGGGACCTTCATTGGTAAAAACTTGAAAAACACTCGTCACGGGATTTTTTTTTCTTGTTGGCTACATTTTTTCGATGAAAGATGCGTTCTCTAGTTAAATATATTATCTAGGGTCCATAACGCTTGCACTGGTGCCTTATCCGAACATTTCAATTTAGATGCTAACTTGACGACAAATGGAGAGCTTGTTATGCAAGAATTACGTTTTGGAGACAAATTATCCACTTCTCTCTATGACAATAGGTGGAAGCCCCAGACAATTTTTCCTGTTGAAAAAAGGATTAATTAATTTAAAAAAATAATAATCAAAAGTTTGAAAATCTTTCTTCGAGGTGCACCATGAAAACTAATTAGCTTTTTTTCTATTAATTATCTGGCAAAAGTAACATATTGGCCTTTAGATGATCGAACCCATGACCCAGATTATCATCTTCACTCAGCAGCTGGCAACACTAGATAAAAAGTTGCTAAAATGTTAATTAATTAAAAAAAAAAAAAAAATTTTTTTTTTTTGAATACTGTGTAGATGTTGAAAGAATTCCTTGCATTAATTGACACTTTTATATTAATTACATGCTAAGTTTAACGCGTTGACTCTTATAGGATCAAATTCAGAAACTTTACGGTACTAGCATGACTTGCTAACCAACTAATCAAATGGGTTACGTGAAGTATTTTTATTGAAGTGAAAACTTCTTTAGGCGCTTTGGGCATTTTTGAGACGGGAAAAAACCATTGAACTCGCGACACTGTTACCGTAACCGACACCTCTGTATATAAGTATGTACATATATTGTATATGTACGTACATAGATACACATGCATGTTGATATTTTTTGAGGTGAGAAAAAACCATTGAATTCGCGACACTGTTACCGTAACCGACACCTCTGTATATAAGTATCTACATATATTGGCCCCGTTTACACGAGAGTTGAGTTTGGGTTGAAATACATTGATAATATAACTATACACGAGGGTCACTCTGAAATTTTTGAGATACGCCTAGGTAATTAATGTTAAACTTACCAAATTTTAGGTGTGTTCACAGTAGTCTCCTCCAGCATCAATGCACTTCTTTAGGCGAATTTTCCAAAGATTAAATGCCTCTTTCTTGGAATCGATGAAAAAAAAATGCATTTATAGCCTCATCAATCTCATCTTTGGAATGAAAATGACACCCATGCAAGTTCTTTTTCAGATTAAAAAATAGCCAAAAGTCACTCATAGCTAGATCAGGTGAATAGGGTGGATGTTCCAGTACCTTAATGCATTTTTGTTGAAGAAAGTCAACTGTTAATCCTGTTAAATGAGAAGATGCATTATCAAGGTGGAGAATGAGTTCTCTAACATTCACTTCTTTAAAATTTTCTGGAAGACATATAGTAGTGTACCAGTTAGATGAGATTGTCTTCTGTCCTTCTAGCTTGATAGCTTTGACCAATCCTGTACTAAAACAGCATACATTACTTTTTTCATGGCACGTTGTCTTTTCACCATTGTGGGCTTGGGATCATCTTCAAAGACCCACGCTTTGCTTTCTTGGCGTGTTGGAAGATCAAAAAATGGTATCTATGTTTCATCACCAGTTATTATTTCAGAAATAATGCGGTGGCTACCATCATTAAGCAATTCATGAGTTTCTTTCCTGATTCTCACACGCTCTTGTTTTTGATGCTCTGTTAAATTATGGGGAACCCAATGGCAAACTAATTTTTTCATATGCAATTCTTCATGAATAATTTTATGTATTGCAGCGGATCCAATGTTAAGTTCCTTCTGTATCATATGGTAGGTACAGCCAGAGCCTGATTAAGGGGGAAGCACACATTATTTATACTTACACCGTTATTTTTTAACAAATACTTTCCTCCTATAATAAACAGAAAATTCTCATTAAAAATTATTTCAAAAGCATTCTGGTGTCTAATAACGGTGAGTAAATTAGATTGTTTTACACCGTTCATTTTTTATAAAAAATATTTCCTCGTCAAAGCGTGGAATTTCTAAGACATGAAGTAAAAAATAATTATAAAAAAAATTCCGGTGAGAGCGGAGATAATGTATGCTTCCCCCTTAATCAGGCTCTGGGTACAGCAATTGTCGACGATTAACGTTTTCCGAATGGCAGACACATTATCCGGGATTACTGCTGAAAAGGGCCTTCCTTTGTGTTTTTCATCCTGGAGAGAATGACGACCTCTGTGAAATTCTGTAAACCATCTGAATACAGTTGCACGAGATGGACTTTCATTTCTAAAAGCTAATTGTAGGCGTTGAACGCATTCTTCTTGATTTAATCCCACTTTAAAATCATAGAAAATCATAGCACGATAATCAGTGCCCGCAGCGGTCCTATATTTTCAGATGTGTTTTATTATTTTAATACCACTATTTTTTTTTTTTTTTTTTTTTGTACATTTTTTGTCAAGATTTTAAAGCTAAAGCAATATGTAAACGTATACTAATTAATTAAAGTGGTAGGAAAATAATAAAATGCAAGTAAAAATATAGGACTGCTGCGGGCACTGGATAATGTTCTCGCATCAACTCCATTTTCTTTTCTGTCTAAAATTTATTCTACGCTAAACTACTTGCAAATGGCCTGTAAAAATTCGTCTGCCAGGCTAAAATAGTTCATATTTTCAAATCTAATAGATAATTTTTTTCTACCACTTATCATCTGCACGTATCTCAAAAATATCTGAGAAACCCTCGTATAAAATAAACATATATTGTGTATATACGTACAACATAGATATATATTCATGTCGGAACTTTTCGAATCGAAAAAACAGAAATTTTTTCTGTTATAATATTTTAATTCCGCACCTTTTTGTAGTCTTTAAGTCCAATACGAGAATTGTTGTATGAAAATTTATTTATTTATTCTAAAGACGCTTCTGTATTACTTCAAGATAAAATTGGGAAGAGATTTGATGATTTGCCAATAATTTTGAGTGGGGATTTCAACATCAACTTTGCAGATGATAAAAGTCTACCATTAACTGAATTTTTTAAATAGAGAATTTGATTTAACGATGACCAATGATCGCAATCTTAGCACAACGAGATATAAAACTACAATTGATGCGGTCTTTACAAGATATTTAAATAGATACGAATCAAAATTGATTGTTTCCTATTTTAGTTACCATAAACTTATAGTATCAGTTTTTGAATATAATGATAATAATGATGATGATGGAAGAGTTGTTGAAATTGTGGATGAAAATTCATAAGTTTCATTGGTATTCATTTCAAAGAATACCAATTAATAAAATTTCACATTTCATGTATTTGTAATTTTACGTTTTAAGCAATAGGTTGCAATTTTTGTATGTAAAATAATATGCATTATTTTTCATGTACAGTAGCGCATTAAATAAAAATTTTAATATAATTTTTGTAGTAGTAGTTTATGTTAATGAATAAAAAAACACTTCATTTAAAAGTATTTCCTACACAATAAAATATTCCCTGACGATTCAAGAAATACACACGTAATTGTTCAAGTTTTCACGTATGTCGGCACTCCCGGAGTTCCTTTTTTTTTTTTTTTTTTTTTTTTTTTTTTTTTAAGTTTCTATCACTAGGGATAATCCTTCAAGAAATTTATTGATTTTAATTAAATAATAATAATAATAAAAAGAACAAAAAAAAAAAAAAAAAAAAAACTAATCAGAATCTCGAAAATCGGGCTTCTAGGTGCATCAGGAGAAGTCCATGCGGATCTCCATGCAAATTTCTGTAATTCTGCGATCATCCATTTTTCTATAAAGCCATGAACACACACACACACATCTTCTTTTATTATATGTATAGGTGCATAATATTTATTACATTTTTATGTCTATATATAAAAACAATTTTAATTTACTTAAAAGGAGGCAGATGCCACTTATTATTCGGAAATAACAAAGAAATTGGCGCAGGAAGAGAAATTTTATTTTCTCTGTAAATTAAGTGTTGCCGTTGTCCGTAAATTTCTCTACCATTATAAGTTTTCAAGCATACATTATGCAAGGAATGTATTGCAATCATGGAAAAAATCGATTATGAGATTTTGGTGTATCTATACGTTTTGAGGACTCCTGAGTCCGTTCTTGCTATTTTGATGATTATGTATACGTGTGTGTATGTGTGTGAGTGCACAAGATATCGTCCAAACTCTTTGTTCTATAGAGCTGAAAGTTGATAGGTATGTTATAGGTCATCATCTTGAGAACCGTAAAAACATTGATGAGTCTACGAATTCTAAATTTTTTACAGGGACACAAAGAAAAAAATCATTATTATGGTTAAAGGACTCAAATTATTTAAAGTACGATAGCAGCTAAAGATCCGTTTCGATTGAGCTGAAAGTTGTTAGGTATGTTATAAGTCACCATCGCGCAAACTGTTTAGATTGTGAGGAATGTACCTAATAAAGTATTTTTGCAGGGACACGAAGAAATATTCTTTATCATTATGGCCTGTAGACTCAAATTATTTTATATGTGATCGCATCTAAGAGCTTTAATCAATTGCGCTATGAGTTTGTAGTTATGTGAAAGGTCACCGTCTCATTAATTGTATATATTTTTATGTGTGTGAGACTATACGGACACAAAAACAATCTTATTTTTACAAACCATAGACTAGAATTATTTGAAGTGTGGTAGCATCTAAGCTCTACATTCGATAAAGATATAAATCGTTTGGCGAGTTATGTGTCATCATCAGAAGAACCATGTATATTTGCATTAGTATAGGACTTAAGTTTTTTTTTTTTTTTTTTTTTTTTACGATTTCTCTCGTTTAAATTTATTTAAATAATCGTTAATTGCTAAATGTTCGAAAAGTTGAGTAGAGGCACTTCAGATTTATCATAAATAGATTTTTTTGTGATTTATGTTTATAAGATAAAAAAAAAAATCCATTTAAAATAATTGAGAGTTGAAATTGTTTTTCAACTTATTGCGTTTCAAATTCCATACTGCTAATTAATATTTTTCATTATTCAAACAATAAATAATGTTTTATATTTTTTAATATATAGAAAACAAAGCTAATAAATATATTTTGTTTGTTTAACAAAATTTAGTTATTACTCTTGTAAGTGAAAGAAATGGTGAAAAAAGGAAATATACTGCATTTCCATTCTTGTCTCATTATGTTGTAAAGATTTTAAGAGCATAGATTTTCTTTCAAAAGAAATCCATATTAGTGCTTGAATATCTCAGACTTCGACAATCAAGAAACATAAGAAGAGAGAAAATAGTTTCCAGACAACAGAAGGCTGCATCTGGTCTCAAGATATATAACACAAGAAAAAAAAAACTTTCTTTATTAATGATATGTATTTTTACGAAGCGTATAGGAAAAACCTAAAGAATATATTTCTTGGAATTGAATGGTAATATTCGAATGCAGTTTTATGGTTGTAATAGAAAAGAAAAATGCGTTAAAATTACTTTTTCTTCATTAAAAAATATAAATCCTTTATTTCAATACTTATACGATTTTTTGGCTTAGTTAATTCTGTGAAATAAAATATTTGTTAAAGAAGATGAAGAAAACTGAAAGTTAAATATGAGTTAGATAAAGTATTATTTCTACATTTAAAATTTTAATAGTGTTTGAAATTAATTTTTCTATTTTCCTATTTCTGTTATACAACATACGAATTTCAGCACACAAATTATGAATTTAAGATTATATATATAGAGCACCCATTAAAGTCCGTTACCACACATTTTAATTATAAATGGCTGCAATTATAGTCTTAAAAGTGGTGTCTAGATTTATTAAATGGCTATGTGCTACTAAATGAAACCACTTACAGAGCCAACTGGTGAAAAATAGCGGAGTTAGTGTCCCTGTCTCGAAAACGGTTCAAGATAAGGAAAAATGTTAATTACAAAATTGTAAAGCATCATCAGTTTAGTACGAAAATATATTTTTAGACATGAATACTAAAAACTAAACGCTTAAAACGTTTATTTGTTTCTTCAAAATTTCCTATGCAATGACCGGCCGAAATTATGTCAGAAATGAAAAGACCATTCATCACCAAATACCTTTATTTTGCATGTTCAAATTTCCGTCCGTCACCTTCAATTTGCATTTGAACCTTTGCATGATTTTTTCGTTACACACGTTCTAGCGTATCGGTTGTCACGTATACTATGTAAGGTTCAAACATTGATTCAGATGTATTATAGCAGCTTACGAACAGAAATTTGAACTTTAAAAATAAAGGTATTTTTTGATAACAAGTTAGGTTTTTTTTTTCTTTCTCAGATCGTTTCCTCACGTCACAAAGTAGGAAATCGTAAACAGACAAATATATATTTTAAGCTTCAGTTGTTAGCATTCCCCTGTAAAATATGTCTTTTGCACTAAATTGGCGATGCTACACAACATTGCAATTAACTTTTTTTCCTATATATTACTGTTTTCGAGATAGGAAAGGTAACACCGCCGTTTTAAATCAGGTAGCTCTGTAAGTGATTGCATCTAGTAATGCATAGCCACTTTACTAAATCTAGACACCGTTTTTATGACTATACATGCAGTCATTTATAAGTTAAATCTATGCTAACGGACTTTAGTGGGCACACTGTATATATACTTTTTTCACCAGATGACGCCGTAAGTATTCTTATCTAGTAGCGCATTGCCACTTTACTATACCTAAGGCCCTTAGTATGATTATAGATGCAGTCGTTCAGTAATTAAAAGAGTGGGAACGTACTGTAGTCGGCCCCTTTATACACACACACATATATGTATATATATATATATACACTAAGCGACAAAAGAAAAGCCGCACTGGGATGTTTTCTTTTTCGCCTTCTACAACTGCCAATTTTATCGTTTAAAAAGCAAATTTTCGAACCGATTTTACTATGTTGTCCTCCACATACACTTTAGATTTGAGTCCAGTGTTAAAAACAAAATGCAATTGTCAGGAAAATTGTAACTTTAGAATTTATTTCAAAAATGGTAAGAATAAGGCAATTAACGAGACCACAAAAAGTATTAATTTTTGAATGAAAATCCAAAAATGTTTTAATACATGAGATGACAAAATAATTAAATGTTGAAGAAATATTGGTAAAAGGGTTTTCAGCAAGATATAAAAGTTTTTGGCCGTTTAAACTGGAAATTTGGTTTTAGGTGGCCACACTGCTTATCCAAGCGAGATGACCGTAAGTTAAAAAGGCATTGCTTATAAAAACGGTTTGTATTACATTTAGAACATAAAAAATACTTCAGAAAATGTGTTTAGTAGCATAATTTCTTTAACTTCAGTACAACAACTATTAAACAAGCAGGTTTAAATGACAGAAAATTTGAAAAAATTCCGTTCTTAGTAAAGAGAAGTAGGATAGCAAGACCTCAGATGACGAAGAAAATTAAAAAAATTTAGTTAATTATTGGGCTGAACTGGTTCTCTCTGATGAGTCAAGTTTAACTTATTTCGAGCTAAAGAAAACAAGCAGATCTGACAACGAAAATATGACCGACTTAATGAAAATCGCACTTTTAAAACAGTGACACATTCTCTGTATATTATGGTACGCAGGTGCATAACTTTTCAAACACTCGGGAAAATTTTTATGCTCAAGGGATCAATTAACTCGAAATAAAACACAATCTGCATAAAAGTGGTGCCTCACCGACTATTTTGGAGGTATCTTGGACATTTCCGTAAACAGAATTTAAAGATAATAAGACACATTACTACACGGCGTCTGTGGTAAGTTTATTCACTTCAAATTGTCAAAATTTCTTATACATTCCCATGAGAACCTATAATTTTGTAAGTAATCATATCTTTTTTCACTTTAAGTTAAATACTACAAAGGATATAGTAGAATTTCTTCTTTACCAAACATGGAAATAGTCAAAATCGCGATCCGTTCGAAAATGTTTCGTCTATAAAAAGGCGGGGAAGAGAGGAGAGGATTCGAAATTTGCAGCCTATAACTCTGCCAGAACTAGAAAAAATCATTTGTGATATTTGGCACATTGAAATTTCTGAGATTTATACTAAAACACTGTATAAAGCTATGCCATTGCGCATTAATGCAGTAATTCCATATAAAGGTGGATTAACCCAATGCAGAATACATATTTTTAGCAAAAAATTGCTTAGATCTAACAAATAAATAGTTTTATTTCATATATTAAAATGTAATTTGTTTATTTCATATAATAAATCATAATAGAATGCAAAGTGTATGGTTATTGCATTATGTTCAAAAAGAAAGTTTTATGCAGATTTTTAAAAAGTGCTTTGTAAAGTGCAATAAAGCGAATTATTAAATCGAAAATATACATAGGTATAATTTTATACCTTTGGTATTATGCAAAGAAGACAGTTTTATTTGTTTCAAACATTAAATTTAAAGTTATTACAAATAAAAAAGGTATAAGTTATTTTTTCTTCAGTGCGGCTTTTTTTTTTTTTTGTCGCTTAGTGTATATATATATTATAAGTAAAAAAAAAATTCTATAAATAACGGAATATAGTTTATTTGGATCATTTAATAACACACCTGATTGCCGGACCACCGGAATATAGTTTATTTGTAGGGCAGCGGTAGCCTGGTCGGTAAGAGCAGCGTTCTCTTAATTGAAATATTGTGGGTTCGAGCCGGCCGAAGACCGCCGTGTACGATAATGGTGACTTGCGCACAATACATCTGTTGTGGTCGCAAAGTACTCAAAGTCTAAATCTAAATTATACCTCTTGGGATACTGGATCATGGGATTTACTCAGACCGGTCTGGATCAAAATTCTAACTCTTTTTGTATGCTGGCTGAATTTACGAGTGGCATAAATAACAACAACAGGAGTTTATTTTCACATACCTGAGTAAATTGTTGCTAGTGATTGTTTCTGTAGTAGAGTAAATATAACATTTATATTCATTAATATAAAATAATAATTATTTTGAAAAAACACATAATATTATTAATTATTGATTACTTATATACTAGAGGGAAAAATTGATTTGCAATATTTGTTTGCTGCTACACAGTTATTAATAATATATATATATATATTATTATTATTGAATTTTTAATTGTAAATGTGATTAACAAAACTTAATAGTATACTTTGAAGAAAATAAATATCTGTATATATTATGTACAAAATGTTTGAAACCTTGTTTGATTTAAATAAAACATTATCAGTATCCATGGTTAATCATATATAATTTTCACACAAAGGAGTTTTGTCTATTTCGTTAAATTCATACTATTTTTTGCAAATGGTACATTTACTGTAATTGTTTTGAAACAGTTGAAAGTTTAATATTTAAAGGAGAAAAGCGCTAAATACCTTTTTTTTTTTTTTTTTTTTTTTTTTTTTTTTTATAAAATATGCTCTTTACGTAAAATAACAAACAATAAAAAAAAAAAAAAAAAAAAAAAAAAAAAACAATAAAACAATAAAACCTATTATTATTTTTTTTTTCCTGTGGAATTGGAAAAATTGATCTGCAATAATTTTTTACTGATATACAGTTATTAATTAAAATATACATATATATATATATATTATTAATTTTTTATCTGTAAATGGTATTATCAATATTCTTATACTATTAAGTGATCAATATTTGTATATATATATGTATATTTCACTGTTCTCGAAAACGGTAGCTCGGACAGTCACGTGATTTTTAACACAAAGGTGCCCTCCGGAGGGTCATTGTGCACATCGAAGTCAGATTTTCGAATTTTTGATTAGTTTTCTTTTAATTAATTAAAATATGAAAATAAAACTTCCCATTTCTATAATGACGCAGAATGGAGAATCTTACGAGAGATTTGATTGGTTTATTTGAGTGTATTTTACATTGAACTACAGCTACGTTATGAAGAATTACAAGAAATTTGATTGGTTTGTTTGATTTTCATTGATTTGAGTGTATTTTACGTTGAACTAGAGCTACGTTATGAGGAATTACGAGAGATTTGATTGGTTTATTTGATTTTCATTGGTTTAAGCGTATTTTACGTTGAACTAGAGCTACGTTATGAGGAATTACAAGAGATTAGATTGATTTATTTGATTTTCATTGATTTGAGTGTATTTTATGTTGAACTAGAGCTACGTTATGAGGAATTACGAGAGATTTGATTGGTTTATTAAATTTTCCTTGATTTGAGTGTATTTTACGTTGAACTAGAGCTACATTATGAGAAATTACGAGAGATTTGATTGGTTTATTTGATTTTCATTTATTTGAGTGTATTTTACGTTGAACTAGAGCTACGTTATGAGGAATTACGAGAGATTTGATTGGCTTATTTGATTTTCATTGATTTGAGTGTATTTTACGTTGAACTAGACCTACGTTATGAGGAATTACGAGAGATTTGAATGGTTTATTTGATTTTCATTGATTTCAGTGTATTTTACGTTGAACTAGAGCAACGTTATGAGGAATTACGAGAGATTTGATTTAATTTATAATATTTTAATATTATGCGATTTTTACAGAGAACAAATTACGATTGGCGCCGCAGGCGACCGAGAGCATGTTTTTTGGTAAAAACTTTCATGGTTCTCAGGCCAGCTAGCTGGTGAAGCCAGCTAGTAATGATTAATCAGATCCAATTTTTCACACAAGAGTTTTGTCTGTTTCGTTGAATTCATACAATTTTTGGAAATAGTACATTTATTGTATTTTTTTTCAAACAATCGAAAGTTTAATATTAAAAGGACAAAATCGCTAAGTAGCTTCTTTTTTTTTCAAACTATGCTCTTTACATTAAATAACAAACAAACAAACAAACAAACAAAAAAAAAAACCTAGTTTTTTCTGCAGAATTTGAAAAGTGTATATGCAATAAATGTTTGCTGATATACAATTATTAATTTAATTATATACGTATTATTATTGATTTTTTATCAGTAAATGTGATGAAAAATCTTAAAAGTATAGGGTAAGTGCACCAGTGATTGACACTTTTAGAGCAATCTCTGATGTTTTTAATGTTCTAGTCATCAGAAAATATTCTTAGAAATCTTAAGTTAACACATATGCCATGAAAGACATTCAGAACCACATATATATTAAAATATATACATTTGATAGCAATTATTTTTTTTATGACAATTTATTTGACACCAACTCAATGTTCCAGTAATTGACATTGCCAATTTTTCATTCTATCAGTAATTGGCCCCCTATCTTCCAGTGTTTGACACTGCTAGTTGTTCATTTTACCAGTTATTAGCAGCCTATGCTCCAGTGTTTGACATAAAAAGTTAAAATTCTTATATTACTAATTATATGTGAAATATATGATTTTATTATTTTCCTTATTTATTAGTTATTTAGAGATGGATGTCAATTACTGGAACATGACAATCACTGCAGCATCTACCCTACATTGAAGAAAATAAAAATCTGTAAATATTATGCACAAAATACTTGAAACTTTGTTTGATTTAAATAAAACATTATCAATATCCATGATTTATCATATATAATTTTCATACAGAGAAATTTTGTCTGTTTGTTGAATTCATACTATTTTTTGCAAATGGTACATTTACTGTAAATTTTTTCAAACAATTGAGAGTTTAATACTAAAAGGAGAAAAGCACTAAATACCTTTTTTAAAAAAAACTATGCTCTTTACGTAAAATAACAAGCAATCAAACAAAAGAAAATAACCTAGATTTTTCTACGGTAATACGGGAATAAACATGTTTGAAAGAAAATCGCTTCTTTACTACACTCTATTTTACAAGAGACAAGTCACATTATAATTTTAACCTGAAATATGATTTTTTTTAATAACATCGCTTACGTTTGATTTATTTCTTTATCATTTAGACCAGTGGAGTCAACTCAGTCCCTACTGGATACTAGCGGCCGTTTTAGCTTTTGTGATAGGCGATAGGGATTTCATCTGGTTCTAAAACACTTCCCTTTTTTTTAAAAAAAATTATATATATTTATCTTACATATCTTATATATTTATAGATATATATATATATACCATTACACCTAAAACTTGAGGTAGCATAGTCGCCTTAAAACTTTTTTATAATGTTGCAGAAATTTGCTGAAATGTTACATATCTTTTAGTGTAATATAACACTCATTCCACCATTTTTCTGTAACATTAGAACAAAACTTTTTTTGTATAATGTTGCATATTATTTTATATATACAGTACAGGGGGCCGCTGCTATTTCCTGTATCAGAATGAGGCACCCAGAGAATCGCAGATTTTGTTTGTGTATTGGTAATAAGAATGGAAAAAAAAACTATGTAGGTTTCAATAAAAATAAAAATGCATGATTTAATTAAAAGAAATTAGATAACAGCATTAATAATAATAATAATAATAATAATAATAATATATATATTCATTGTTGTGTGTACCCACTGCATTCGAACACTGTCAAAAATGAATTTCGATGTTTCCTAAGGGGGAAAAAAAAGAAAGATTTTAAACTTACTCTGATTTAGCTGCAACCAAAATTTTTAAAAAGTTAGACAACTATTAATTTCATCATTTTACAGGTGGCCACAGACCAAACATTTTCCCTGATTCTCCCACCAGCATATTTATATAATGTTTTTTTATTTAATTAATCGTGCAACTTACTATTGAAAATTCCGAAAGAATAATACTGGTAGAAGACTCAGGGAAAAAATTTGGTCTATGGCCAATTTCTTTTAGGAGTGCTTACTACTAAAATGGTACTACTACTAGCGTGATTAATTTTGCACCTCAGATTACCATACAGATAGGATGGATGGATGGGTTTTTACGTCGCACTAGTGCTGCGCAGATGGGAAATTGGCGACGGTCTTGGACACAACCCTAGAGGTGGTCCGGAGACATGCCATCACAATTTTGATCCTCCACGGAAGTCCCATACGGATAGGACAGTGAAGGTAAAACGCGAACTGGGGCGATAGTAGCAACATTAAGGTCAAACTAAGAACATCCTCATATGTTAAGTCTGCATGAATAGCATCTTTGATTGAAAATTGTTTTCCTAGTTCACCAGTAGTTAGTAGCAGATTAGTATGTAAAGTTTTTTTTCTTGACTTTCTATCATTTTCGAGTTCACAAAATTCATACTCAAAACATTCAGAGCTATTCTTCAAAGAAATAAAATTAATTTTCATAATATTTATAAATATCTATTGCAACGTTCATACAAACGTTCAAGTACAAATAAAAATTGCATACTGTAATTCTGAAACAGCAGTATAAAATCGTTGAATATTGAACATTGCTTGGTTGAACTAATATAAAACTAGCTGGAACCCGCCTAATTCGACGGTCACTTTATTGACCGTAATGTTTCAAAAATCATCGCATCATTATTTAAGTGTATTTCAAATTAAAACATCTAATATAATTTACTACATTTCGCTTAAAAAAAAAGAAATTCGGAAAAATGCTTATGAATAGAAATACTATATATGACATCACTTTCTACAAAGTACTGTCAATGTGACGTCAAAGTGACTCCAAATAAACAGTTGCTATATTTTTTTTTCTATTTCGTTTAATATCAAGACTACATGTTAGCTGACCCGCCTGGCGCTGACCGGGCCTATGATAATAACCTTAAATAAACCTTAAATCTTAAAACAGGAATAAACTACTACGTCAGAAACGCCAAAGAAAAATTATTGATAATCAATAATTTTTCTTTGGCGTTTCTGACGTAGTAGTTTATTCTTGTTTTAATATTCCAACGCCAAGTCTCCTGCTATTAAACCTTAAATCTGTATGATTTTATATCTTTAACTCGATTTTGTTTGAATTTCTATTTTTAAATGAAAGCATCGCGAAAAAAATAATCAGCTGTAACAAAAAAATTACTTCGAACCGAACGAAACTCTGCCATGTGACTCCGGTGTCTGTTGCAGCGCATACGGCGGCTGCTAATAACAAAAAAAAAAAAAAAAAAAAAAAAAAATCCCAAAAATTAACCTGGAACCCAACGAACCCGCCCGGCTTTGCCGGACCCATGATAATAACCTTAAATGAAACTTAAAATTGTATGATTTTTATCTTTAACTCGATTTTGTTTGAATTTCTATTTTTAAATAAAAACATCGCAAAAAATAAAAATAAAAATAAAAATAAAAATAAAATAATAATAATAATAATAATAATAATAATAATCAGCTGTAACAAAAAAAATTACCTCGAACCGAACGAAACTCTGCCTTGTGACTCCGGTGCCTGCGGAAGTGCATACGCGGGCCGCTAATAACACAAAAAAAAAAAAAAATCCCAAAAATTAACCTGGAACCGAACAAACCCGACCGGCGTTGCTCGGGCCCATGATAATAACCTTAAGTGAACCATATGATTTTATATCTTTAACTCTTTTTTGTTTGAATTTCTATTTTTTAATGAAAGCATCGCGAAAAAAAATAATCATCTGTAACAAAAAATTTACCTCAAACCGAACGGAACTCGGGCTCGTGACCCCAGTGCCTGCGGCAGCGTATATGCGGGCCGCTAATAACACGAAAAAATTCTCAAAAATTAACCTTGAACAGAATGAACCTCTGATTCGTGTTTCCGCTGCCTGTGGCTGAGGCACTGTATAGCAGGCATGCAACGCACGCCCTGCAAAATCCACTTTCCTCCACCAAGGGCGCAGTATTTTGTATACGAACATCACCAATCGCCTTGAATTTCCAAGACCTTTCAAATAAGGTGCCACATGGTGGTGTCAACTGCAAAATCCTTTAGTTGCACTTTCCGCCGCCATGGGGCACAGTGTGTTCTGTACGAGCATTACCAACGGTCAGGAAATACCAAGACCTTTAAAATAAGGTGTAACATGATAGGGCTATTGCAAAATCACCTAATTCCTTTTTTCCCACCAGGGGGCGCACTATTTTGCATACAAACATCCCCAATCAACATGAAATTTTAAGACCTTTAACACCAATCGTCTTGAATTTCCAAGACCTTTCAAATAAGGTATCAGGCCCACCAGCGGCCGAGCGGTTCTGCGCTCAAAGCTGGTAGACGTGAGGTGCCGGGTTCGATCCCAGGTCGCGCTCGTCGGCCTAGCCGTTCGGAGTTTTCCGTGGTTTTCTCCGAAACTTGCGTAAATACGGGCTAGGACCCCTTAGAAAGACCTCCACGGAAGGCACTCCCCCTCAGGCCCAGGACCTACAGCAGTCAATCGGCCTTAATCCTAAACACCAAACACCAAACATCAAATAAGGTATCCCATGGTGGTGTCAACTGCAATATCCTTTAGTTGCACTTTCCACCGCCAGGGGTCGCAGTGTGTTCTGTACGAACATTACCAACGGTCAGGGAATACCAAGATCTTTAAAATAAGGTGTAACATGATAGGGTCTATTGCAAAATCACCTAGTTCCATTTTTCCCACCAGGGGGCGCACTATTTTCCATACAAACATCCCCAATCAACATGAAATTTTAAGAACTTTATCACCAATCGTCTTGAATTTCCAAGACTTTTCAAATAAGGTATCACATGGTGGTGTCAACTGCAATATCCTTTAGTTGCACTTTCCACCGCCAAGGGGCAGAGTGTGTTCTGTAGGAACATCACAAACGGTCAGGAAATACCAAGACCTTTAAAATAAGGTGTAACTTGATTAACATGATAAGGCCTACTACAAAATCACCTAGTTCCAGATTTCACCACCAGGGGGCGCCGTATATCGTATACAAACATCCCCAATTAACATGAAATTTCAAGATCTTTAAAATGAAACGCTACATGTGTGGGTCTAGAACGGATTTCCCTCTCAAACTAATCCCCCCCCCCTCTAAATCTACTTTACCCCTTTTTTCCCCCCTTTAAAATCGAAAATTCCAACATCGCGTAAATTGATCTTTTAGTATTCGAGTCTAGTGCCCCCCCCATGTACAAATTCTTCACCGTGAAGTAATTTGGAGCTGAGTTAAGCTCGCATACGTGTTTTTAACCCCTGTCCCCCAGGGGGGGGAACAGTTAGACTTTTTATATTTTTCTCTTTTCATAACACATCTACAGACCAAGACGTGCTTTTAGACACCTCAACCAAATTTTTACACCTAACCGTTCTCTCAATTTAGTGGAGACAGACAAAAACACGTTTCAAATTCATATATAGATGCTTTAAAAAAGAAAGAAAATGTTTTTGGTTCGTGAATGTTTTCAAAACTTATTGGGTACTTGCTTTTTAATATAAATTGCTTTTGACGATAAAGTTTGTGAACAATAACAAAGTTTCCAAAAGAAAACATAGATATAATAAAAATAAGACAAGCAATTGCGTACGCTAGAGAGCTCGAGAATCTTATAGCCGTTACCCACAGGTTCATTGTAGTCGCTTTTTTGTTACCACTGACTATAGGGGAATGTCCTATCTGTATATTAATCGGTGTATTGCAATACTTTAATATGCAACTCACTATTAAAAAGGTGAGACATTGCGCCAAATTTATAAAAATATTCAATGCAGGTACATTGACTTAATATTTGCCCCTTGTTTTTAATTAAACTTTTATTTATTTATTTATTTATATTCTAAATGGGGTTTTTCGGTAAAAACAATCAAGTTTGGAATTGTGCACACTGAATACATTTTTAATAAAAAAAAAAATAATAAATAAATAAATAAAAAATGTAAAAATTAAAGCAAAACAGGATACAAAATTACAGCGATAACACTTCATAAATCGCCATTATTTATGTTATTTCAAAAGAAAACCCCATGAATAAAAATAACCAAATGTAATTTCTAACTCTCAATAATAATAAATTGTACGAGTGTTTTCCGAATATTTATGAAGCATGAACTTTCAATATCGATTTTTCAAACAACAAATAGAATGGTTCTGTAGATTGTTATTTATAACGCATAACCGAATCATATGAATAACTTTTACTAGAGAAAGGCTGAATACATTTCTATTTATCACTTAAAATTTCTAGAGGTAATAAATTATTTATATCGCTATCAGCTGTATTCCATGCTATGCAAAACTTTCGCTAGTCATCTGTTTATATAAATAACTCTAGAATGCGTGTTTCCTTACTTAGATTTATTTTAGGAAAACCACATAAATCATAGACTTTCTAGAATTTCGCTTGAAATATATAGAAGTTAGATTAAATTGATACGTATCTCAGTATTTTCGAAAATAGATTACTTGTAAACTTTGAGCCGTTATAAGTAACACCGTTCGTAAATACAATTTTCAGCTTAATATAAATTAGACACTTTTTAGCACAATAAATGATAAAATGCTAACACATTTTTAATAAAACTAGTTTTAGCATTTTTAAAGGTATTTTTAATGCTAAAAGCATAACAATTTTGTCACAATTAAATATTTTTATGGATCTTTTAAACTTAACTACATTCTATAATTTCTATTTAAAAATTACAAAAAATACACTAAGAAAACATGTAAGATAGGGGAGACCAGTGTACCTAGGGCCGCTTTTTTTCAGTACCCAAAAACAGAGCCCTTGATCTGTTTAAAATTATCAAGTTGATATGTACATATCTTTAGGACTAATTAATTTCAATTGGGATTAATATAAATACGTAAAATAATAAATTTCGACAAGTAGAAGGTTTTTAAAAAAACTTCACTCATGGCCCTAGGTACAACATCCTCATTGTACCTGGGCCAGACCACATTTTACCTACAGCCGCTTTTTTTCAATGCACAAAATCAGAGCCCCTGATCTGTTAAAAATCATAAAACACATATGTACATATCTTTAGGACTAATTACTTTTATAATTGAGATAAATAACTATAAACACTTAAAATAATAAATTCTAACAAATAGAAGGTTATCAAGTAATATTCACACAATGTCCTAAGTACAGCACGCTCATTGTACCTAAGGTCAGACCACATCGTACTTAGGGGCAGACCTCATTGTACCGTGGGGCAGACCTCATTGTACCGAGGGCCATTCTCTCAAAATTAGATTTCAATTTGTAATGAATAGAAAATAAGCATATAAACATAAAAAAACAATATCAAGTAATATATTTATTTATCACATAACAATTCTCATGTTGCCTTAATTTGAAACACGGAATTTTTCACTCCGTGATTTTTCACACCTTCATTTTTTTTTTTTTTTTTTTTTTTTTTCAATTTCTTTTTTTTTTCTGGAGTGTCTCTTGGATTTTTAGATCTCCCTGGCTTTTGGCCACATCTTTTCTTTGATATACGAGCTTATGCTTAGGTTCGTACCTGTTCAAGCATGAAACACGAAAAGATGTTAGATGTTGAAGGTTTCAAAATTTACAGAGACATCCAGTTCTATCATTGATGGTTCACTTTCTCCTTGGAAAATCTTTTTTTTTTTTTTTTTTTTTTATGGGGGGGATCTTGCCTGTCGGTTACATATCAACTTAAGTATTCATCCTCACTGAATATGTTTTGATTCACTGGCCATATTACAGATACACGAAAGCCTGATAGAATGTTTACAGGAGTAAAGGCCGACGGATAGGACTTGCCAACATTTTCAGCAATGTCATATATACTGATTGATTTTCCATAATTTACCAGCATCCAATTATTACAGGCTGTACTGTAGTATTTCTTAAAAGGTCCAAACACATCTCTGTCCTATGGTTGAAGCTTATGATTGGTGGAGAGTTGAAGCAATATCCCTCATAAAACAATATATTTCATTTAATTATAAAAGTTTTTTAAATAAATTGTGACAACATGAAGAATATACTATTATATAAGAGCAACTGCACTTAGGGCCATCGAAATGAAAGAAAAATATTTGACTTACCTTTGTAAAATAGCAAAAGAAATGTGCTGCAAAATTTTACTTCAAACCATGTAAATTATTTTTCTACATGTAACTTGTCAAAACTTTCTCCTCAAAGGTTCCAATGCAGTTGTAAAAGTAACAACTGGTGTTGTTACTCGCCCAACTGAGTATTAAAACTTAATATTATTCAAATAAAATGGGGTGGCCCTAGGTACACGGGTCTCCCCTACTGTTTACAAAGAGTGCATGAATACACATATTTAATAAATTCTCTTTAGAAAAAATATATTACTTATTTCAATAATTAATATAATGAAAATTGTACTTTATGCAATTTTTACAGTATGTAATAGTAAAATGTAATAAAGCACAGATATATATTTATCTATATTTTAATTATAAATAGCCTCATGTTAATAATATTTAATATTTCAAATATTAATAATATATATTGATAACATTACAAAAATATGCCATAAAAAGTATACTATATACAAAAGAAAAAAAATGTGTACAATTTTGAGAAAATCTAAATAAAAAAAAAATATTTCATATTCGGTCTAATCTGTTTAATTCCTTCTTAAAAGAATTTAAAGATTCCCGGAGATAATTTTTAACTGTTTAAGATTGCTAAATATATTTATCTGATTGTCGTATTGATAAATTATATTTAGCCTTTGATAAAGTTACCTGCATTATATGAGTGTAATTTTCATCTAATATTATTCCCATTTTATTTATCTTTTAATGAATCTGAAATACTCATTTAATGAATGTACTCCCCTTAATCATGTACATAGTTGACATTTTGTCAAAAGTTTTTTTTTTTTCCTTAAGATTTCAAATGCAGGATTTAACTTAGTTTTAATGAACATTACTTTTACCGAAAGAAAATTACTCTTCATTGGTTGAAGTGATATTCAATAAATTACAAATTAGAATTTGTGATGCGAAAAACAATGAAAATAGAAAGCTGGGTATGGTTGAGATATTATAGAAATATTGAAATGGCTACAGGATATTCATTGGTTTCACACGCTTTTACTAGAAAAACGAATCTAAATGATCAATATATTTCAAATCCAACTAATTTCAAATCCTATCTTAAGAGAGTGACATAGAAAATATTAAGTTACAACTGAAGGGGCTAATTTAAGTTACATCGTCACGTCAGTAGAAATTCTTTAAATTTATTTTGAAGGCTGAGTTTTATGCAATTACTTGTCTTTGATTCATTCAGTAAACTATGCTTATTTAAAATGACATAACTGCAATAATTTCTGGCGTACACAGGTCATAAACATCTGCTCTCACAAGAGAAATTTTATTCAATAAAATGTAATGCTTTATCAACTTGTGCAATAATATCGTATTCTGGTAAATAAAAAAATGTATTTATGTAACCAGTGAAATGTATTTATGTAACTAGTGGATTATGCAACGTGACTTAAGGCCGTACATCAGCCAGATTCCCTCTTTCAATACAGGTCAGAAACATCCGCTCTCACAAGAGGAATTTTATTTAATAAAATGTAATGCTTTATCAACTTGTGCAATAATATCGTATTCTGTTAAATAAAAAAATGTATTTATGTAACCAGTGAAATGTATTTATGTAACTAGTGGATTATGCAACATGACTTAAGGCCGTACATCAGCCAGATTCCCTCTTTCTTTCTTCCCATGTTATCCAATGGGATTTTCATTGTTTCGTTTTATAAGAATATCTCTTTCATTTTTAGTGAGATATTCTTATAAAACGAAGCAGTGAAAATCCCAATGGATAACATGGGAAGAAAGAAAAAGGAAATCTGGCTGATGTACGGCCTTAAGTTACGTTGCATAATCCACTAGTTACATAAATATATATATATATATATTACTCTTTGAATACGTCGCCTTTTAGCACAGTGAGTAATTAAATAAAAATAAAATAAAAATAAAAATAATTAAATACTTTGTTTAGAGATTCAAACTTATATTCCTAAATGTACTTAATGTAATAAAATATTTATTTTATTTATTTTATTTTATTATTATTATTATTTATTTATTTATTCATTTATTTATTTTCAAAAAAATTTCCAGTAAGCTAAAAGGAGTAAACAATAATTCAAAGAGTAATATTCAAAAACCAGAATTCAAAAAACTTCATTTTCAATGAGATATCCTTATAAAATGAAGCAACATAAACGAAACATCCTGGGAGATCCCAGGATAACACGGGAAGAAAGAAAAATGGAATCTGACCTTATGACATTATTAAATATATAGAATTGCCAAGTCTTTAAATTTTTGAATAGTACTTTTATTAAAAATAATCACAGTCTTATTGTATTATTTAAGAATTTAAAGAAATTAGAAAAAGATATATTAAAACATAGTGGTATAAAAAAAAAAAAAAAAAAAAAAAAAAAAAAACTACGGGGTAGTTACTAATATATATGGATAATTCTATATAAATATAGTGTCGGTCATACACAGAAAAAATAATATTTTACAAAAGTAATCACTATCATATTAATATACTGTAAATATGCTTAAATATCTCTATATAATAACAGCGGCAGATAATTTTATTTTTCTTTGTAACTTACACTACATTCTGTCATGGAATTACCCATGCATAACTAAACTGATACAGCATGATTAACAAAATAAAATTTCAGTAAAAAATGATTTTTTAAAGTTAGAAGCTTTATATTGAGAAGCCCTAAATATCATAAAAGGAAATTTATTCTGGCGAATACATGCTACGAAGAAATAACACTAAGAAAATTTTTGAGAAAAATATAGGTACTTTCCTTTTACAAGAGATGAAAATTTTTTAATGTTCAAAATATTTTTAAAAGCTTTCGAGACCAATATTCTTAATTATTAGTTTTTGTATAATCATTCTTTAGTTCAGAAATGTCAAATGTCTTGAAAGCTTTTTAAAATATTTTAAACATTAAAAAAATTTCCTCTCTTTCAAAAGGAAAGTACCTATATTTTTCTCTAAAATTTTCTTAGTGTTGAAACTTTCATTTCTTTGTAGCATGTATTTGCCAGAAAAAAAATTATTTTATGCTCTTTTGGGCTTCACAATAATAGCTTCTAACTTTAAAAAATGATTTTTTACTTAAATTTTATTTTGTGCTTTTTAGTTACAATAAAGGAAAAAGCTTCTTAAAAAACCAATTAAAATTTCTCAGGATATTTTGTAGACAACGGAAGATTTTCGCCTATCAAATGACTTTTTTTTTTTTTTTTCGATTATTTATCTGCAAAAAAGTACTATATCTTCATTCGGGGACCGAATCCCGGACCATCGCGTTATCAGCATGACGCTCTAACCAAAAGTCTAAGAGCTGCTAAGAAAAATTATAGAACATTCTAGAATAATGTAACACATACAAAAGGAATATTGTTCTCGAACGCTTTTTAAAATATTTGGAATATTTAAAAATTTTCATATTTTGCAAATATGAAATATCTATATTTTTCTTTAAAATTTCCTTGTTGTTGAAACTTTTATGATTTTATAGCATGTATCTGCAAGAATAAATTTTTATTTTAGGCATTTTAGGGCTCTACAATAATTAAAAACTTTAAATGGTATTTTCATTTATTTATTTATTTATATTTATATTAATTAATTAATCTTTATTTTTATTTTTACTGAAATTTTTATTTCGTGTGTTTAATAACTCAAAAAAAAAAAAAAAAAAAAAAAAAAGCTTCTTTAAAAAACCATCAAAATTCCTTAGGACACTGTGTAGGCAATGAAAGATTTTCTTTTATCAATTGACATCGTTTCTTTTAATTATCTACAAAAAAGTAACACATCGGATTGCGCGGATAGGACCCATCAGCATCGCTTTATCACCATGATGCCCTTACCAAATGTGCTATTGACCGCCGAAAAAGGTTGTTTAAATTTATATTACAGTGGAGGCGCCTTCTTTTTCAGAATGGCACAAAGGCACGATGAAAAAATACAATTTCAATAAAAAGCTTCTAAAAGATTATATATATATATATATATATATATATTTAACTTTTTATTTTATGCTTTTTAGTATCTAAAAAAAAAGCATCTTAAAAGAAACTCTTAAAAAATTTTTAGAATACTCTGTAAACATTTTCTTTTATCAATTGGCACACTTTCAATTAATTACCAGCAAAAGTTAACGCATCGATCCTTCGGGGATTGAACTCACCACCATCGTATTAGCAACTTGACGCTCTAATCAACTGAGCCAACGAGCGAATATAAGGACTGATGACATTTACTTTAAAGTTGAGGTGCCTTATTTATCAGCGTGACATGAAGACGCGATAATGAAACCCAATTTCAAGAAAAAGCTTCTAAAAAGCTTCTAAAAAATTATTTATTTATTTTTATTTAAATTTTTATTTTGTGCTTTTTAAAAACTAGATAAAAAGCTATTTAAAAAAGATCTTCAAAAGTTATTAGGATACTGTGTTCACAGCGAAATATTTCCTTTTATCAACTGACACTTTTTCTATTAATTTTTTGAAAAATTAACATGACACTCTAACCGACTGAGCCATTAAGGGATAGATACAAGGAATTGCTTCTTCTTCTTTTTTTTTTTTTTCTTTAAGGGGAAGTGTTTTGTTTTTTAGCGTGACAGAAAACGCGATGACAAATTCAACTTCATGTAATAATATAATATATATAACTTCTAAAAATATTTATTTATGTATTTTGTACTTGAAACTTTTTTTTTTTTTTTTTTTTTTTTTTGAGATTTTTAATATCTAAAATATTTAGTGTTTTCTAATATCTAAACAAATAAAAAAAAAGAAAAAAATTCTTAAAAAAACATTCGAAAATTCTTAAGATAATGTGTAGTCAACGAAAAATTTTCTTTTATCAGTTGACACCTTTTCTACTAATTATCCTCAATAATTAACAAGCCGGACCTTCGGAGGACCGAACTCTCAACCATCGCTTTATTAAAGTCACGCTCTCATAGGTACCAAGTCTCTTCAAGGGAGACTTCAAACCGGAAAATTTTATAGTTATTTTCGGCAATATTAATCGTCGAAAACATATATAACATATTCCATTTAAAAATACTAGTGTCAATTCTGATTTAAAAGTTAAAAATGTTGGCAGCTCTGCGCTCTAACCAACTGTGCAACGGAGCCACAAACGGAATGGCTTATATTTACTTTAATTTTTTACTAGCGTGACACGATGACAGAGTCAATTCATATAAAAAGCTCCTAATAAAATAAAATCATCAATCACTAAACTGCAATGACTGTAATATGGTATACTATTACTATGAATTATAATCTATGAGGGGTAAGTTTAAGATAATTAAATTTTAATAGAAATCTTTAATATGTTTTCTATTAATTATTTGCGGTTAATTTTTTGGAAAATAGTATTAGAAAATAGTGGTGGTTATTCTTAAAAATAAATAAATAAATAAATAAAAATTTTTAACTATGTAATGGGTAATTATAGTCTATTGAGTTCTTTTCGTTCCGCATTTTTCACAACCAGTAATTGCGAATTGTCATTCTTATTGTACTTAAATGCTGAAAACTACTAGAAGACTATCAAAAGTATCTATGTTAAGCAATTGTAATAGAAAAAATGCCGAATACAAACACCTCGGATTCTATTCTAGAAAAAAAAAAAAAAAAAAAAAAAAAGATAGATAGATCACGTTTCCATTATATTATAAGGTTGAGAAGTTATTCAAGAATTATACGAAGCTTAAAATATATCACATTCATATTTTATTTAAAGTTATTTCACTCGCCCTATTTTAACTAAGTATAGCACAAAATTTTATATTTTTACTTTATATTTATCAAATGCCTAGTTATAATAAAATATGAAATTATTCCGGATCATTGTTAGTACTCTTTAACTACATTTCTTGCAACCATGGAAGCCTCTGCGCAAGTGCGGATTCAACGAGTCCACTAGTAAAATAGGGGAGACAAGCTTTTCGTTGAGAGAAAATAAGCGATAAGGGAATACCGAATGACTGGATGCTTACTAAATTCAAACCTGTTGGTCAACTTGGAAACCCTCCAAGATTTTCGACTCGTCCTCACTGCTAGGCGTAGGAAACGTGGTTACACTATACGCCTTCTTTGCAAAATAGAATTTTTGTAAAATATTATTCTGCAGTATGTGATTCGAAATAAATATAAAGAAGATTATTCTTCAAAAATACAAATTAAAAAAAAAAAAAAAAAAAAAAAAAAAAAGGTGGTACTGACAACGCCCCAGAATAAAATAGGAAAGTTGTCAACTCCGGTGAATGTGTTATAAGTACCGCAATTTTCAGCATATGATTTGTAGTTAAAATATGTCATTCTTCCACCAGAAATTTTATCGAACAGAAAAATCTATATTTTTTCGAAGAAATATCTAGTACAGATTTAACTTTAAATGTCAATTAAAATTTCTTTTGCAAAACAGACTTATCTGACCTGCGGTTTATACACTGAAAATTACGGTATCACAAAATAAATAAAAATAATAGACGTGATAAAATATTTAAATTAAATATGGATTTAAAACTGTGACATAACTTAAAACAGGAGACTGACATTTTTAAGTGTCTGTAAATTACAATTTAAAACATCACATTTTTTTTTTTTTTATATAATGTGTATGCAACATATTTTAATTTTTTAAATAATTTTCTTTAATATAAGTAAATTAATAACAATTTTAAATAATTTGATCATTTAGAATAGAATCGCATTGTCCATAATTATTCAGTTTTGAGGTATCTATTATCTTTCAATCCTTAATTACAGTACAAAATTTTATCTTACGTTTTAAAGCAAGCATTTACATATCGTCATGCTAAAAAAATAAATATATATATAAATAAATAAATAAAAAGAATCATTTTTTAAATAAAAGTATAATGTGAATCTGGAAAGACATTAATCTACTTTTAACAAAAGCGCTTATATGCAATAAAATAATTTTACGTTTGATAGCATCCCACTAAAATTGTGAATTATCTGAAAAACTAAAAGATAATCATCACACTTACTTCTTTTATGTGATTATATGTTGCTCGTTAACGAAAAGGCCGATTCAAAAAGACGATTTCACTTAAAAAAAAAAAAAAAAAAAATGCAAATAACTTTAATAATAATGATTCAAGTCCTGAGTTTGAAATTCGTTTTTTAAACTAGAGAGATTAACAGCTTATCTTAAAGATTTTTCGAAAGAAAAATATTTAATATAACATTTTTTTATTCTGAACTTAATTTGCTTGCAGGAAAAATTTTACAGATTAGTTTTAATATGTTTCTTTTCAATGCTTGGGAAAGAATAAGGATCTTATGAAATGTCTAACAAATTAGAACAAGAATTAGATATTAAGACATATATTATTCCTATCTTAAAACTATATAATATATATATATATATATATATATATATATATATATATCGGAAATTATTAAATAAATTCAAACTTAAAAGAGTGTTATAAAAATTTTTACATCTATCCCAAATAAAATTATTCTACTTTCTATAAAAGTATTTAGCAGGTAATTATAAGCGTAACAAGTACAAAACTTTGAATAATCGTAATAAAATACAAGAACTCGCAACAATTGTTTTGGGTCGAAAGAAGAAAACGACACTTCGTCAGGCGAACCATCGTGTTTTCTTTCGCCCTGAAACAATTTTTGCGAGTTCTACCATTTTATGGTTTCTCATCCCTAGGACTCTTATAGGGATGACGAATTTCTGCCTTTATTTTTAACACTATTTTCATACAGAAATCTTTGTGGTATATTTATAGTAATGTGTTGTGATTAAATAAGACAGAGAATATTTTATGAAAATATTGGTAACAAGAAAAGCGAAAATCGATCATCCCTGAAAATGCCCTGAAAAAGGAGCGGGAAGCCCCCACAAATTTTGAAAACGCTGAGATTACAATAAAAAGATATTGACTTAGAAAATTATAGTCAGCAGCACATTTTAAATTAAAACTTTTTACTTGTTCGCTAACATTCTAATTAATATTCCGTAAAACTGCTACAACATCTTTTTATTTTTTGAGTAATTTTCTCCAAATGTAATTCAGGTTAAATAAGAAGAAAAATACTCTAAAATAAGACTAGTTTAAAAAAAAAATAAAAAATAAAGGCGGATACTAACAATTTTACGGAATAATAATTAGAATGCCGACAGGTTTGCTTTTTAAGTTTTTTTCAAAAACTTTTTCATCTTTTTTATAACACTTTGTCATCAGTAAAAAGTAATGTTACATATTGATTGTTTGAAGCTAAGTTTCTGCAAATTCTACAAGAAACATCACTCGCGCATGCGAAACAATCTTCCAAATAAAGACGATGTGTATTAAAAATAAATAAATAAATAAATAAAACTTTGTTTAAGTAAATAAATAAAAAAAATTTTGTCATGCAACAAGAACTGCAAACATCATGTATTTTCATATGATGTTTCAATTTTATCAGAAAATTTTTGTCGTTGAACAGCGAAGAAAAGTTCATACTTGCCAACCATCTCATTATGAACAGTACAATATTTAGTACCAGTCTTTTTTTTTTTTTCCACACCAATAACATTTTAGAGTAATTTTAGTCTTATTTAATCGTAACAACATTTGGAGAGAATAACTCTAAAAATATAGTGGAGTGAGAAAAGGGGCGTTTTTTTAGGGGAAGTTAACAATTGTGCGGTTATTAATGAGATGGTTGGCAAGTATGCAAGTTCGCCATTAGGTAAAACTTTTGCTAAAATATTTTACTTTAGTATATCCTTTCAGCGTTAGCCGTTTTTCAGTATATCTGTTTAATGATTCATAAAATTAATACTATGCACAGTATAAATATGAAACTTTAATACTGTATACTACACATACTTATTAATATTATTTACTCAAAAAAAGCAACATATATTTCAAAATTCAGCTATACCAACCTTTTATTTTGACTATCCATGACAGAAAAAGACGGGCTTAACGCTTAAAGGGTTAAATGGAAATTATACATGAAATAGTAAAATAGAAATACTAAAAAACTAAATACATATTTGAAAAAAAAATATGTACATACTAAAATAATAATAATAATAATTGCAAATTAATAAAAATAAGTTATTGTGTATTAATTTATTAAACCTTAAAAATTTGTTTTAATAAAATATTAATTTAAAATTTGCCTTTTTAAAATATTACTTTACAAATAAATATGAAATATAGAATTTATGACGCTCCTACTTTAAAAGGTTTGAAATAAGAAGTTACTTTAAGAATTCTACTAGTTTCATTCCCTCGAGTGAACTTGTTAAGAACTCCCTTTCAACGAATTTCGTTTCTTTTTTTAAATTCCGAATCAAAATATTTCACTTTCTATTCAATTTGAGAAAGATAGTTTCCTGTTAAATCATAGCTTCTTATATCTTATTGTCAATGATGGTTTTTTCTTTAGATTTTTCAAGTTTGATAACTATGCTTAATATTTTATGAAAAAGTTTTTATCAAATAAATAAATGGTACAGAATCCATTACTTAGAGGTTATATTTTTAATGGTGATTCTAACTGTATCACATAATTTTCACATTTACGCAAGATAAAGATTATAAGGAAAAGATAAATTACTAATTATCATTGCAGATCTGCCAACTTTTTAATTTATTCCGTAACATTGTTAGCACCCTCCTTTTCTTGACACCATTTTCTTTGTACATCTTTCTCAAATTTGAAATTTCAGTTAAATAAGAAAAAAATTGCTCTTAAAAAAGTTTTTTGAGAAAGGAAAGTCGTGTTTGAACAATACTACGGAATAAATTAAAGTGTTAGCAGCCCTGCAATTGTCGATACTGTCAAAAAAAGGGCCTAAGCATCAGGCTTAAAAAAAAAAAAAAGAAAAAAAAGAAAGAAAGAAAACAATGTATGATTTAGGAGGGGGGGGGGGGAGAGAATCTGAGTATTCGTGTTTAACCTCTCAAGTGCCGTAGTCTTATATCTATTCCAGAGGAATTTACCGCATCCAAGGGTGCAAAAGTTTATATCTCTTTCGTGGTGCAAGATTTTTTTTTTTATGTCTATCATACTTGTACAGAAAATTTTAAAGATTGGATATGATAGAAATTATTTATAAGAAATAATGGTGTATGACTTCCGTCTTAAGACGGAAATTCTTTCATCATCAACTACATCAATTGCTGAGTATAAAATTTAAATGATTTAAAAGTTACTAATTTATTTATTTATTTTTTTATTTTTTCTAAATACAGTAATGTTTTAGAGAAAAGCCAAAAAGAGTAGGGGACTTATTGTTTAAAAAGTTGATTAGTTTCAGGTGTCCTATTCCCGCCCGTTTTTCAAGAAACTTTCAGGGATAAGAAATTTTTGCCTTTTCTGCAACCACTATTTTTATAGAGAAATCATTATTGGACTTTTTAGTAATGTATCGTAATATAATAGGATAGAGATTATTGTAATCAAAACTGGTAGCAAAAAAGAAGAAATCTCTTATCCCTGAAAGTGCCCTGATAAAGAGGCGGGGAGTACGACCCTTTGTGGTTGATTGTGTGGATAAAGGCCGATTTATTGCACAGGGTCCGAGGCCTACCCCACTAAAAATAATCTCAAAATTTTCTTTAAAAAAAATCTGCAGAATATCTTAAGTTATTTGGCCCACTTCTTAAGCCTATATGTTCTGAAGAAAATCTACAGAATATAATCTTCATATTTTTTTCAAAATATATAGGCCTAAGAAGTGGGCCAAATAACTTAAGATATTCTGCAGATTATAGTTTTTTTAAGTTAATCTTAAAATTATTTTCAGTGTGATCTACAGAAAAGTTTTGCATTCAAATCAGATGGAAGATAATTATAAATGAAATAAAGTATAAAGTCTTTTCAAATTTAATATTTTATTCATTTAGATTATTTTAAATACTTATTCAAGACAGAAAGAGAAGGTTTAGAAGAAATTATATATTACTAAATTATGACATTTTGCATAAGACAGATCTGTTCACACACACACACACACATATATACATATATATATATATATATTGTATCTCAGCTACTAATTAAAATAATTTCATAAGTAATACATCATTTGAAAGATTTGTTAATCTGAAACGGAACAGCAGATTGCAGAAATTTCTACCGCAAGATGGAGCTGTAATATTTTAAAATTTCAATATTTCAAATTCTAATTATGATTATGATTAAATTATTTTTAATGCATCATTCGAAAGATATTTTAAAGTTCTTTTATATTATCGAAAGTGGAATTCGAGATTTCACCTGATTTACACGTTTTAAGGTCTCCTGATTAGGTCTTCTTTTGCATCTCAGCTAATTGAGTTAGACCGTTCAAAAATGGTATATGTAGGTTAATTAGGGGGGCTGGAAAGGTGGAGAAGGAACAGGCACACACAGCGCGCAAAGAACTGCGCTGACAAAGGCAGTGGAGACCCGGTAGAACTTTTTACCCGACGAGAAATGATTTTTTAAATTTTCTTTTCTTAAGAATAAAAGTTTGATTTCAGAAGGAATATGTGCATACACCGCACGTATATCTTCACACATACAAGTAAAGCATGCATGGGTTGCGACCCGGTGCGAGTTTTTACCCGATGAAAAATGATTTTTATTTTATTTTCTTGATAATAAAAGTGTGAATTGAGAAGGAATATGCGTACACAGTGCATGCATTATTAAGATTATGTATGCAATAATACAGTAATTTTTATGAAAATTTTTTTAAATGACACTTCGTTTTAATCGACAATACAGTCGAACCTTGTTAACGTGAATCTCAAGGGTGGTAACTGATCGCTTCATGTTATCAGTAGTTCATACTATCAGTAACTCGAAAACTAATCTTCCTGTTGACAGGGATTGTGGAAACAGTTCACATGAAAAGTAATTCACGTTAAGCGTGTTCCCGTTAACGAGGTTCGACTATATTCGGTAGCTTGCAAAAAGGGATTTGAGCCATTAATGAGAATTTTTTTAGTTAAAAGTAGATTTTGTTACTCATTTTTGAAATAAATAACATATAAAAGTTGTATAAACTATTGAAATTCAGTATTATTGATGAATTTTTAGTTTTTTGTGAAAAAAAGTAAACAGATATTTTACGATATTTATGTTTTGCATAATTTTGAACGTTGAGCAATTTTCTTGCAAAAATTTATTTACAATATTCATAAAAGGTTTATTTGAAGTATGAATCATTATTGTTTTACCTTATCGAGGTCAAATATGCAATAATATTGGTATTTCCTTGGAAATTTCTAAAAAATAACACTTGGTTTTCATCGCCAACATTCGGTAGTTTACAAATATTGATTTTAACCATTACTAAGAAATATTTTTGATAAAGAGGAATTCTAATGCTCAATTTTGAAATAAATAGTACATAACTGTATTTTCAAGGTCTAAAATTTAGTTTTATTCATGAATTTTCAGTATACTTTCAAAAAATGCAAAACAAACACTTGAAAAATTTTCTGTTTGTAAAAATTTGTAATGCTGAGCAAATTATTTGTTAGCATATGGTAAAAATGTTCATATAGGCATAATTGAAGTGTAATTCATGATTATTTTGCCTTATTCAGATGAAATATAGAATAACAAAGGGATTTTCATGGAAATTTTAAAAAATAACACTTAATTTTCATCGTCTTTATTCGCTCCGTCCCAGAAATTAATTTAAGCCATTAGTAAGAAATCTTTTTGTTAAAAATGGACTTTGTTATTCACTTTTGAAGTAAAAATAACATGTACAAGTTTTATAAACAACTGAACTTAGTTTTATTGCTGAATTTTCAGTATTTTGTGAAAAAAAAGTGAACAGATATTTTACGATTTTTATGTTTTGCACAATTTTGAATGTTGATCAAATTTCTTGTAAAAATATGTTTAAAATATTCATAAATGGTTTAATTGAAGTATAAATCATGATTGCTCTTTGCCTCATTAAGATTACGTATGTAATATAATACAGTAATTTTCATGGAAATTTTAAAAACTGACACTTCGTTTCCATCGTCAATATTGTCGAACCTCGTTAACATGAATCTCAAGGGCGGTAACAGATCTCTTCATGTTACCAGTAGTTAATACTATCAGTAACTCGAAAACTAATCTTCCTGTCGACAGAGATTGTGGAAACAGTTCACGTTAAAAGTAATTCACGATAAGCGTGTTCACGTTAACGAGGTTCGACTGTATTCGGTAGCTTGCAAAAATGGATTTGAGCCATTAGTGAGAATTTTTTTAGTTAAAAATAGATTTTGTTACTTATTTTTGAAATAAATAACATATAAAAGTTGTATAAACTATTAAAATTCAGTATTGATGAATTTTTAGCTTTTTGTGAAAAAAAGTAAACAGATATTTTACGATATTTATGTTTTGCATAATATTGAACGTTGAGCAATTTTCTTGCAAAATTTTTTTTACAATATTCATAAAAGGTTTATTTGAAGTATGAATCATTATTGTTTTACCTTATCGAGGTCAAATATGCAATAATATTGGTATTTCCTTGGAAATTTCTAAAAAATAACACTTGGTTTTCATCGCCAACATTCGGTAGTTTACAAATATTGATTTTTAACCATTACTAAGAAATATTTTTGATAAAGAGGAATTCTAATGCTCAATTTTGAAATAAATAGTACATAACTGTATTTTCAAGGTCTAAAATTTAGTTTTATTCATGAATTTTCAGTATACTTTCAAAAAATGCAAAACAAACACTTGAAAAATTTTCTGTTTGTAAAAATTTGTAATGCTGAGCAAATTATTTGTTAACATATGGTAAAAATGTTCATATAAGCATAATTGAAGTGTAATTCATGATTATTTTGCCTTATTCAGATGAAATATAGAATAACAAAGGGATTTTCATGGAAATTTTAAAAAATAACACTTAATTTTCATCGTCTTTATTCGCTCTGTCCCAGAAATTAATTTAAGCCATTAGTAAGAAATCTTTTTGTTAAAAATGGACTTTGTTATTCACTTTTGAAGTAAAAATAACATGTACAAGTTTTATAAACAACTGAACTTAGTTTTATTGCTGAATTTTCAGTATTTTGTGAAAAAAAAGTGAACAGATATTTTACGATTTTTATGTTTTGCACAATTTTGAATGTTGATCAAATTTCTTGTAAAAATATGTTTAAAATATTCATAAATGGTTTAATTGAAGTATAAATCATGATTGCTCTTTGCCTCATTAAGATTACGTATGTAATATAATACAGTAATTTTCATGGAAATTTTAAAAACTGACACTTCGTTTCCATCGTCAATATTGTCGAACCTCGTTAACATGAATCTCAAGGGCGGTAACAGATCTCTTCATGTTACCAGTAGTTAATACTATCAGTAACTCGAAAACTAATCTTCCTGTCGACAGAGATTGTGGAAACAGTTCACGTTAAAAGTAATTCACGATAAGCGTGTTCACGTTAACGAGGTTCGACTGTATTCGGTAGCTTGCAAAAATGGATTTGAGCCATTAGTGAGAATTTTTTTAGTTAAAAATAGATTTTGTTACTTATTTTTGAAATAAATAACATATAAAAGTTGTATAAACTATTAAAATTCAGTATTGATGAATTTTTAGCTTTTTGTGAAAAAAAGTAAACAGATATTTTACGATATTTATGTTTTGCATAATTTTGAACGTTGAGCAATTTTCTTGCAAAATTTTTTTTACAATATTCATAAAAGGTTTATTTGAAGTATGAATCATTATTGTTTTACCTTATCGAGGTCAAATATGCAATAATATTGGTATTTCCTTGGAAATTTCTAAAAAATAACACTTGGTTTTCATCGCCAACATTCGGTAGTTTACAAATATTGATTTTTAACCATTACTAAGAAATATTTTTGATAAAGAGGAATTCTAATGCTCAATTTTGAAATAAATAGTACATAACTGTATTTTCAAGGTCTAAAATTTAGTTTTATTCATGAATTTTCAGTATACTTTCAAAAAATGCAAAACAAACACTTGAAAAATTTTCTGTTTGTAAAAATTTGTAATGCTGAGCAAATTATTTGTTAACATATGGTAAAAATGTTCATATAGGCATAATTGAAGTGTAATTCATGATTATTTTGCCTTATTCAGATGAAATATAGAATAACAAAGGGATTTTCATGGAAATTTTAAAAAATAACACTTAATTTTCATCGTCTTTATTCGCTCTGTCCCAGAAATTAATTTAAGCCATTAGTAAGAAATCTTTTTGTTAAAAATGGACTTTGTTATTCACTTTTGAAGTAAAAATAACATGTACAAGTTTTATAAACAACTGAACTTAGTTTTATTGCTGAATTTTCAGTATTTTGTGAAAAAAAAGTGAACAGATATTTTACGATTTTTATGTTTTGCACAATTTTGAATGTTGATCAAATTTCTTGTAAAAATATGTTTAAAATATTCATAAATGGTTTAATTGAAGTATAAATCATGATTGCTCTTTGCCTCATTAAGATTACGTATGCAATATAATACAGTAATTTTCATGGAAATTTAAAAAACTGACACTTCGTTTTCATCGTCAATATTGTCGAACCTCGTTAACATGAATCTCAAGGGTGGTAACAGATCTCTTCATGTTACCAGTAGTTAATACTATCAGTAACTTGAAAACTAATCTTCCTGTTGACAAGGATTGTGGAAACAGTTCACGTTAAAAGTAATTCACGTTAAGCGTGTTCACGTTAACGAGGTTCGACTGTATTCGGTAGCTTGCAAAAATGGATTTGAGCCATTAGTGAGAATTTTTTTAGTTAAAAATAGATTTTGTTACTTATTTTTGAAATAAATAACATATAAAAGTTGTATAAACTATTAAAATTCAGTATTGATGAATTTTTAGTTTTTTGTGAAAAAAAGTAAACAGATATTTTACGATATTTATGTTTTGCATAATTTTTAACGTTGAGCAATTTTCTTGCAAAAATTTATTTACAATATTCATAAAAGGTCTATTTGAAGTATGAATCATTATTGTTTTACCTTATCGAGGTAAAATATGCAATAATATTGGTATTTCCTTGGAAATTTATAAAAAATAACACTTGGTTTTCATCGCCAACATTCGGTAGTTTACAAATATTGATTTTTAACCATTACTAAGAAATATTTTTGATAAAGAGGAATTCTAATGCTCAATTTTGAAATAAATAGTACATAACTGTATTTTCAAGGTCTAAAATTTAGTTTTATTCATGAATTTTCAGTATACTTTCAAAAAATGCAAAACAAACACTTGAAAAATTTTCTGTTTGTAAAAATTTGTAATGCTGAGCAAATTATTTGTTAGCATATGGTAAAAATGTTCATATAGGCATAATTGAAGTGTAATTCATGATTATTTTGCCTTATTCAGATGAAATATAGAATAACAAAGGGATTTTCATGGAAATTTTAAAAAATAACACTTAATTTTCGTCGTCTTTATTCGCTCCGTCCCAGAAATTAATTTAAGCCATTAGTAAGAAATCTTTTTGTTAAAAATGGACTTTGTTATTCACTTTTGAAGTAAAAATAACATGTACAAGTTTTATAAACAACTGAACTTAGTTTTATTGCTGAATTTTCAGTATTTTGTGAAAAAAAAGTGATCAGATATTTTACGATTTTTATGTTTTGCACAATTTTGAATGTTGATCAAATTTCTTGTAAAAATATGTTTAAAATATTCATAAATGGTTTAATTGAAGTATAAATCATGATTGCTCTTTGCCTCATTAAGATTACGTATGTAATATAATACAGTAATTTTCATGGAAATTTTAAAAACTGACACTTCGTTTCCATCGTCAATATTGTCGAACCTCGTTAACATGAATCTCAAGGGCGGTAACAGATCTCTTCATGTTACCAGTAGTTAATACTATCAGTAACTCGAAAACTAATCTTCCTGTCGACAGAGATTGTGGAAACAGTTCACGTTAAAAGTAATTCACGATAAGCGTGTTCACGTTAACGAGGTTCGACTGTATTCGGTAGCTTGCAAAAATGGATTTGAGCCATTAGTGAGAATTTTTTTAGTTAAAAATAGATTTTGTTACTTATTTTTGAAATAAATAACATATAAAAGTTGTATAAACTATTAAAATTCAGTATTGATGAATTTTTAGCTTTTTGTGAAAAAAAGTAAACAGATATTTTACGATATTTATGTTTTGCATAATTTTGAACGTTGAGCAATTTTCTTGCAAAATTTTTTTTACAATATTCATAAAAGGTTTATTTGAAGTATGAATCATTATTGTTTTACCTTATCGAGGTCAAATATGCAATAATATTGGTATTTCCTTGGAAATTTCTAAAAAATAACACTTGGTTTTCATCGCCAACATTCGGTAGTTTACAAATATTGATTTTTAACCATTACTAAGAAATATTTTTGATAAAGAGGAATTCTAATGCTCAATTTTGAAATAAATAGTACATAACTGTATTTTCAAGGTCTAAAATTTAGTTTTATTCATGAATTTTCAGTATACTTTCAAAAAATGCAAAACAAACACTTGAAAAATTTTCTGTTTGTAAAAATTTGTAATGCTGAGCAAATTATTTGTTAACATATGGTAAAAATGTTCATATAGGCATAATTGAAGTGTAATTCATGATTATTTTGCCTTATTCAGATGAAATATAGAATAACAAAGGGATTTTCATGGAAATTTTAAAAAATAACACTTAATTTTCATCGTCTTTATTCGCTCTGTCCCAGAAATTAATTTAAGCCATTAGTAAGAAATCTTTTTGTTAAAAATGGACTTTGTTATTCACTTTTGAAGTAAAAATAACATGTACAAGTTTTAAAAAACAACTGAACTTAGTTTTATTGCTGAATTTTCAGTATTTTGTGAAAAAAAAGTGAACAGATATTTTACGATTTTTATGTTTTGCACAATTTTGAATGTTGATCAAATTTCTTGTAAAAATATGTTTAAAATATTCATAAATGGTTTAATTGAAGTATAAATCATGATTGCTCTTTGCCTCATTAAGATTACGTATGCAATATAATACAGTAATTTTCATGGAAATTTAAAAAACTGACACTTCGTTTTCATCGTCAATATTGTCGAACCTCGTTAACATGAATCTCAAGGGTGGTAACAGATCTCTTCATGTTACCAGTAGTTAATACTATCAGTAACTTGAAAACTAATCTTCCTGTTGACAAGGATTGTGGAAACAGTTCACGTTAAAAGTAATTCACGTTAAGCGTGTTCACGTTAACGAGGTTCGACTGTATTCGGTAGCTTGCAAAAATGGATTTGAGCCATTAGTGAGAATTTTTTTAGTTAAAAATAGATTTTGTTACTTATTTTTGAAATAAATAACATATAAAAGTTGTATAAACTATTAAAATTCAGTATTGATGAATTTTTAGTTTTTTGTGAAAAAAAGTAAACAGATATTTTACGATATTTATGTTTTGCATAATTTTTAACGTTGAGCAATTTTCTTGCAAAAATTTATTTACAATATTCATAAAAGGTCTATTTGAAGTATGAATCATTATTGTTTTACCTTATCGAGGTAAAATATGCAATAATATTGGTATTTCCTTGGAAATTTATAAAAAATAACACTTGGTTTTCATCGCCAACATTCGGTAGTTTACAAATATTGATTTTTAACCATTACTAAGAAATATTTTTGATAAAGAGGAATTCTAATGCTCAATTTTGAAATAAATAGTACATAACTGTATTTTCAAGGTCTAAAATTTAGTTTTATTCATGAATTTTCAGTATACTTTCAAAAAATGCAAAACAAACACTTGAAAAATTTTCTGTTTGTAAAAATTTGTAATGCTGAGCAAATTATTTGTTAGCATATGGTAAAAATGTTCATATAGGCATAATTGAAGTGTAATTCATGATTATTTTGCCTTATTCAGATGAAATATAGAATAACAAAGGGATTTTCATGGAAATTTTAAAAAATAACACTTAATTTTCATCGTCTTTATTCGCTCCGTCCCAGAAATTAATTTAAGCCATTAGTAAGAAATCTTTTTGTTAAAAATGGACTTTGTTATTCACTTTTGAAGTAAAAATAACATGTACAAGTTTTATAAACAACTGAACTTAGTTTTATTGCTGAATTTTCAGTATTTTGTGAAAAAAAAGTGATCAGATATTTTACGATTTTTATGTTTTGCACAATTTTGAATGTTGATCAAATTTCTTGTAAAAATATGTTTAAAATATTCATAAATGGTTTAATTGAAGTATAAATCATGATTGCTCTTTGCCTCATTAAGATTACGTATGTAATATAATACAGTAATTTTCATGGAAATTTTAAAAACTGACACTTCGTTTCCATCGTCAATATTGTCGAACCTCGTTAACATGAATCTCAAGGGCGGTAACAGATCTCTTCATGTTACCAGTAGTTAATACTATCAGTAACTCGAAAACTAATCTTCCTGTCGACAGAGATTGTGGAAACAGTTCACGTTAAAAGTAATTCACGATAAGCGTGTTCACGTTAACGAGGTTCGACTGTATTCGGTAGCTTGCAAAAATGGATTTGAGCCATTAGTGAGAATTTTTTTAGTTAAAAATAGATTTTGTTACTTATTTTTGAAATAAATAACATATAAAAGTTGTATAAACTATTAAAATTCAGTATTGATGAATTTTTAGCTTTTTGTGAAAAAAAGTAAACAGATATTTTACGATATTTATGTTTTGCATAATTTTGAACGTTGAGCAATTTTCTTGCAAAATTTTTTTTACAATATTCATAAAAGGTTTATTTGAAGTATGAATCATTATTGTTTTACCTTATCGAGGTCAAATATGCAATAATATTGGTATTTCCTTGGAAATTTCTAAAAAATAACACTTGGTTTTCATCGCCAACATTCGGTAGTTTACAAATATTGATTTTTAACCATTACTAAGAAATATTTTTGATAAAGAGGAATTCTAATGCTCAATTTTGAAATAAATAGTACATAACTGTATTTTCAAGGTCTAAAATTTAGTTTTATTCATGAATTTTCAGTATACTTTCAAAAAATGCAAAACAAACACTTGAAAAATTTTCTGTTTGTAAAAATTTGTAATGCTGAGCAAATTATTTGTTAACATATGGTAAAAATGTTCATATAGGCATAATTGAAGTGTAATTCATGATTATTTTGCCTTATTCAGATGAAATATAGAATAACAAAGGGATTTTCATGGAAATTTTAAAAAATAACACTTAATTTTCATAGTCTTTATTCGCTCTGTCCCAGAAATTAATTTAAGCCATTAGTAAGAAATCTTTTTGTTAAAAATGGACTTTGTTATTCACTTTTGAAGTAAAAATAACATGTACAAGTTTTAAAAAACAACTGAACTTAGTTTTATTGCTGAATTTTCAGTATTTTGTGAAAAAAAAGTGAACAGATATTTTACGATTTTTATGTTTTGCACAATTTTGAATGTTGATCAAATTTCTTGTAAAAATATGTTTAAAATATTCATAAATGGTTTAATTGAAGTATAAATCATGATTGCTCTTTGCCTCATTAAGATTACGTATGCAATATAATACAGTAATTTTCATGGAAATTTTAAAAACTGACACTTCGTTTTCATCGTCAATATTGTCGAACCTCGTTAACATGAATCTCAAGGGTGGTAACAGATCTCTTCATGTTACCAGTAGTTAATACTATCAGTAACTCGAAAACTAATCTTCCTGTCGACAGAGATTGTGGAAACAGTTCATGTTAAAAGTAATTCACGATAAGCGTGTTCACGTTAACGAGGTTCGACTGTATTCGGTAGCTTGCAAAAATGGATTTGAGCCATTAGTGAGAATTTTTTTAGTTAAAAATAGATTTTGTTACTTATTTTTGAAATAAATAACATATAAAAGTTGTATAAACTATTAAAATTCAGTATTGATGAATTTTTAGTTTTTTGTGAAAAAAAGTAAACAGATATTTTACGATATTTATGTTTTGCATAATTTTGAACGTTGAGCAATTTTCTTGCAAAAATTTTTTTACAATATTCATAAAAGGTTTATTTGAAGTATGAATTATTATTGTTTTACCTTATCGAGGTCAAATATGCAATAATATTGGTATTTCCTTGGAAATTTCTAAAAAATAACACTTGGTTTTTATCTCCAACATTCGGTAGTTTACAAATATTGATTTTTAACCATTACTAAGAAATATTTTTGATAAAGAGGAATTCTAATGCTCAATTTTGAAATAAATAGTACATAACTGTATTTTCAAGGTCTAAAATTTAGTTTTATTCATGAATTTTCAGTATACTTTCAAAAAATGCAAAACAAACACTTGAAAAATTTTCTGTTTGTAAAAATTTGTAATGCTGAGCAAATTATTTGTTAACATATGGTAAAAATGTTCATATAGGCATAATTGAAGTGTAATTCATGATTATTTTGCCTTATTCAGATGAAATATAGAATAACAAAGGGATTTTCATGGAAATTTTAAAAAATAACACTTAATTTTCATCGTCTTTATTCGCTCTGTCCCAGAAATTAATTTAAGCCATTAGTAAGAAATCTTTTAGTTAAAAATGGACTTTGTTATTCACTTTTGAAGTAAAAATAACATGTACAAGTTTTATAAACAACTGAACTTAGTTTTATTGCTGAATGTTCAGTATTTTGTGAAAAAAAAGTGAACAGATATTTTACGATTTTTATGTTTTGACCAATTTTGAATGTTGATCAAATTTCTTGTAAAAAGAAATTAAAAATATTCATAAATGGTTTAATTGAAGTATAAATCATGATTGCTCTTTGCCTCATTAAGATTACGTATGCAATAATACAGTAAATTTCATGGAAGTTTTAAAAAATGACACTTTGTAATTACACTTCTAATACAGGGGTTTTCATAGGAATTTCAAATGAAATTTACTTACACAACACATAAACACAAAATATTTTTTAAAAAATGAAATCGAGCAACAACGAATCCCATTTTAGCTACCGCTGGTTAATTGAAGTATAAATCATTATTGCTCTTTGCCTCATTAAGATTACGTATGCAATAACACAGTAAATTTCATGGAAGTTTTAAAAAATGACACTTTGTAACTACACTTCTAATACAGGGGTTTTCATAGGAATTTCAAATGAAATTTACTTACACAACACATAAACACAAAATATTTTTTAAAAAATGAAATCGAGCAACAACGAATCGCCATATTAGCTACCGCTAGTGCTAGCACGCCGGCGTCTTTTTACTCCGTGACGCCGGCGACGCCGGCTGAATATAGTAAACAAACATTTTTTATTTTTACCTGGTCACATCTTCGAGTTGAGTTGTAATTCTCTAAACTTGAATGAATTCCATTGCAGGAAGTAAAACGTATGGTCGTTGTTTTATATTTATCTAAATTTTAATAAAAGCAAAGAAATGGATTATCATTATTCACACACGCACACCACACTCCATGCACAAACACGCGTACGTACTAAAAGCTGTATGATTCAAAATGCCCACAAAAGTTCTACAAATATTTTTCAGATTTAATTTTTACTTTTTGCTTAACCTAAAATAATAAAAGTGTTCGTGTTAAAACTTAAAAAAATCTGAAGTTCTTTTAATGATGAAACAAAATCTTTATAATGCCTATAAAACGTCGTAAAAAAATCTGTGGTTATTTTGGTGATAAATCTAAATCTGAAAAATTTATTCAGATATTTTTAATATTTCTGCAGAAAGTCGAAATTTTTTAAGATTATCTCAAGATATTTTTTAGTGGGGTAGGGGTTCAAAATAAGAAAATATACAGACGCGAATGGGATAGTTACACTCTAAGACAAAAATAAAACGACGACGAACCAAGAAGGAGTTATTCGAATGGGACGAAAATCAGTAGATGTGATGAACATATACAGAAAATAATGATTCAGAAAATTTGGATGATATATTCAAGAGAAAGAGCTTCACAAAGTGAGCAAGTCAAAATGCGTTAGTCGACCTTTGCTTCTTGTGCTAGTAGTTATAAGGCTTGGGATTAATTGATAGATTTCGCGGATGTCCTACTCAGGGATATTGTACAAATTCTGTCCAATTGACGCGTTATATTGGAAAAATCCCGAGCTGGTTGCACGGACCTTTTCATAATGCTCCAAACGTTCTCAATGGATTAGAGATCCGGTGACCTTGCTGAACAAAGTACCATTGAGTGAGCACGAAGACAAGCAGTAAAAACTATCCCCGTGTGAGGGAGGGCATTATCATGCTGAAATGTAAGCCTAGGGCAGCGTGATATGAATGGAAACACAACGGGGCGTACAATATCTTCGACGTATCACTGTGCTGTAAGGGTGACAATCAAAGGGGTTCTGCTATGAAATGTATTGGGATACCATATCATCACTACAGGTCATCGGGCCGTATGTCGGGAAGCACTCAAGTTGGCACCCCACCGTTTTCCGGGACGTATTCAGACATGTCTTTTCTGGTCAACGGCTCTCAGTTCAAACCAGGACTTATCACTAAACACATTTCTACTCCAGTGATTGACATACCAGGTCGAATGCGCCCAACGCCACTGCAAACGGGCTTGCGTTGTACAGAGATCAATGGTAGTCAGCACAAGGGGCACCATGAGCTCAGTCCTGTTTCTCTGAGTCGTCTATTAATGGTCCTTGTGGTCACTGAAAAACCAGTTGTATTAAGGATCGATAATAGTGATGAATCGGGGCTCAGATTGCCGCTCTGACCATTGATCAATCCTGACGTTCCATCCTCTCTTTAGGCCGATTGCTTTCTTATTGACGCTGTGTTCAGCCATGGTTCAACCTTTCCTGCCAAAATCGTCTAATATTGGCATCGATCTTATCCAAATCTCGAGTGACTCGCCATTTAGATCAACCGGCTTCTTTGAACCCAATTACACGTTTTCTCTCAAATGCTGACCTCTTCACATATTGTTCATGCACCTGTATATGAGGCATATTTACTGTCTATCTGAGTACAATGACTGAAATTTTCAAAGAATCTATGACCTCGAATCAAAATTTCCCCTTTATCCTGATTGCGCATTTAAAATGCGCTGCAGCGTCACATGTTCATTCACTATTGCCGCCAAAATCTAAACTTTTGCATTTTCCTTTGAAACCTGTATGCATATCAATTTGTTTCTAATTTGCATTACTGTTTCTTAGCAGGGTTGCCAAATTTGGCCTTGTTTTAATTCAATAGTCACCAATAATTTTGAGAAGTGACATATGATATACATAATACACTATCAATCTTCGAAGTGATTAGTCAAACGTTACAAATAAAAATTATTGGTGACTATTGAATAAAAAAAAGGCCAAATTTGGCAACCCTGCTTCTTAGTGCTTTTTTTTTTTTTTTTTTTTGGGGGGGGGGGGGTCTCTCACAGTGTATATTAAAAGATAAAAACTGTTTACATTCAACCCATTATCTACCAAATTCAGCATGTAATTATTGCGGGCATATAACGCGAAGATCGGATATATCCATTTTTTATCAGAAATGTTGCTAAATTATATAGAAGTACCTGGTACAGATAAATCTTTGTCTGTTAATTGAAATCTATATGTTAAATTAATTGATACTAAAACGAATTTATTTGATCTTCGAACTGCACGTCACAAATTACAGTATAATTCTTTCAAAAACGTAATTAGTCATTTTTCTTCTCTTAAACAAGAGATAATAAGGGATGACGGAGATTAAAAATGCAATAAAGAAACCCTGCACATTGAGAAAGAGAACGGTATTAAAAATTAAGTTGCCTACGCAAACTGTTTTACTTATACAGGATGTCTTACTAAATATGTCACGTATTATAACAGCACGTGGGTGTAAGATGTGTGGTCAACTCTTGTAGCCAAGCATATTGTACAGCAATTTCCTATACTTGCTGTGTTATAAAGATTAATTTGTGCACTCAAGCAATTCGAAACTTCGCGAAGAGCCCTTTTCAATGCTAGAAAGTATTTTAGTGGACGCAGAATGTACGAAATTTGTCCTCCGATTATACATTCCTGTTAGTAAAAATGCAACACCAAGAAGGAATGAAAATATCATAATGATATTTATTGGGCACATACATTATAGTAAGAAGAACAATTGATTAAAATTTCAGAAAATTTGGAGTAACATGTACTGAGAAAACAGTACATAAAGCAGCGACCTCTGTGAGCAATAGCAGCACTTTTCTGTCTAGGCATTGAATCAAACAGCGATTGGGTGACATGTACGGGTAAAGCACTTCATGAAGCTTCAACACAATGCCACAATTCATCGATCGTAGTTACTGGTGAGTGGTGGGGGGCCAGTTGCTTTTCAATGATTAAACAGTCATTTTCATTGGTGCGAGATCAGGAGAATGCGCTGACCAGAGCAACGATTGAACACATTATGTATTAACGAAGGTCCGAACTATACTCACAACTTGCGGTCGTGCATTATCCTGCTTAAATGTGGCCCTGTGGAGGCCTTGAATGTAGAGAGGAGGTGCGGGCGTTAACTCTCCAGAAATTTAATGACCGCATTTCAGAGTGCCGGGAATGCGAACAAGAAGTAAACGAGACGTGTATCCAATGGGACCCCATACTATCACTGCATGTGGTGGACAGTGTGACGATGTCGAATCCCAGCTGGCATTGTGCATTATTGACAATGCCGTTAAATACGTATAAGGCAATCTTGATGCTGTAAACAGGATTGTGATTTGCCTGAAAGGCGACTTCACGCCATCCCTGCGTCCAGGTTCGTCATTAATCACACGTTAAAGGCGCCCGTATCAGTGATGCAGTTTTGAGGGTAGTCAGGATTTTGGTAGCTGCATACTGGGTCACCACCTGGAGTGATGGTATGTGGTACCATTGGATACACGTCTCGATCACCTCTTGTTTTGATTCCCGCCACTCTGAATACCAGCCATTACATTTCTGACGATTTAAGGCCCTTCGCTGTGCCCTAAATTCAAGGCCTACGAAACAAAATACTTAATCAGGACAATGCACGACCGCAAGTTGTAAATATTATCCGGATCATCCTTGATGCAGGATATGTTCGACTGTTGCTCTGGTCAGTGCGTTCTCATGATCTTGCACCAATGAAAATGACTGTTTAATCGTTGAAAAGCGACTGGCCCCCACCGTTCACCAGTAACTACGATTGATGAATTATGACATCGTGTTGAAACTTCATGAAGTGCTTTACCCGTATATGTCTTCCAATCGCTGTTTGATTCAATGCCTAGGCAGATAAGTGGAGTTATTGCTCACAGAGGTCGCTGCTTTATGTCATGTATTTTTCTCAGTACATATTACTCCAAATTTCCTGAAATTTTAATCAATTGTTCTTCTTACTATAATGTATGAGCACAATAAATATCATTATGATATTCGCATTCCTTCATGGTGTTGCATTTTTTACAAACAGCAGTTTATTTCATAGATATCTGTATCCTTTAGATAAATTGATTATACAGGTCACGGCATGCATTGAATATCTTCCGTTACAAAGAAGTCGTCGAATGGGCTGCATGTTGACAAGGCAGGGCACGCAGCGTCCTACATTTATCTTACCATTTTCTTTCTTTTCTTTCCTTTTTTTTTTTTTTTTTTTTAATAATAAAACCTTATTTTTATAATCGTTGAATTTGTTCGCTAGTATGCGATTAGTATATATATATATACAAAATAAAATTAATAGCAAGAAAAACGTATAACGCATTGACCCCTGACATGGCGCATTATCTTCCATGAACGTGAAATCTTCTACAGCAGCAACTCAAATTAGTTAATCGTAAACTAATGAAATTCATCCAATGATGTTTCGAGGATGATAATGAGTTACGAATTTGTTTCATATGGAACGAGAATTACAGTGGGTGATCAAATTATTAGAAATGTATTTCTATCCTTTACAATTTTTCGAATTTCTAAAAAAAGAAAAAAAAACAATGCTAGATGAAATAGCTTTGAACATCAGACATGCAAAGAACATTTAAAAACTCACATTTTACACTATCGATTTAGTGCAAAGTGCAATTAGAGGACTAACTATAAATTAAAGAAAAGAAAAAAATACATTAGAACACCCTGTATCATAAAAAGTTACCAAGGACTTGTAACCTTAATATATTGTTGCTCATACTACAATGTACAACAATATCTGTATGTTTTTTGTGCGAATTGCACAACCATTTAGGCTGATATAAATCATTTAAAAAATTATTAATCTTTCGACAAGTTTTTTGCTTATAACAAGAATGGATTTCCATAAAATTTTGCAAAACTTACAGAAAAATTGATAGAACATTAGAGAAACATTATTCTGAAACTTGAAATTCACATGTGTAATATTCACTGAGATATGAGCATTTATAGTATTTTTTTTTTTTTTTTTACTGTGCTAAAGATAGAATTGTTTTTTACTGTATAAGTTGAAAGTTAGGTGTATTGGGCAACTTATATCAAATGTTTATTTGAATAGAGTAAAAGTTAAGTAAATTGACGGCAAAACAACGAGCTAAATTTTAGATATTTTCCAAAGTTGAAATTTCATAAGGTGCTTTTTACATGCCAAATATTTAATTTGAAGATCCAATTACTTCAATCACGTTGCAAAACTACGTTTTTGTGAAAAACATTTTATAGGCTGGTAACTCAAACATACTTTTATTTATTTACTAAGATTGTGAGTTCATAAGTTATTTTTCACGAAAAATAACTTTGGATCTTCAAATTAAGTACGTGGCATACTTAATACAGTCGGTAACAAAAGTCTCCGAACACTAGCAAAAATTCCCATCTAAAAAAAGTACACTTAATACAGTTTTGTTTAAAAAATCCTTGTCGAATCCTGTTCTTAGTCAGTCTAAAAACAGGATTCGACAAGCATTTATTTAACAAAACTGTATTAAGCGTACTTTTTTTACATAGGAATTTTTGCTAGTGTTCGGAGACTTTTGTTACCGACTGTACCTAAAATTAAGCTAGTTCATTTGCTAATAATTTGCTTAATATTTATTGCATTCAAATGAACTTTTGACGAAAGTTACTTAATATATCTAGTTTTTAATGTTTCAGAATTATGCTACTTTAACGTTTTATCAAATTTATGTCAATTTTCATATAGCTTTTCAACTGGTATACAGAAAAACACAAAAGAGTTTTATGTAATTGAAATTCTACAATTCGATTATTTGTAGAATCAAATTGCTGTAGCAATTGGGAGCAAAGAATCCTTTTTTTTTGGCATAATTGTCTCTCTGACGTTTAAAGGTGCTTGATTTGACACAGGAAGCACTACCAGCGCAATTATATTTACACAATTTTTGATTTATTTATGAAAGGAAGTCTACGCTTTAATTAGTATATGATTATGATTAATAGTAAATAGGTGTGTTTGTAATTTACGCAGAGCCAGATAGACACCATTAACTTCGAAAAATAATTATATCTTACATGTTTATTGTAAACTTTTGTAATTTTTCAAAATATAATTCAAGGGCAGTAAAGATGGACATTTTTGGATTTATCATACTCAAAAATATAAAGCTTACATAATTTATTTATGCAGCAGATTTTTTTTCTTCAGACTGTGTACTGATTTCCCAATTAAATTACTAACATTTTATTTTAATTAATTTAATTTTCTCAATCAAAAAATATTCATGTTAATTTTCCGCAGTATTAATTAGACTCTAAACACGTAGAAAAAAAAAATCCATATAGCTGCTTTTAAAAATATTATACACAACGGAATACTTTCAAACAATAATATCGGAGCCGAAAATTTTTTTACACAAAATTTCGAAATTAAAATTTACTTTAGTGCATGTTTTATTTTAAATATTTCCTAAAGATTAAAACTCTTGAAAAGAATCAATAATGTCATCTTCGTAACACATAAATTTACGATATTACTAAAAATCAAATAAGAATAAAACAAGAAGTAAAGAAATTTTTGATAGGAAGAAGGAGAATGTATCTCGCTTTAAAATAATTTATATATATATATATATATATATATATATATATATATATATATATATTAGAAAAAAAAAGTAAATGCGATTTATTTTTTAAGGTATATTTAAAATATTTAAATAGTTTTTTATGAAATATTTCTATTAGATTGTTGGATGTGTTTTATTAATTTTAAAATATATCACTGACTGTTTATATACAAAAAAACATCATTTAAAATTCTTGATTTTTTTAAAATCCATTTTAGACACTGCGAATCACGAGATTATGCAAGGAAGAAGCAAATACTAAAAGAAAATCATCTAAAGAAAACTGAAGAATGCAACTGGCTCAAAATATCTGAAGTTTTCAAGAAAGAAAACTCCTATTGTTAATATGACTCTGTTTTCTGAAACATATAGAAATATTTTAAAATGCAATATCTGAGAAATACTTTTAGTGAAAGTTTGAATATTTCACAGTATTATTGAACAATAATGAGTTAAAGTTTTGCATGTATACATACATATGCACATGTGTATATATATATATATATATATATATATATATATATATATATATATACGTAGAAAGAAAATGGGGGGGGGATAGATACAACATATCTGCTGACATTCTAATCAATATTCTGTAGTATTGTTAGTACCCGTTATTTTTCCACGCCTTTTTTATCGAAGAGAAGTTTTCTCCAAACGTAATTACGATTAAACCGAAAAACAAATTCCTCCCCAAAAATACTGGTGTGAAAAAAAAGGCGGGTATTATCATCTTATCATCACTACGGAATATTAATTAGAATGTTCGCAAGTATGAATATAAGATATCAAAAAAGGTTTTACATCATACTTATTGCTAAAAAACAAATTAACAACAAATAAAACTTTTAACAAACATACATGTAAAAAAAAAAAAAAAAAAACTAAAACTGAATTAAAACATACGTTAAAAACAAGGAAAACTAAAACTGAGCTGTCAAAAATGCTTCGTATGACTTGTATATGTCTATATATACAAAAGAGTAAACCCACTGATTCACTGACTCAACACAGCCGTGGTGATTCCATGGGAGATAGAGACACAAATTTTGGTGAGCAGGTTGGTTTTAGGACTCTAACCCCTCACTAAGACGGGATTTTTCAAAATAACCCCCGTTCCCTCCTGGGGGCGTAGAAGGCAAAAACACCTTTATAAGCATAACTCGGTTCCAAATTACTTCACAGGGAAGAAATTACAGATAGGGTGACTAGATTTAATATAAAAAAAAAAAAAAAAAAAAAAAAAAAAATCATTTTCTACGATTTTGGAATTTTGGATTTTTAAAGGGGGTGGGGGAAAGATTTTCGGAGGCAAATTTAGCAAAGTACGAATTTTCGACTAGAACTCTACCAATAATAGAACAAAGATATAAAAAACCGCCAAGCGACTTCTTGAGGATATTTTCAAAAACTCATTTTTGTATTTTTGCAGTTTTCGATTTTAGGGGGGGGGGGGGGGAGGGAGGGGAGGGAGAAATTACGACGGGGCAAATTCATGCCCCCCCCCCTTTTAGCTCTAAATTCGTCCGGGGAAATCTATCGGAGCTAACGTCTTAAATTTTAGTGTGTGGCTTATTTACGTGAATCCAACGCCCATTGTAAGGAGATTTTACAAAATTCCCTCCTTTCTCCCCTTGGGAGCGGTGTGTGTGTGTGGGGGGGGCAATAAACACGTTTCCAAGCACAACTTTGCTTCAAATAACGTGAGTAAGATTAATTTTTAGGTGTGGGTTGGTTATTCGTTCCCAACATCCACTCTATAAAGGGATTTTACGAAATTTCCCCCTGCCCCCTGCCCACAGGGGGGCAAAAACACGCTTTTATGAGTAACTTTGCTCCAAATTATCCCACGATAGCGAATTTTTTATACGTCGATTGGTTATACGTACTCAAGTCACACACTAGAAAAGGATTTTGTAAAATTTCACCCTACCCCCCTTAGAGGGTGGGGGGAAGGACATGTTTCCTTTCGTAGCTCTGCTGCGAAATATCTTATAAAGACGATTTTGTATTTTCGGGCTGGTTATGTGTTCTCAACACGCACTATAAACGGATTTTTCGAATTTCCCCCTTTACTCCCTTTAAGCGGGGGGGGGGGGGGTTAAAGAGAAACTCTGTTCCAAATTATCCCAAGAAAGCGATTTTTTGATATGTCTATTGGTTACGCGTATTCAACACACACAATATAAAGGAATTTGTTGAAATACGATCCTATCCCCCCTTCGGGGTTGGGGGCAAAAACATTTTCCATACGTAACTGTGTTCCAAATTACCTTAGAATGGTAATTTTTTGTGTGTGGGTGGCTTATGCGTATTCAACACACACTACAAAGGAATTTTGTGAAATTCCACCCTACCGCCCCTTGGAGTGTGAGGTGGATAAAAAGCATGTCTCCATGCGTAACTCTGCAATAAGTTATCTTAGAAAGGAGATTTTCGATGTGTGGATCTGTTATTTGTATCTAACTCATAGTATAAAAAGATTTTGCGAAATTCTCTCTCCCTTCCCTCCTTTAAGAGCTAAGGTGGGGGAGGAGTAAAAACTACGTTTTAAAATATAACCCTGCTTCAAATTATCCCAGGATCTCGATTTTTTTATGTGTCGGTTAGGTATGTGTATGCAGCATGAACTATAAAGAGATTTTACGATATACCTACGCCTTCCTTTGCGGCGGGCAGGACAAAAAACATGTTTTCAAGCTTAAATCTTCTGTACGCAATATTATTGCTTTACGAGCTTAAATCTAAGTGTACGCAATATGCACATAGAAGGTATTTTACAAAACTTTCAACTTTACCTGCGAGGGAAGGGGAGTAAAAAGCAGATAAAGCGCTCTCGAAGGCATTGGAGCTCCACAATCGACGTGTGATGAGCTGGAAAACTGCTACTGAAGGTAGCGGGAATTTTAACTTAGATTTTGACTGATTTCTTTTCTTTTTTCTTTTTTTTTTTTTTTTTTTTTTTAGATTTTTTTTATTATTATTATTAATGATATGGTATTTTGAGAATCCATTTCAATATAATGACCAGCGAAGGGGCAAGCCTGCTAGTATATTTGTATATCTATACCTATAGATTGAGATAGATAGGTAGAGACTGAGATAGACTGATTGAGATAGAGATAGGTAGAGATTTTGGTAGATGGGAAGTGTCATATTCGAACTCAGGTTGCTCTCTTCAGCTTAAACATTCGAAATTTGTTTTCTGTGCCTTTTATTTATTTATTTTTTTTTTTTTCAGAAACTTTGGTGAATACAGTCTAGGATACTTGTGTAGCGAGTTGGCCTAATCCCTAACCAACACAAATCTTATGACTTTTGTCTTTATTAAAATCCGCCTAACTTTGATAATGTGTACCAATATTGACCTAAATTTACGGCAGAAAAAGTCAAAAGAGTATATGTAAGCTGTAATATTAAATTTAGAACATAAATAAATGTTTAATGAGATGACTGTGTAACTGAAGAAAATATTAATGACATAAAGGAAGTTTTTCTTTCGTTATATAAAACGTTTTATCATAAAGAAGTAGGAAATTAAGCTTGCAGTATTTCGTCAATAATTTTTTTATTTGATGTCAGCACAATGATACGATTTTTTCAGTATTATCAGAAAGATGATGACAATATTTTCTAGCAGAATTTCCCCAATCTTGGAGTCTGAAATTTTCGAAATATGAGAGAACTTCCAGGCTGAAAGCAAAAATCCCAGTGCTCATTTAAATAAACGTCTGTATTACTGATGAAACAAATGGAATTTTGGACATTTATACCGAATCAGAAAGCATGTTGTTTCAAATTGATATTTTCTATAATAATAATAGTTTTTTTTTTTTTTTTTTTTTTTTTTATATATATATATTAAGATGTATATGGGTGTGTGAACATATTTCTTTTTCCAACATACTTTTCATTGCTTATGTGTTACAACTTATAATAAAAAGGTTACATTTCATATTATTTAGACGTAAACTAAAATGTAAAATTTTATTTAATATAAAATTTGTCTTTGAATTTATTAAATGAATCAGAATATACTTCTCATTAATATAATCACTATACTTTTTTTTTCTTTTACTTTAACAAGCTTTCTTTCACATTTTTTGAAGTAAATCTAAATTATTGTGAGGGACAGAATAAAAGATATATATATATGTTTCATTGTTAAACATGCAATATAATGACACTTTAAATTAAATAAAAATGTTTGTTCAGCACGCATTTTAAAGAAAAGCATTGTATTACTGTTTGGTAATGAATAATGCAGCAATGCCTCAGATGGGCCAATTAAAATTTTAAAATAAGGTAACGTTTGAAACGCTAATAATATCTTATTATTTAAAAATTGCACTGAAAATTTGTTGAAAAAATTGTGTTAACCTCATAATGAAGTTTTAGATGATTTTTTTTTTTTTTTTTTTTTTTTTCATTTCTTTCTTTCTTTCTTTCTTTTTTTTTTTTTTTTTTTTTGGCAAGAGGAAAAAAAAAAATTCTTTCATATTTTAAACTAGCAGGCAACGCCATCTTCGCTGGTCACTGTATTTAAATGATTTTTCAAAAGAATTGAATCACTGTTTATTTTTTACATCACATTAAAAAAAAAAAATAATAATACGAACATTGAAATCGCTCTAAACCTCTCTTCGGGTAGCTGCTGCCTAAGGCAGCAGCTACCCGAAGATGCTTTTTCCGAAAGAACTGCGTCGGGTCCAGGTTACCACTGCCTGTAGAAAGGTCAATTCCGGGTACTTCAATATAGGAATTTATCGGCGAAAGTTAGATTTGCTATATTATTTAGGAACTACGATTTTAAGGATGACTGTATCTCAACATCTATTAAATATTTTACTTTCATTATTCAGTAGCAAAGTTTTATTATCCGCATGAAAATATATTTCTTTTTTTGTCGAAAGCAATGAACTGGAAAACTTTTTTCGCAACAATTATATTTAAAACTGATATTTAAATAGCTAATTTTCAAGCTATCATAAGGAAATTATTTTCATATTTTAATTAATAAAAAAAAAAATAAAAAGTAAAAATAAAAAATCTAATAAATATAAAAAGAATCTCGAATGTTGTTCTCGAATGCTTTTAAAAATATTTTGATTAGTTAAAATATTTCCTCTCTTGCAAAAGTGAAACATCTATTTTTTCCATTAAAATTTGCTTAATGATGAAAAGTTTATGTTTTTATAACTATGTCTCTTCAAGAATAAATATTTATTTTATGATTTTTAGGGCTCCAGTGTTTTTTTTTTTCTTTTTTTTCACTTAAATTTTTATTTTGTGCAATTTTAGTAACTAAAAGAAAGCTTTCAAAAAATCTAATCAGAATTTCTTAGGACACTGTGTAGACAATGAAATGTTTTCTTTTACAGTTGACATCTTATCTATTAATTATCTGCAAAAAAAAAAGTAACACATCCGCCCTCAAGTATTGAACCCACAACCACCACATTAACAACTTGACGCTTTAACCGACTGAGCCATTGTCCAACATAAGAAATTACATTTACTTTCAAATGGAAACGCCTTGTCTTTTACCGTGACATGGAAACACTATGGCAAAATCCAATTTCAATTTAAAAAAGACTTCGAATTAAAAGAAAACTAATCAAAAATTCTAAAATCGGGCTTCGTGGTGCATCAGGAGAGTACATTACAAACCTCCACGCAAATTTGTGTAGTTCTGCGATTAGCCATTTTCCTAAAATGCTCCGGACATACATACACAATGACACACACAAAAACATCTTATTTTATTATACGTATAGATTCTATTTTTTGTGTGCATTTATTTTACAGGTAAAGGTCATTTTAATTATTATATACAAATTGTACATTTGACATATTTTAAAATATGAATTAGCTTTTCCAATTACAATAAAATTTTTAAGGTATCGTATTTTCCTTTACATATGCAGGAGGTCTGCTAAATCAGTTTCACACCGTAAATTGTAGTTAAGAGACAAAGCTATTTTTAACGACGTTTTGTCTGGTATAAATATCATAGATATAGTAATAAGACATAGATAGATCAGCGAGAGGGAAAAAGTGATACCTTTTTTCTCGGGAAAAGTCACTATAATGGCTGCTTTTCCCCGAGTAAATCACACACAGGAGTAAACACGGATAATTTAGTAAATAAAATTTGTGAATAATTTATTTACTAAAGGTGAATGAAAAACTCCAGATACAGTTTCAAATTCATTTTTCTTTTTTATTTTCTTTTTTTCTATACTCTCTACTTTTCTTCGGCATCAAAAATTTTTGCTCGATAACATGGGGATGATAGATCTATATATATATATCACTATATCTATGATAAATATACCAATGTCTGTAAATTGAACTTTCTAGTATAAAACTTATTTATCCGACCGGCGTATTATACACAGGAAAATACGGTAGTACAGTCGGTAACAAAAGTGGCCGAACACTAGCCAAAATTCCTATGTAAAAAAAGTACATTTCAAATGGTTTTGTTAAATAAATCCTTATCGAATCATATTCGTACACTGACTAAGAACAGGATTCGACAAGGATTTATTTAACAAAATCGTATGAAGTATACTTTTTTTACATAGGAATTTTTGCTAGTGTTCGGACACTTTTGTTACCGACTGTATAAGGGGAAAATTCCCTGTCATGTAATAAAATACCTACTGACTATACGTGATAATCTGAAATAAAATATAGGGCAAAATTTTAAAGATTTTAGTAAATGAATTTAATATGATCGATTAGATTCATTGTAAAAGTAGAATTTGAAGATTTTTTGTTTATTCGTCGATACATTTCTTAAAAACCTAAAAAAAAAAAAAAAAAACCTTTAATATATATACAGAGTTGCGAATATTAATAATTTATTTCGGAACATTTTTAGTACCCACTTTTATTTTACACCGTTTTTATTTATTTATTTATTTATTTATTTTTTTAGAAATTACTCCTAAGAAAATTACTCCTTAAAAAATGTGTCACTAAAAAAAGCCGTGTACTATCAAAGCTCTGAAATAAATTAGAAATGTTTGTATTTCCGTATATGCTGTAGCTAAAAACTTTTAGTTTTTTTTAAAAATAATAATAGCCCCCAGTATTTTCTAATAGTATTTTTCGATATAATTAACCTTAAATTATTGGTAGATGCATTTCACGGAAGGTCCAACATAGCCCATAGCATCTCCAAAATCCAAAGCCTAACTATACAAGAAAAGATATCCAAAATCAATTTCTTTACACATTGGAAAAAATAGAATTTTGCTTGGGAAAGGGGGGGGGGGAGAGAGTAAAAATTTTACAGCTGCATTTCGAGATCATTTGAAGTTCTAATTAATTGAGTCAGCCTTTCAAAAAATTAAGATGTAATCTTATTTGCACTCATCCTACATTAAATTAGCTGCTCTGTTGCACAAAATATTAATAACGTTCATTTTACGTATTTGATCAGTAATATTGCTTCTGCATTGAGATCATATTTGTATGAATATCATGAATATTTTGTTTCTAATGTAAGTTGATAAAAAATAAATATTGTTTGATACTATAAACAAACGCTGATTTCTTGTGATGTTCTTCACTATGTTCAAAATTTGATGCTGTTCAAAATTCATGGCATCACACTTTTGTCCTTTTCATTTTCCTGTAGCTCTAAAATGGGGAACTCGACATTTAGATCAAAAGGTGTATGTCATTAAAAAAGTGAGTTAAATCAGCCTTAGATTTTTGGATAACATTGCATAAACCTTCCGTTTTATTATATGATATTCCATCAAGCATAAAACCTGCCCTTCCGCTTGCAGCAACAGCATTGAACGTAATTGCAAGGCTCAAGGAGACAGGCATTTTCTCTCTGAATAACGCTATTTTTACAGATGTCATTTTTACGTCATTGTATATCATACATGAATTTAACCCGTATTTCAAATTGCAACCTACTACAGTTTCCACTCCGAATTTGCCATTCATTTCAACGAGCCCTCTTCTAGTGTCATCTGGATCAACCAGTCTTCAAATAAAACTTTTGTTAGAAATAAGTATCTTTCTCCAGATTGTGTAAGTCCTATTCTAATGACAGAACTCTGGAAAAAAAAATTGAAGTGAAAGAGAAAATGGAATTCTGAAGTATTGATGAACACACCAACCAAAAAAGCATTGTAGGAAAATGTAATAAAAAGAAAAAGAAAAAGAAAAAGAAAGAAAGAAAACCCGGAAAAAAATGTAATTTTTAAAAAGAGAATATTTTTTCGAAAACGAAAAGCTACAGGAAATCCAAACGACATCATAGAAGTAAGATATGTAGTAAGCAAACATGATGAGGAATGGGACAATCTGTGCCTTCTCTGACTTAAATCATTCGGAAACTCTAAACCATGAGAACAATTGCTTCAGCATTTCACAAGTAAATGCTGGGCAGACGAATCATGTGTTACTACTGGTGAAACTATATTTTATGTCTTTTTTCATTGTAATAATGACAATTACATCAATAAAGGTCATTTATAATTTTTATGGCTTCATTAAGAAATGTATGAAATATTTCTTTTAGGCTATATTGTACACTTTTGCTCACCTGAATTAAATTTTAAGATTTGATAAAATTATGAACATTTCTTTAACTTCTGTGTTATCAGAACATTAAACACGTGCCATAGGCTAACTTACCCTGTAATCTGGGCAGGTTGGCCCAATTGTCTTGATGCCAATTTAAGCTTCTTAATTAATATTGATAGTTAATATTTTCAAGATTTACCATGGCGATTTCTACCTGAGCCATGCTGATAGTATTAACATAAAAACAAATTTAAAATGATGAATTATATATATTTTTAAATTCTTAGAAGTAAGAACGGGCCAACTAACCCCGGTCTTCACTACACCAGTTATTAATTATAAAGATACTAATTTACTAATTTCCCCTACTAAAGACCCACAGAATATCAACTGCTTTTATCTTGAAACGAGAACTCCATTATGAAACAAAAAACGATTATATATTAATGAATATTTAATAACATTCTGAAAATAGTTAAAAGGTTTAATATATTTCAATAGAATTGCTGTAGAAGCTGAAAATTTCAAAATTGGGTATGAATCCATTGGTCATAACTGAAGAATTATAACAACGCTTCCATTGGTCATACCTGAAGATTTATAACAACGCTTCCATTGGTCATAACGGAAGAATTATAACAATGCTACCTTAAGAACAGCATAATATAATAACTTATCTGCGCAAAGCAATCTAACCTGCAGCTCATTCGTTAAGTCAATGCCACAGAGTATATGAATATACAGAGTGTCAATTTCTAGTGGCAGGAATAGTATTTTTTTGTATTACATTTGGTTTCATTTAACAATAGCGAATACTACGGATGACTGTATAACTACAGCCGTAACAAAAAGGCAAGATTGCTAATGCGAAGATAAATTGATTTTTTGTCCACAGAAAATCTCGAGATTATTAGTATTCGTCATTTTGATGAAGTAAAAGCAATATAGATGGAAAAAATTATAAAAATTGACAACACGATTATTATTGTTTAAATCCTTCTTGAGGTGAGCACCGAAGTCGAGACTCTGTATAACTATATACTACTCTGTGGTCCATGGCTTTTGTTCGAGAATTTATACATTGCCAAATACAGAGACCAGGGGGTCGAAGGTTTCTATTTTTTTAATACCACTAATTTTTATAGTAATTTTTTGTTTATTTAATCGAAGAAATTCCACACTTATCAAAATCAAAATTTATTGTTAAAAAATACTGGTATTCAAAATGTAGGACTCTACAACACCTAAGATAGCAATTATAATCGGAATATTGGTGTTGAAAAGTAATAAATAATAATAATAATAATAATAATAATAATAATAATAAAACTTTGCATGAAAACGCCATAAATTGCAAAACACACGCGAAAGTTGTGTCGGGCGTTGTCGCCGCTTTAATTCAGCACTCGTGCCTCTTATTTGGCAGATAAATGAAGTAACAAATGGTAAAAAATAAGATTAATTTCATTCGAAAACTTTATATCACTCAGTCTATACATATTTAAATACAAATTCAACATAAAATCTAAAAGTTTGGTAGTGAGTGGAGCTCTCACGCGAAGAAAATGGGTTCGATTCCCGCTTCAGGCACGTCGTGATCTATTTATTTTTATTTTATTTTATTTTTTCGTGTTTTGAGTGACAGAAAATTTACTATAGCGTCAAAAATTTAGAGTTTAAACATTTTAGAAACTGTTGTAAGTTTCCAGCGAAAAGCACTGGTTTGTAAATTGCCATACATACATTTACCATACATTCATTGCCATGCATACTTAACTTACATGGTATTTTTTACACTGTTACTTTTTTACAGTGTACAACTTGAAACACCAGTGTCCGAACGGTTTTGTACTAAAGCTGGAAGAGGAGAAATTGCCGGGCTCGATCCCGGGTCGCAGTCGTCGACCTAGACGTTCTGAGTTTTCCGTGCTTTTCTACGAAATCCGCTTAGAAATACGGAGGGTATACAACCTCAAGTCTAGTACCCTTGTAGTCAATCGGGCTTAATCCCAAAACACTAAACATGCAGGCACAACTGATATTTTTGGTTAGAAGAAACTGAAATGAGTAATAAGTAATTAATGTAATATCGTAATTGATGTAATATCGTATGAATGTAAATTATTTACCTGATAATTTAATACAATTTTATATATTACAGTAAAAATAAGTCTGAAAATAACATAATGCATGTTACTGGGATATTCTAATCCTTTAGTATGTAGCACATTGAAACACAGTTTATACAATCTTTCCTTTCCCAAGGCTAAAATATTTTAAATCACCTTAAGCATTGTATTTTCTTTGAAATTTTCCTTATAAATCGAAAACTTTTTTAAACATTTCCCTTTAAGCTCTTTTCAGATTCAAGATATTTGATAGTCTGAAATAGTTTTTCAAAGATTATTGAGTATCTCTCCCTGTTGAATAGAGATCTGGATTTTGAGCAAACAACCAGCTGTTTCAATCAACTATATAGAATTACGTATTACTGTAACCAATGAAACTAAACTCGAAATATGTTATAATTTCGAAATATGTATATTTTGTTTTTCTCATTATATAGTGTAGCTGATACAATAGATTTTTTGATGCAAGAACAATATATTGAAAATAAGCTAAAAATAATAGTTAAAGCATTTCAAAAAAAAAAAAAAAAAAAACGTTGATGGTGTAACTTTTAAAATTACTCATAGAAGCAAAACCATTACGTAAGGTTTTAATCTTTAAGCTGAACAAATGGATTACAAAAACATCATTTAAAGAGACAAAATATACCAGTTGATTTGACTATGATTTATTTATTTATTTATTTTATCCTTTCATTGTATAAGTCTGGTCACACCCGTATTTACATTCACGTTCGGTTTTATTTATTTTTGCTCTTCCATAAAATCGGTTTTGTGCGTTGCTGCTTTATTAGCAGCACTCATGCCTACTTTGTTCTCCTGACGAAATGTCGGGTTTTCTTTCGGTCCGAAACAATTCTTGCGAGTTTTTGCATTTTATAGTGTTTATTCAAAGTTTTGTACCTATTTCAGTTGATTTGATAGATAAAATATAAAAATTACAAATAAAACACATAAATATGATAAACGTATTAACACCTTTAGCATAACGTAGTATTTGATTATTCCACTCATCCATATGAAGTAACAGGACGTACGTGGGTACATCTCCTTTAAGTCTGGATTACAATATCATGAAAATCTGTTGCAGGCGAGACAGCAAGGCAACGATGGCAGTTGTTAGGTCTGTAGATGCGGTGGAGACTTTAGGTTTTAGGTTATATGTATATCTACTTTTAGTTGAAGTGTTCCATATATATTGCAGGGATGCAACACTGGTGCAGAACTCATACCACTGTCAATGAAACAATTTTTTTTTACTTAAATCAATGATAATATAAGCAGAAATCCAACATCCTAATTAATATTCCGTAGTGTTGTTAGTCACTCCCTTTTTTACACAACCAGTAAATTTTTAGAGTAATAGTCTCCAAATTCTATTACGATTAAATAAGAAGAAAAAGACTCTAAAATGTTACTGGTGTGAATAAAAAGGCGAGGCTAACAATACTACGGAATATTAATTAGTATGTTGGAGTCTCTGATATAAGTAGAGAAATTTCTTAAACAAATACCGGTATGATTTCTGCGCCAGTGTTCCATCCCTGATATTACCATTTCACAACATATACAGTTTGATGCAAATTTATTTAACAGGTTGTGGTGTATTTCGTCATTGTATTCCTGATTCAATCTGCTGGGCTGTTGGTAAGTGACGTCACGACCAATCAATGATCTGTTCATTCCTTTTTACTTTATCTCTGCTAAAACAGATCAGTCTTCAAAATGTAGTCGTTTATGTTACTTGTGTATTTCATCTGTAATTGTCATAGTCATCTATTAAATTTTATGTGTTTAAAATGAAACGCCTCGTCATATCCTAGTTATGGCTTAATCACAAATCTTCTCCTGCCCATAAAATACAATAATGGCGACCAGGAAAGAAAAAGAAAAAAGCAAAAAAGTTTTGCTCTTATACATTTACGAATATCTACTTCAACATAATTAAAAATTAAATCTGCAGTTCATAAAAAAAAAGAACGGAATATCTTCTACATATGTGTTGATTCAAAATCTACTTATTTCATAAAGAAAATTATTTATTGAAATGAATCATTATGCGATCGGAGACAGCAGCCGTGGGTCTTCTGTCTACTGTCGGAGCGGAAGTGCATAGGCGCCATAGATAATTACTAGTCTACGATTTTTTATTTTTCCAGAAAGAGAGGGAAAAAGGTATTTACACATTTATTTTATTTTTCTTTCTTTCTGTTCTTTTATTTGATTGCATCTTTTTATTATTAGAAGTAGCATATTTTCATTAAAAATGTTTCAAAATTTTAAAGAATTCAATGATTCTGTTGAACCTTTTGATACTTATATTCGACGATTAGAACAGAACTTTATATTGTTTGATATAAAAGATTAAAAAAAACTTAGTGCTTTAATTACGTTTATTGGACCGAAATTATATAATTTACTTACAAATTTATTGTTCCCAGATCTTCCTGAATCAAAAACTTACACTGAATTAGTAGATGTCTTAACAAAACATCTGTGTAAGATACCTAACAAAATTACTGAACGCATTAAATTTAGAAAATGTTTTCAAGGAGATAACGAATCTGTGCAGGATTTTAGTGTTCATTTAAAGAAATTTACAACACATTGCGCGTTTACAGGCGATTCGCTGTCAGAAAATTTGTTAGAACAATTTTTACGCGGATTAAAAAATGAAACAATCCAAAGCAAATTAATGTCTCAGGTTGAAGATTTAACATTTGAAAAAGCAGTAGAACAAGCCGTAACTATGCAATGTACTGAAAATGACATGATAGAATTACAAAATAAAAATTTGAATTTGAATAAAGTTTCTGTTAGTGTTAGGAAACCAAAACAAAATTATTCTCAAAATAACTTAAGTAAACAAAACGTGAACAAAACTGCGAGTACAAATAAAAGTAAAACTTATTGTTATCGTAGTGGAAATAGCTCTCATTTAGCAAATGTTTGTAAATTTATTAATGCAGTTTGCAATTTTTGTAAAAAACGCGGTCATTTGAGTAAGGTGTGTCGGAACGCACAAAACAATGTTACTCAAAAGAAAAATGTAAATATTCTTGATACTGTAGACATTTTGTCATTACAATCTGAAGGCACTAAACCTATAAAAATTTGGGTTTTGATAGAAAATAGTGCTAAAGCAGAAATGGAGCTTGATACAGGATCGGCGATTTCCGCTGTACCGATAAATCGTTTTCGGAGATTATTTCCAGAACATAAAATGTTTCCTGCTGATATACAATTAAAAACAGGTACTGGAGAAATTTTCCAGCCCGAGGGATTTGTTAGAGTAAATGTAACTTACGAAAACAAAACTAGGAATGTTAAGTTATATTTAGTTAAAAAAGACAATTTTCCTTTATTGCTAGGTAGGGATTGGATAACTACATTTAATATATTCCCAAACAATTTACAAACTGTTCCGGTAAACAAAGTACAAATCTCGGATAATTTAAATAATTTACTGAATGAATTTCCGGATTTATTTACAAATAACGTAGGTGAAATTAAAAATGTTAAAGCTGAATTACATTTAGAGAAAGACTCATCACCAATATTTTGTAAATCGCGAACAGTTACGTATGCATTAAGGAATGCGGTAAATGAAGAATTGGAAAGATTAGAAAATGAAGGGATAATAAAAGCTGTTAGTACTAGTAAATGGGCAACACCTATTGTTCCGGTGGTAAAACCTAATGGGAAAATTCGTTTATGCGGCGATTTTAAAGTCACGGTAAATAAATTTTTAAAGGTTGACAAATACCCGCTACCGAAAATTGAGGATATATTAGCAACTTTAGGGGGTGGATTACATTTTACAAAAATCGATTTAAATCAAGCATACTTGCATTTACCGGTAGAGGAAAATTCACAAGAATTACTTACTATTAACACTCCTAAAGGCTTATTTCAATTTACGCGATTACCATACGGAATTGCCAGTTCTCCAGCAATATGGCAGAGAACTATAGAACAAATTTTAAAAGGTATAGAGGGTATTTCAGTTTTTATCGATGATATATGTATCTCAGGGGAAACGGATGAAATACATTTAGAGCGATTAAAACAAGTGCTAGAAAGGTTACGTGAATATAATCTTAAAATAAATAAGGAAAAATCTTTTTTCATGAATGATGAAATTACTTACTGCGGTTACAAAATTGATAAAAATGGCATACACAAAACGCAAGAAAAAATTTCTGCTATTTTAAATGCTCCAATACCTACAAACGTAACTCAGGTAAAAGCATTCTTAGGCTTAGTATCTTACTATTCTAGATTTGTTCCTAAATTATCTACGATTGCTTATCCTCTAAATGAATTATTACGTAAAAATGTAAATTTTCAGTGGACTAAAAAATGTGAAAATTCATTTAATGCAATTAAACAGGAAATTACTTCCGAAAGGATTCTCACCCACTTTAATCCTAAATTACCCTTAATTTTAGCCACTGACGATTCTCCTTATGGAATTTTGGCAGTACTTTCGCATACAATGCCATATAACTCCGAAAAACCCATAGCTTTTGCTTCTAGAACTTTGTCTTCTGCAGAAAAGCGGTATAGTAAGGTAGATAAAGAAGCGTTATCAATAATTTTTGGTGTAAAGAAATTTTTTCAATTTTTACATGGTAGGAGATTTACTCTGTATACAGATAGTGTTTCCATATTTTCACCCGTAAAAAGTATTCCGGTACTTTCGGCAGCTAGAATGCAAAGATATGCATTATACTTACAAACATTTAATTATGATATTAAATATAAAAAATATGCAGAGCACGGAAATGCCGATGCTCTATCACGTCTTCCATTACGTAGTGAAGACTTACTGCTGCCGTCGTCCGATTCGCTACAGCCAGAAAAAATGTCACCAACTTTGTCACCAAATTTATTTGGCAACCCTGATGAAACCGATTGTTTATTTATTCATCAAATCACTTCGTTACCGTTAACTATAAAAACGTTGTGTGCAAGTTCTAAGAGAGATCAAACATTGAAAGAAATGTACCGACATTTAATATCAGGCACACAGATGCCAAATTACTTACTTTTCGGACATAAACAACAAGATTTTTCATTATTAAATAACTGCATATTACAAGGAAATCGTGTTGTAATTCCTACTGTTCATAGACAAAAAGTGTTAGAAGATTTACATTTTGGCCATTTTGGCATAGTTAAAATGAAAGCACTGGCACATAGTTTTGTATGGTGGCCAGGTATTGATAAAGACATTGAGGATTTAGCAAATAACTGTTCTGTTTGTGTTAAATTAAAACAAAATCCTCCAAAAATGGACAACCATCATTGGGAATGGCCTACAACACCTTGGAACAGAATACATGTAGACTTTTTTGGTCCAATGATGGGGAAAATGTTTTTAATCGTAGTAGATGCCCACAGTAAATGGACAGAAGTGTTCATTGTTCCTAATACTACTGCTGAGAACACTATAAACTGTCTTTCTTCGCTTTTTGCCAGATATGGCTATCCTGTGTCCCTTGTGTCTGATAATGGGCCACAATTCATTTCAGAACAATTCGAACATTTTCTACAAAGTAAAGGCATAAAACATAGTTTAACTGTACCATATCATCCCTCTACAAATGGTCAAGCCAAAAGATATGTCCAAATAATTAAAAAAGGATTGAAATCCTTAAGTTCAGAACCCGGAAATCTCCAATTTAAGTTAAACGAATTTCTATTCCAATACCGAATAATGCCTCATATTACAACAGGGGAGAGTCCCGCATCATTATTTCTCAAGAGAAATATCAGATCAAAACTGGATTTACTTGTACCAAATGTTAAAAATTATGTTGAAAACAAACAACATAAATATGTTTTTAACAAGAAAAAGATAAGAGAATTCCAAATAAATGAAAAAGTTGCAGTACGCAATTACACATCAGGAGATAAATGGAAAATAGGTAAAGTAATTGCCAGACTAGGTAAACTACATTGCAAAATTCAAGTAGGTTCATGTGTATGGAAAAGACACATTGATCAACTGAAAAGTGTAGGTTCCAGAGTACAACTGGAGGAAACTACAAGTCCTGGTGAAATTGAAAAGAACACTCTTGATACAAATATTCCCATGGTTTCCGATAGCAAGAGTCCACACCTGCAAAGCAATGGAGAATCTAAGTTTGGTAGGAGGCCTGCCATTACACCAGATCCTGTGCCAACCGATCCTGCCATTACACCAGATCCATTGCCAACCGAGCATTCCATTACACCAGATCCAGTGCCAACCGAGCCTTCCATTACACCAGATCCAGTGCCAACCGACAGTAGATCAGTGTCTACAAAGCCTGGAGAAATTGACCGTGATAAAAATATCAACAGTACTCTAAATAAAAATGAACTAAAATCTGAACATTCAAAACTTAAAAATACTAATTTGTCTTTTTCTGAACAGGTTGTAAGAAGATCATCTAGAGTAAGAAAACCTCCCATCAGGTATGGTATACGGAATTAAGGGGAGGAGAATTGTGGTGTATTTCTTCATTGTATTCCTGATTCAATCTATTGGACTGTTGGTAAGTGACGTCACGTCCAATCAATGATCTGTTCATTCCTTTTTACTTTATCTCTGCTAAAACAGATCAGTCTTCAAAATGTAGTCGTTTATGTTACTTGTGTATTTCATCTGTAATTGTCATAGTCATCTATTAAATTTTAATGAAACGCCTCGTCATATCCTAGTTATGGCTTAATCACAAATCTTCTCCTGCCCATAAAATACTATACAGGTGCTTAGCTATAACCTTCTAGAAATATGTAGAGTGTGAATAACGTGATAATAACGTGACATGTTAGTCGATGCATAAACAAATTAAATCAGCAAAATTGTTCATAATATTTTTCTCATGTATCGATTTTGATGCATTTCTTAATCATACAACTGAAATGTCTCAGTTACAGGGACCGCAGCGTTCCTATATTTTTACGTGAGTTTCATTGTATTGTCACCACTGTTTCTCAATAGTACATCTTACAATAATATTATAGCATTGGAAACTTCAAGAAAAAATTCTTCAAAATAGATGTGACAAAACACACATAAAAAAATAGAAACGATGCGGCCGCTACAGATGTGCTTAATACTTAAGCATACTTGCCAACCATCTCATTATGAACCGTACAATTTTTAGTACCCGCCTTTTTCTTCACACAAATAATTTTTTAGAGTAATTTTTTATCTTATTTTTATCTTAATTTCTTATTTAATCGTAACAATATTTGAAGAGAATAACTCTAAAGATATAGTGGTGTGAGAAAAGGGGCGTTTTTTCAGGGTGCGTTAACAATTGTACGGTTATTAATGAGATGGTTGGCAAGTATGCTTAAGGAACTGTGATCTATCCATCTCCTAAGTATTAGATTTTAACTAAAGCAGAGTTCACACGACCAAGCTTTTTTGAAGGAGTTTTACACCATTATTTTTTAACGATAATTTTATTTCTTAAATTTATAGGCTTCTATTATAACAAAGTTTAGAATATAAAATAACTGGTTTGAAAAGATCAAGGAAAATATAAGAGGGTACGAACACTGTAGAGTTAACAAATTTTATAATTTATTCCGGGAAAAAAATTAATTTCGAGTTTATTTACACCACTTTATTCGTAGAAGAATTTTCTTAAAAATATAGTTACGATATATAATTAAAAAAAAAGAAATAAGGAAAAAGAAAGAAAAAGAAACACTTTGAAAAAAGTGGTATTGAAAATAAAGGCGGAAAATTATTATTTTTTTCTACGTAGAGAGAGATAAATAATACATAAAGAGTTAATTTGTGATCAATATTGAGTAAATTTTGTACTAATCTACGTATTTGGCTTAACAGAATTCAAAGTTTACGATGTGTATTATTTTGTACATAAATTAAATATATATTATCTTCCACAAATATATTATCGAATCAAACTAATATATTATCTTCTACAATAAAAAAAATATAAATCAATTGAAAATTTGTATTTTACACGGGCGTAAAATTGATTATATTGATTCATTTATTTATTTATTTATTTATTTTCATCTCATTTTTTTTTATTTATCAAACTGCTTTTACTAAATTCTAATTAATTACAATCATTCACGTTATCATAATGATTTCTACCTTCATAATATTTTCAAAGAATTGTGAGCATAAAATGATGGCAAATCTGATTATCATACCTGCCAATATTCTAATTAATATTCCGTAGTATTGTTAGTACATGCCTTTTTTTACACAAATCATTTTTTAAAGTAATAAAGTTGCATAGAAAAAGAGGCGGGCATTAAAAATGCTACGGAATATTAATTAGAATGTTAGCAGGCATGTAATTATATTTTTATTACTCTGACACCACGGTAATAGCAACATGATTTATATTATTAAGAAAAATAATCAAATTAAAATTTTGTGTCTTTCATTATGAAATATTTTTAATCATTGACATTCCGTTTTCCATAAATTATTTAAATGTCTAATAATTATATAGTCAAAAATTAAATAAATGTGTCTATATTTATTTACGTATTTTATTTTGTTTTCTGAGATTGCATTAAAAACCCAATCTAAGAGAATCAAGTTTTAAAGTGAATATCTATATATATATATTATCTCCCGGAGAATAACTAAAATGGATCATTATTACTATTATTTTTATTTTATTTAATATATATATATATATTTATGTATGTGTTTGAGGTATCCCATTAGAAGAAACTTAGAAATACGTTTGGAACCGCATAAAGAGTACATAAATGATATCATAATAGACCTTCTAGAGGTAATTAAGGGAGTTTTTTTTTTTTTTTTTTTTTTTTTTTTTAATGTAAATGTCAGACGGCTATGCTTTTAAAACAACTATATTCTCTTTCTGTTACAACTTTTTTCTGTTTTATTATTATTATTATTATTATTATTATTATTATTATTTGCGTATTTTGTAAGTAATATTTGATTATTATTTTCTTTTTTGAGAATAATTAGAAGTTTCTCAAACAAATGTAGCAACGGAATGTTATTTTTATCATCCTTAAAAGACATACGTAAATTCTATAATGAGTGATATTATTCTGGAAGGGCTGCAATTTCTAATGTATTACGGTAAAAGCAGTGTTATATAAAATCCTTAATTAACAATGATAGGTTTCTTTATTTCGTTTATTTGTGGAGTATAAGACATGATTATAATTTACTTAGCGCAATAAATTATTTTTTGCTGTACAACTTTTAACGCTTTGAGGAGGAATGTTTGCAGATAGCAGAGTAAACAAATAATAAATAAAATAAAATAAAAATAAATAAAAGACCACTGACAAGTAGCGTTCCTCTAAAACAATACGATATTTAGAAAAGGGAAAAAAAATGTTTTACGTATTTTTGTTTAAACCGTGTACGCTTACATATGTACCGTGTACGCTTACATATATACGTATGTTAGTGGCATTTGCCGTCTCGAATGTTGTATTAAAAACTTTAATGATTTAAAAATGAATTGTTAAAAATCTTTTGTTAAATACAGTATTGAAAAAAAAAATCTTCCGACGACAAAAGTTAACAACAAGATTATGATAAAAAATTTTAATGTATTATTATTTAATACGTAAGTTTCCAAATTTTCCCATTTTTATGTAATATTCGAAATGCAACGCTTTCATTCCCCAATATTTATATTAACATTTTCATGCATTGTTATTTTGTAACAAATTTGTAACATTTACCAGATTCAGTATCAGTAACTGGAAATCTTGTTGATGGTGAAATGAATATCATATATATATATATATTTTAATATTACAAGATTTACTACGTTCCGCAATTTCTCACTAACTCTTCTAAAACTATATTTATATAGCTATCTTCAAAAATATATTTCTGCTTTTAATTAAGGTAAAACTTTCTATATACATGTAGTGGTAAAAGAGACATACAAAAAAGGCGCGACAGTCAGTGTTGCCAGATTGGGGACTTTTTTATTCAATATAAACCACAAAATTTTAATTGTGACGTTTGCTTAATTACTTCGAAGATTAATCATCTATCATGTATATCAAATATTACTTCTCTAACTTACTGGTGGTAGTAAAATAAAAAAAGACCCAATCTGGCAACACTGGCGACAGTAGCAACCCCACACCTAGTAACATTCATAATTTTTCTCTGAGTATTCTTAGTACACGCCCTTTATTTACACCACTATTTCTTAAAAGCACGTTTCTTCTTATGTCATCGAAATAACATATTGGAAAGTACTTCCCTGCAAACAATTTTTTTTTTTGGAAAAAGAGAGGGTCCTGCATTGTCAACCGTACTATCATATTTGCCTTTTTTTTTTTTTTTTTCATACAAGGTTTCACACAGGCAGTGTTGCCAGATCTGGAGGATTTTTTATTCAATAATCACCAATAATTTTTAATTGTAACGTTTGCCTAATCACTTCGAAGATTAATCTTCTATTATGTATATAAAATATCACTTTTTAAAATTATTGGTGATTATTGAATGAAAAATCCACCAGATCTGGCAACACTGTACATATGTTGCTTTTAAAAAAAGTAGCTTTATAACAAATAAAAAAAGGCGTATAATTGTGTAACAAAATAAAAACTTCTGAGAGTTTTTATACACCAACACTGATATGTTTGCTGTACTCTGAGATGATTTCATATAATTATCTTAGTAACAATCGGTACCCAGAGCAGCGTATAGCCATAGCCTCCTAAAATATATGCCTTCCGCGTAGCTCGAAAACTTTTCAACAGTTCCAATGGTAGACAGCGCCACCTGGTACAGATTACGCGACTTTTTTATTCAACTCTCACCAATAATTTTAAGAAGTGATATATGATATATATAATTGACGTTTCTTCGATTCTATTCCCCTTTTATGTATATCAAATCACACTTATAGAATTTTTTTGGTTGCTGTTGAATAAAAAAGTCGCGCAATCTGTACCATGTGGCGCTGTCTACCGCTTGAACTGTTGCCAAGTTTCCGAGCGACTCGGAAGGCATCTAGTTTAGGAGACTATGGTACAGCCAACCGTACGATAATATTTTCCGCAATTTCTAACTTTTAAATCTGATTTCATACCAGTATGTTTTGACAGAAATATTTCACATTAATTTTTCACGATTGCATAAGGTGAAAATTAGTATAAAGGATTTCGTTGTAAAGTTACCCTTAAATCGGAGTCTTCGCAACTATTTGTATGCATATTTCGCACGACCAAGCCTTTTTGCGAGGACCCTCCCAACAGAATTTTTATACAATATATTTGCTTTAAGTTTTAACACTTTTTTAGTATCAAAATTTGCTAAAAAATAATACTGGCGCAGAAAATTAAGAAATTTCAAGGCCTGTACGAACTATGGTCAGAGCCTGATTAAGGGGGAAGCACACATTATCTCCGCTCTCACCGGAAAATTTTTACAATTATTTTTTACTTTATGTCATAGAAATTCCCTGCTTTGACGAGGAAATATTTTTTATAAAAAATGAACGGTGTAAAACAACCCAATTTACTCACCGTTATTAGACACCAGAATTCTTTTAAAATAATTTTTAATGAGAATTTTCTGTTTATTATAGGAGGAAAGTATTTGTTAAAAAATAACGGTGTAAGTGTAAATAATGTGTGCTTCCCCCTTAATCAGGCTCTGACTATGGTACGGTAATCATGGTAGGGCTGGCAATGCTGGGCGGGTCTAAAAATACTCAGGAATAAATTATGAACATCACCAGGTGTGCAACTGTTATTCAGGGGGTCACACAAAGAGAAATTTGTATACCAGAATTTTTACATAGATTTTTTTTTTTTTTTTTTTTTTTATCAGTGGATGTCAGTGAGTAATCAAGTCTAAAATTATGAAATAAAAAAAATAAATTTTTTCTCTAATATACATGCCTGACAACATCTTAATTAATATTCTGTAGCGTTGTTAATCCTGCCCTTTTTTTCACACCAGTAAATTTGTAAAGCAATATTCTCCAAATGGAATTACAGTTAACCGTTTGCTCTCGAATATCGCTCAAATGTTCTCAGGTGACATTCTATTCATTACTTCAACTCGAACGTCGCTCGAGAGGTGCCATGATGAATTAAATTACTATATATCTTATGTCCACCAATAATGTTCTACAACTAAAAGTGCTATAAAAGGTGTAATACTTCGTTAAGAGACTCCACCTACATTTTTTATTGTCTTTGGGCGTTGTTTGTCGTGACCATTGGTAAATGGCCAAGAATGCTTTGCAAAATATCACACAATGGAAAATTATAAATCGTAATATTCATATATAATGTTTTTAATATGTAAATATACATCAAATATAGAAATAAAATGTTTATATTTAAAATTCTTATGTTTTATATTTTGCATTTTTTTTATTAAAACTATTGTCGGGTAGCTCACTACGCTTACTAAATAAAGGTTCGAATGCAAAAGATTAATTTTCCATCTCACTTCAGGCCCGCACATTTAAAAAATGCAAAGTGGTCGACATAAAAGAGGCCATTGACAAAAGAGAAAGCGCGGCCTTCGTAAAAGGGGTATAAACTTGCATTATACTTGACGTTTATTAAGCGGCCAGCATAACATAAGGACAGCCAGATCTTCTATTTAGCTAGATTAGATTTAGTTAGACTAGCTAAAAGGCGGAAACAAGGAACGCTGCTGTACTTCTATACTTTTTAATAGATTCCTTACACAATTATGATTCTGTTTTCAAGCCACGCCCTTTTAAGAAGCATTTTCTAGTACGAAAAATTATTCCATCAATACTGGAAAAATTAGGAAGTTTTATATGCGGATCACGAAATATCTGGCAAACAGGTTAGAGCTGTTGGTTTACCCGTGCGAAAAGGGGCTTCGAGAGCAAACGGTTAAATAAGAAGAATACTCTAAAAAAAATACTGGTGTGAAAAAAAGGCGGGGCTAACAAGACTACGGAATATTAATCACGTTGGCAGGTATGCAGTATTTAACCCGTTAGTAGTCGCTAGTTGGTCGATTTGCCGCCCATCCTTCAGTTTTTCGAGATTTTTTTATTCAATAGCCACCAAAAAATTTTAGAAGTGGCATTTGATATACATAAAACACGATTAAAATCGATTTAACGTCGATCACAACACTTTTTTAAATTATTGGTTACAGTTAAATAAAAAGTTCGCAATCTGTAATAGGTGGCGCTGTCGATAGCGACTACTAACGGGATAACTACGATAAACTATGAAAAAATTTCTCTTAGAACAAAAGTGGCATGGAATAAAGGTGAGGCTAAAAATGCTTTGGAATAAATTAAAAAGTTGGCAACTCTGCTCCCCTTTATCTAAAAATTGAAAGAAATTTTTAAATCGATTTATTTTGTATTCGTGTATATTTTTATCTCTCTTGTTTTCTTTTAGTGTTTCTCAACAATCATCTTACAATATGTTTAAAAACAATTTTAATTTATTTGTTGCGTCCAGAATTCCTGATTTTTTAAAACCACTGCAGAATTTACATAAAAAATTTTGTCAAATTATTTGAGAACAGTTCTCTGTTATCTGGATACGCACTATATTTTATTTAACGTGGCTGGTTTAGCTAAAAAGATATGAAAAATATCAGCAAAGAAATTTTTTTTTAAATATGTAAATAAATTTATGGAAAAGAACAATCAATGTATATTAAAATTTTTGACATGAAAATTTATGTTAAACTGTAAGAATATATGTATATATATTCTAATTTCTTTTCACGTACTCTAAGTAAAAAAACAATTTTCTAGTTGTATGTCAAATTTGTGTTTGAAATTAACGAAAACAGCAACAACCAAAAGAAAAAAAAAACATAGCCTAAATATTTTTGAATATCAGTTATTTTCGAATATGCAGCAGAGATATATATCAGGTACTAAAGTACATAATTAAAGATTTTTGCAGATTCTTATAAATATCATCAAGATGACCATTTTCACGCACACATTGAGTGGTCTGAGAATTTATCTATATAAATTAAATTATAGCTGACAAATCTTTCGATTTTATCAATAACTTTCTTCTTGCTCATAATTGGCAACTTTAGAAAATTTTGGTTAACGGATAATTTTAATTAACTGTGTTCTTATATAAACAGTGAAAATGTTACAGTTAAAAAAAGTTTGAGATACAGTTAAAAAGTGACTGTTAAAAATTTCCGGTAGCCAAAAAGTGTAAAAGTTGACAATTATGATTATACAGGGTGATTATAATTAAAGTTGCGATTTCAAATCCCTTTAACTTTAAAACTATCAGTCAGAATGACTTGATATTACCAGAACAATCGTGAAGCAATGGAATTTCTATATTTGTTCTTACTAATTGTATTTTTGAATTTAAATATTCTTTTTCGTCATAAATATCATTGCATAATTTCATAATGTAAAATAAATCTTGTTTGTTTTAACAACTAGAATATATTTATAAGGCTTCATTTTATTTATTTAAATAAATACTAATTTAATTAAATTTCAATAAAATAAATATTATATATAAATAAAACTTTATACATTAGCATTAACAAATACAATAAAGGGGGTCATTTCATAATTCAATATTAGTTTATATATATATATATATATATATATATACATAGATAGATAGATATAAAAACCCGAATAAACTACTACGTCAGAAACACCACAGAAAAATATTTGCGATGCATACAGCTGTTTCGGTAGCCTTAATCGTACCGTCTTCAGTGCAAAAGGAATTCCTTTTGCACTGAAGACGATACGCTTAAGGCTACCGAAAAAGCTGTATGCCTCGCAAATATTTTTCTTTTGGCGTTTCTGACGTAGTAGATTATTCGCCAACGCCAAGTCTCCTGTTATTATTATAGATATACATAAGCAAACTATCCAAGGATAAACGAAAATTAATCCGAAAACACATGAGGGTCTTCTTCAGGGGAGCCTCCCCATGTAGGGAATGAAATGAGAAGTTTCTTGCGAATCGTTGGCTATTTAGCCAAGAAACACGTTTCTAGCCCCCGATTTCTCACAGATGGAAGCAAGACCATACAGCAAACGAATTGAATTAATACAAAGCATAAAAAGGAATTAAATTCATAAATAAAGTACGAAAGTAAATACATCAATAAAAAATACAAATAAATACAATGAGAAACTTAAATAGTTAGTAGGTTAAGGAAAATTGAAATCCTCAATTTTCCTCAATCTACTTACTAAGTTTGTCCTCGTATTTATTTGTATTCTTGTATTTTTTATTCATTTTTTTATGTATTTACTTTTGTACTTTATTTATGAATTGAATTGCTTTTTTATGCTTTGTATTAATTCAATTCGTTTGCTCTATGGTCTTGCTTCCATTTTTGAGAAGTCGGGGGCTAGAAACGTGTTTTGGCAAAATAGCCAATGTTTCGTCAGAAACTTCTCATATTTCATTCCCTACATAGGGGGGGGGGGGCTCCCCTGAAGAAGGTCCTCATGTGTTTTGCGATTAATTTTCGTTTGTCCTTGGTTAGTTTTCTTATTCATTATAGTTTTATATTTCTTTTTGCTGCATTTGCGCATGGATTTATAAATACTCTGTTCCAGTTTTATATTTAAAAATTCAAGTTTTATTTCATCTAATTTTTAAGATTTATCTTATATATATGTATATTTCGATTTGCGAGGATTACTTTGTTATTTCATTTCAAGTCTAGATGACACCACTTCTTTTATCCCTTTCCAATTTTCAATCAATATTACGCGTCACTTTCTATGACGCACATTTTTGGAAGAAATTTAAATTTTTTAATAATTAAGTTTCAATTATCAATTAATAGATGGTTTATTGTTGCACTGATATATTATAAAACATTTTTGTTTTAAGTTTATATCAATTAATTAATTTAATTACGAATTGTAATACTTCTATTTTGAACAGCTAAGCAAATTAAATTTGTTATGTACAGTCAGCCAAAAAAAAAAAAAACGCCACCCCCCCACCTAATTTCGCCGTAAATTATCGTAGAAACATGTGGTTGGTACCAATCGATTTGTAATAACGTCTAGTTTATAATGATATAGTTAGATTTTGCTTAAGGGGTCGTCTACATATTAAAACTGGCATCAACTTCATTTTTTTCAATATTAACCCCCATTTTTTATAATTTATTTGAATTCTTTGGACAAAATCATCGCGGAAAATGGTATAGTTTATTTATTTTGCTCAATTCTTCACAGAGTTATAAGCTGTCAAACTATGAGGGCGCTAATGTTAAATGAATGTGACAAACATTAATTCATATCTTCCAAAATAATTATGATATTCAAATTCTGTTTTTTTATATGATAGAATGAAGTGACCCAAACATATTCCATGCATATTTTTGATTAAAAAAAATTTTTGAAATATGAAAATTAATAATAATTTCATATTTGAAAAAATTATGAATTATGACCTATGTTAATTTTTGCATAAATAGAACGGGCATCATCAAAAACATGGGTTTCCAAATTTACAACTCGTTCTTAACATTATTTTTTGAGTTACAGTGATATTTTATTTTTTAGTGTTGTTAGGGGGCCGTCACTTATAATAATTTGTATCCTTTGTGAGTAAATATCTGTATATATTTTGACGAAAAACTATTTTAATTTACCTTAATGTTATTCTAATTGTTTTCTAAGCAACATTTCGATGTTTATGATACAAATTGGATCATTTTTATAAAATTATCGCAATGCAAGCGAGAGATTGTGAAAAAATTTCCAAAAGAAATGAAGCCCCGACTCTATATTGCGGAAACATTAGTAAAAAAACTAGTTTCTGTATTCGTATATGACTCTCTATGTGACGCTGGTATGCATAAATGTCAATGGCATTTACTACATCGAATGCTGAAGACAAAATTTAAATGATTTAATTGGAAGTATGTAAAATAATTTTGTTTTATAATGTAAAGTTGCAGAAAAACTGTGTAAAGGCGTGGCTTCCGTCGCAAAGAGGTTTATACTCGATTCTGAAATGTTAAGTCTTTGTTCTTAAATATTACATAACGTTTCGCAGTTTCTCACTGCTAAAATTCTATTTTGTCCCTTTTGTCTTTTGTTTTTAACTTGAAAATTCTACGATTCGTACACCTCCAGTTAAGTATCATGACGGTAAAAAAACGCAGTAAGACGAGGACTATTATTTTAAAAAAGAGCAATAAGCTGTGAACAATACTTTTTTTTTTTTCCTTTTTTTAAATTAATATAATTGACTTTTATTAATTTTTATCAGATTTTTTAAAACAAATTTTCTGTTTTAATCTTGTTGTGATATTTTCGCATTCGATTACTCTACCGTTTATGCTATTTAAATTTTATCGCATGACGTAACATAATAAAATATAAAATTTTTATTAAATGTTTTTTTAATACTGAATAATAAAGTGTTTTTTTTTTTTTTTTTTTTTTTTAAGTTTTTAATATCTATTATTGAAACAAAGCGCAATATTATTTATTTTCTATTATTCTAATCACGGCGTAAAACTGGCGTCACATTTATCACGGAAAAAGAATTTAAAACAAAGTAACATGTCTTATTACTTTTAAAGATATAGTTTTTACACATTTAAAATTAAGAATTCAAGTACAGTAGACGACTGCAGAACGGGGAATACTCGTTCTAGGCAATAGGAAACCGTTTTTACTATATCCATATTTCTTTTCATATGGATATACATAATAATTATACTCTTTCTAGTGAAAGTATTTGTATTCATACTATTTTGTTTATTTATATATGAATATAAGGAATATTCTTAAGAAATATCGTAACACACAAATTGTGAAAGAAACGCCCACTGAAGGAGTTACAGATTTCAAAATGACGTGAAACTACGTCAGTGGTCGCGAAAATGTTAAATATCCTTTCTCAGATTTTAGTTTAAATCTTGTTATCTATATTTTTGTATATTATCTATTGTTGGTTTGCACGCCTAAAATTAAGTGTAAATCTTTATAGAAACACTTTCATGGGAGGCTTACTGTATAAAATAAAAATATACCCAACAAGAAGTAGATAATAATTGTTAGTTAATAGATTTTAATTATTTATATATATACATATTTTATTATATATGTATTTTAACTTACATTTTTGTCTCTTAAATAAAACAGTTTTTGCTTTTAAGAAGTAGATAATTCTTTTTCTTAAATATTAAACACTTTTTTTTTTTTAAACCGCTATTAATATTATTACTATTGTTCTTTTACCATGGTATCTAGATTTTTGTAATTAAACATTGTAGGGCTCATATGATTCAAGCTATAAGTGTTGTATTTAACCATTCAATGTTTAATAAATTGAAACCAATAAAAATCTTTTAATTCATAAGCTAACTCAGAAAGTTCTACGAATTTGAATCGTTTTTTATTTTATAACTAACATTTCTGCACTTTTTTTCCGGTGTGAAATTTAATAAATAATGTATATTGTGTGGTAGATCACGATTTATTTTTTCTAAATGTATAGACGGTCCCCTAACACATTTTCACGTGTAACTCTGTTTAGAATTGATTTAAAATATATAAATAGGTGTGTTTTCCGAACTTCCTTGATCTCAGAAATCTGAATATGGGGTCAAAAATGGGGGTCGTCATTGAAAAAAAATGACGTTTATACGTGTTTTAATATGTAGATGACCCCTTAAGCAAAATCTGAATACACCATTAAAAACTAGACGTTATTACAGATCGATAGGTACCAGCCGCATGTTTCTACGATAATTTACGGCGAAATTAGGTGGGGGGGGCGTTTTTTTTTTGGCTGACTGTACGTTACTTTTATATATTATTTTTTGTTTGTAAATGTTATCTTTTTCCTGTAAATTAGTAAGTAATTTTTTCGACTTTTATTTTACCTTCCTGTATTAATTTTATCTTGCATTCTTGTTTAACTGGTTTCGTTTCGTATAGGTGTATTGGACAAAGATACATTGAGAAAAAAGAAAATGCTGCTTTCATCTAGAACGAATAAGTCGCCATTTTCAGAATCCCTAAGCTAGAAATATACATTTCTAAGTTATGCGTATAAGGTAAACAAATAACCTGGATAGACGAAATGATCAAGAATTTCTAGTCTACATTTTTCTAGATGGTGAAACAATATTATGAATCCTTTATATTGAGAGAAATTCTGGCTTTATTTATTAAAATTAGGCCATAAAACTAAATTATAGTTACTAAAACTCGCCTCTTGTGCTCGCATTTATTTTCAGAGATTTTAAATGAGATTGACAACTATAATATAGAAAAATGTTCTAGAATTCTAATAGGGGATTTTGGAAATAGCTAGAAAATGGTATTAGAATTTATAAGAATGACATGGAACTATTTTTACTAGAGCCACAATTTAGTTTCTCGATGTTAGTCATAAAAATTTTTTTCAATGCATCTGTAAAGTATATCTGAGTGTATGCTTACCGATACACAAAAGCTATAACACCTATTTTTAAACCTAATCTGCACCTATAATTACATATATTATTAGTCTTTGCAACGGATAAAATATTGTGCAAAGTATTTATTCATTTTTGCATTTTTATTATCTTTTTAATTAAATCTTCCATTTGTTAAAAATGGAAGTTGTAAAATTCCTTCATGTGGTATTTTCATTTCTTCCTGTGAAATGTTCGTAGAGGTTTTCCATATATACATATATATACAGAATCGCCAACTTTTATAATTTCCGGAGCATTTTCAGCTACGCCTTCTTTTCGTACTAGAATTTTTTAAGTATGCTTCTCCCTAGTATGTGACAACGATTAAATTAGATGAAAATTATTTTAAAATTTACTGGTGAAAAAAAATAATAATAATAATAATAAAAGCAGATTTAACTCCGGAATAAATTAGAAAAGTTGGCAACTCTGTATATAAATATATGTATATCACAGCTATTCATTATCGTTTATTATTTCACGCATACGTTTTTTATCGTTTATTATTTCACGCATTTTCTACATATTAAACGTGTTTCAATATGTATATGACCCCTTAAGCAAAATCTGAATACACCATTAAAAACTAGACGTTATTACAGATCGATAGGTACCAGCCGCATGTTTCTACGATAATTTACGGCGAAATTAGGTGGGGGGGGGCGTTTTTTTTTTGGCTGACTGTACGTTACTTTTATATATTATTTTTTGTTTGTAAATGTTATCTTTTTCCTGTAAATTAGTAAGTAATTTTTTCGACTTTTATTTTACCTTCCTGTATTAATTTTATCTTGCATTCTTGTTTAACTGGTTTCGTTTCGTATAGGTGTATTGGACAAAGATACATTGAGAAAAAAGAAAATGCTGCTTTCATCTAGAACGAATAAGTCGCCATTTTCAGAATCCCTAAGCTAGAAATATACATTTCTAAGTTATGCGTATAAGGTAAACAAATAACCTGGATAGACGAAATGATCAAGAATTTCTAGTCTACATTTTTCTAGATGGTGAAACAATATTATGAATCCTTTATATTGAGAGAAATTCTGGCTTTATTTATTAAAATTAGGCCATAAAACTAAATTATAGTTACTAAAACTCGCCTCTTGTGCTCGCATTTATTTTCAGAGATTTTAAATGAGATTGACAACTATAATATAGAAAAATGTTCTAGAATTCTAATAGGGGATTTTGGAAATAGCTAGAAAATGGTATTAGAATTTATAAGAATGACATGGAACTATTTTTACTAGAGCCACAATTTAGTTTCTCGATGTTAGTCATAAAAATTTTTTTCAATGCATCTGTAAAGTATATCTGAGTGTATGCTTACCGATACACAAAAGCTATAACACCTATTTTTAAACCTAATCTGCACCTATAATTACATATATTATTAGTCTTTGCAACGGATAAAATATTGTGCAAAGTATTTATTCATTTTTGCATTTTTATTATCTTTTTAATTAAATCTTCCATTTGTTAAAAATGGAAGTTGTAAAATTCCTTCATGTGGTATTTTCATTTCTTCCTGTGAAATGTTCGTAGAGGTTTTCCATATATACATATATATACAGAATCGCCAACTTTTATAATTTCCGGAGCATTTTCAGCTACGCCTTCTTTTCGTACTAGAATTTTTTAAGTATGCTTCTCCCTAGTATGTGACAACGATTAAATTAGATGAAAATTATTTTAAAATTTACTGGTGAAAAAAAATAATAATAATAATAATAAAAGCAGATTTAACTCCGGAATAAATTAGAAAAGTTGGCAACTCTGTATATAAATATATGTATATCACAGCTATTCATTATCGTTTATTATTTCACGCATACGTTTTTTATCGTTTATTATTTCACGCATTTTCTACATATTAAACGTGTTTTAATATGTATATGACCCCTTAAGCAAAATCTGAATACACCATTAAAAACTAGACGTTATTACAGATCGATAGGTACCAGCCGCATGTTTCTACGATAATTTACGGCGAAATTAGGTGGGGGGGGGGGGCGTTTTTTTTTTGGCTGACTGTACGTTACTTTTATATATTATTTTTTGTTTGTAAATGTTATCTTTTTCCTGTAAATTAGTAAGTAATTTTTTCGACTTTTATTTTACCTTCCTGTATTAATTTTATCTTGCATTCTTGTTTAACTGGTTTCGTTTCGTATAGGTGTATTGGACAAAGATACATTGAGAAAAAAGAAAATGCTGCTTTCATCTAGAACGAATAAGTCGCCATTTTCAGAATCCCTAAGCTAGAAATATACATTTCTATGTTATGCGTATAAGGTAAACAAATAACCTGGATAGACGAAATGATCAAGAATTTCTAGTCTACATTTTTCTAGATGGTGAAACAATATTATGAATCCTTTATATTGAGAGAAATTCTGGCTTTATTTATTAAAATTAGGCCATAAAACTAAATTATAGTTACTAAAACTCGCCTCTTGTGCTCGCATTTATTTTCAGAGATTTTAAATGAGATTGACAACTATAATATAGAAAAATGTTCTAGAATTCTAATAGGGGATTTTGGAAATAGCTAGAAAATGGTATTAGAATTTATAAGAATGACATGGAACTATTTTTACTAGAGCCACAATTTAGTTTCTCGATGTTAGTCATAAAAATTTTTTTCAATGCATCTGTAAAGTATATCTGAGTGTATGCTTACCGATACACAAAAGCTATAACACCTATTTTTAAACCTAATCTGCACCTATAATTACATATATTATTAGTCTTTGCAACGGATAAAATATTGTGCAAAGTATTTATTCATTTTTGCATTTTTATTATCTTTTTAATTAAATCTTCCATTTGTTAAAAATGGAAGTTGTAAAATTCCTTCATGTGGTATTTTCATTTCTTCCTGTGAAATGTTCGTAGAGGTTTTCCATATATACTTATATATACAGAATCGCCAACTTTTATAATTTCCGGAGCATTTTCAGCTACGCCTTCTTTTCGTACTAGAATTTTTTAAGTATGCTTCTCCCTAGTATGTGACAACGATTAAATTAGATGAAAATTATTTTAAAATTTACTGGTGAAAAATAATAATAATAATAATAATAATAAAAGCAGATTTAACTCCGGAATAAATTAGAAAAGTTGGCAACTCTGTATATAAATATATGTATATCACAGCTATTCATTATCGTTTATTATTTCACGCCTACAAGATTATGAAGCAAGTTTTTTTTAATAGAAGAGCTAGTTATTATTATTTATATTATTATTATTATTAATATCCCCATAACAAAGATTTTTTAAATTTTGTATATCACAATATCTGAATAGCATTTTCTGACTAATCTCAGCTGAAAAAGATGCATAGATATTGTTATAAAAAAAACTTGCTGGAAGAAATTTACTTTTATAATAATACAGCTTAGGTTCGTCAATTTCCATTCAAACTGGCCGTGAAGAAACATTTCTGAATGACAATTCAAAAATACTTTTTATTTAGCAGTCAAAATTGCTGAACAACAGGCTATACGACAGCATATGGAAACGTCAGGGGTTGTACTCTCCGCCCTTTTTTCAGGACACTCTAAGGAATGATTTTTTTTTCTTTTATTGCTACCACTATTTTTATGCAATAATCTATACTCTATATAATCATGCATACTTGCCAACCATCTCATTACGAACCGTACAATTTTTAGTACCCGCCTTTTTTTTCACACTAATAATTTTTTAGAGTAATTTTAGTCTTATTTAATCCTAACAACATTTAAAGAGAATAACTGTAAAAATATAGTGGTGTGAGAAAAGGGGCGTTTTTTCAGGGAGCGTTAACAATTGTACGGTTATTAATGAGATGGTTGGTAAGTACGGTCATGGCACATTACTATAAATATATCCAGAAGTAATTCTGCGTAAAATTAGTGGTGGCAAAAAAGGCGGATATTTGTTATCTTTGAGAGTGTCCTGAAAAAAAGGCGGAGAGTACGACCCCTGAAACGTATAGTGGCGTAAATGTCAAATTTAAAGGAAAACAGAACATTCTATTAGGGGATTCCAAGGGAGGAGATAGAGAGAGCGACGAAGATTATGTAATCTTAATCTAGTATTAAGAGATGCTTACATGACGGAGGTCAGTGAGAGAATGTCCTAAGTTTTAGCCAAATTGAAAAATCACGATTATGTTGGTATACAATCTTTTACCGCAATGAACACCTAAGAAAAATGGCTTGATCCGTTGTACATTCATTTAGTTAATAATTTTGAATACTCCGAACAGGATTGCCATGTTATATTAACCCCTGTATTTTGCCAGACATTAATTATCAGAAATGAAAAAATACAGACGGCAGATGCTTAAGAAAGAATTACAATTAATTCTTTCCAAGGATAATTTTGAAAAACTGTTCAAAAGTACGTTATCAATTAGACTTTGATTTGCGCAGAACATAAGAATGAAATAAGCCATAAGGTATTGTTTTGATACCGAAATGATATTATGAGATTTTGTTTACAGTGAGATTTACTTTTCCACTTATTTTGTTTATTTTATTGATTGAGAAAGAATTCAGCATTTAGTTAAAGATTATTAATGAATACACGAGTAAATTATCATATATAATGTTAATACAGATTTAAATTTAATTAAGTAGAAAAATTAAGAAAATATATATGTGATTTCAATTTTAAAAAATATGTTATTTCTAAATCACATATTTCTCCCCTACCCCAAGAAAAAAAATTTGAAAGGTAATGAGAACGACTCCAAAAACGTGTTATAAAAAACTTGCTGGAAAAAATTTACTTGTATAATTATATAATTTAGGTTCGTTAATTTAAATTCAAACTGGCTGTGAAGAAACATTTCTGAATGAGAATTCAAAAATACTTTTTATTTAGCAGTCAAAAGTGCTAAATAACAGGATATACGACAGTATCAGGAAAAGTATAGTGGCATGATAGTCAAATTTAAAGGAAAACAGAACATTCTCTTTGAGAACTGCAAGGGATGAAAGAGAGAGAGCGACGAAGATTATGTAATCTTAACTTAGTATTAAGAGATGTTTACATGACGAAGGTCAGAGAAAGAATGTCTTAAGTTTTAGCCAAATTCAAAAATCCCGATTATGATGAATACAATGTTTCGTCGCAAAGAACACCTAAAAAAACAGCTTCATCCGTTGTACAGTCGGGGAAAAAAAAAACGCAGCACTTGATGGTATTTCGTTATTAATTGACGCAGAAAAATTTAATAGACACCATTCAACAGGAAATGAAATGCACTTTCTGAAAATGTCGTCGAATTTTGAATTAGGGGTCATCTACATATTAAAATGAGCGCGAACTTTGATTTTTTCAATTGCAACACCCAATTTTGACTTCATATTCGAATTTCTGAGAGTCTGGCAGTGCGGAAAAGTATACTATTTGCATACCTTATCTTTAGTATTCATAGAGTTATGATCAAAAATGTGTTAGGGGGCTATTTCTAAATATAGAAAAATAAAATTAAGATCCTACAAGAATTAGAGAAAATTATACTGTTTCACACCGGAAATATTTGAAGAAAAAAAAGAGTTATGAAAATAAATAAAATTCAACACCTTTGCAGTATCTTAATAATCATAAATTTAGTTTTTTGGATATGTTTTTACTTTAGTACTTTTTTTAGATAATTTTAGATATATTTAAATACATTACACTTACGATTGGTCAGACAGTACTTTTTATGAAAGTGCAATATTTTTCAATTAAAAAGTATCTATTATGGATATACTGATCACCAATAAAGCTTAAATTTTTTTTCGTACGTGTAACATAATATACAAACTGAAATGATATAGCTATATATATCTATATATATATACAACAACGCATAAACTAAATCTTTTCGGATAAATAATTATTGTAAGGTTACATAAAGTAAATATTAAACAATTTTAATAGCACTTACCAGTTTTGGATCAGTTGAACTCTTTGGAACTGTACGATTTGTTTTATAATTTCTATGAAAATATAATTTCTTAATTAACGCTTTCGCGACTGCTGACGTAGATTCACATCATTTGGAAATTTGTAACAATGCCAGTGGGCGTTTCTTTCGTAATTTCTGTGTTACTTATTTCTTAAGCATGTACCCAGTGTTCATATTTTTGCAATAAAATATACTATGGATAGAGATATATTAATTAGAAAGAATATAGTTATAATGTATATCCATCTGTAATATAATTGTGGTACAGAAAATTTGTTTTGAAATATTTTATTTTGAGAGTATTTCAAACAGTAAACCCCGCCTATTTAGTTATTTTTTTTTCTTCTAGTATTCGTTTAAAGGATTCTAAATTTATCACCAATAATCGAGGAAGTAAATACCACTTGTGTATATTTTTGATGTAAAATAAGGAGTTTAACACGAATACTCAAAGTCACATTCATTTTTCGTTTCTGTATTGTTTTGTTTTGAAGAACGATAAAAGGCGGGGCTGCAGAAAACAGGAATTCTTGATACTAACGCAAATGTCTAAAAATCAACATTTTTGTTTCATTTCTTTGCATTTGACGTTGTTATTATATAATTTGACCCTTTAATAAAAAATAAAAATATTTTGTTCAATTTTCTCCGTTATTTTTTAAGATTTGCTTCGTTATCTCATTCAAAATTTTTTAAGAGACGGCCCCCTAAACCACTCCAAAAGAAAGATTTATTTATATCTCGAAAACTAATAACTGGAATGAGCTGGAAATTTGCACACCCATATTTTTCAGCATTAGGATTCATTTTATGTAAAAATTAATATAGGTCATAATTCATAATTTTTATGAATATGAATTTATTAATATTTTTCAGAATTAAAAATATTTTTCAGAATCAAAACTAATGATGGATTATATTTGGGTTTCTTCACTGTATCTCGTAAAAAAAGAATTATATCGATCAAGTTATTTTTTGTGAAGATATTAATAAAAGTTTGAAATATGAATTTAACATTAGCACCTTCAGACTTTGAACGCATATAACTCTGTGAAAAAATAAGAAAAATATACAACCTATATACTTTTTCGCATTGTCGCGATCCCAGGAATTCAAATATAAAATAAAAATGGGGCATTACCATTGAAAAAATCAAAGTTGGTGCGCGTTTTAATATGTAGACGACCCCCAATTCAAAATTTCCGTTCATTTTCTGAATCCACTCTCAATTCCCCGTCGAATGATACCTATTACATTTTTGTGCATTGATTAGCAACAGAGTTACATCGAGTGCTGCGTTTTTTTTTTCCCCGACTGTACATTCATTAAGTTAATAATTTTGAATACTCCGAGCAGGATTGCCATGTTATATTAACCCCTGTAATTTGCCAGACATTAAATATGAGAAATGAAAAACTACAGACGGCAGATGGTTAGGAAAGAATTACAATTAATTCTTTTTAAGGATAATTTTGAAAAACTGATCAGAAGTACGTTATGAATTAGACTTTGATTTACGCAGAACATAAGAATGAAATAATTCATTAGGTATTATTTTGATACCGAACTGATATTATGAGATTATTCTAACAGCAAGATTTCCTTTTTTTTTTTAATTGGTGGAGAAAGATTTCAGCGGTTAAATAAAGACTATTATTGAATACACGAATAAATTATCATATAGAACGTTAATATAGATTTAAATTTAATTAAATAGAAGATTTAAAATAACATTTGTGATTTTAATTTATATATATGTACCGTAAAATCCCGATTATAAGCCCCCCGTTTTTCAAATGCAAAACCAGTAAAAAGTAGGGAGGGGCTTATAATCAGGATTATTAGAAATTTCTTTTTAAAAAAGTTGTGGTGGAGCCATCTACCACCAGAAGATAAAACTAATATTTATTATCTAATCCAGAATTGTAACTTACAAAAATAAATCTTAAATTATTAATTTAAAATTGTTTTATTATTAATTTAAATTGATAATTTAAATTAACTTTTTCATATGGTTACTATGAAAGACTAATAAAAAAAATTAGACTAATTTTGGTAAAGTAAAGGGAAGGAAAATCTTAAAAGGTTATCAAACATTAATTAATTTAGTGTTTATAAATTAATTAGAGTATATATTTAGGTGAATATTAAATGCATAAAACTCATTTCATATATTGTTAAACAAAACATTTTACAAAAATATGACATCAATCTTTTTAATTGAAATAATTAAATTAAAGAAAAGCTAATAATTTTTTTTAATTTAACCTTTATTAAATAAGTAAATAAAAGAACTCTATTTATTCTTTAGTATAAGAAAGGTAAATAAAGAAAAGTTTACTTATAGATTCAATTATTATTATTATTATTTTTTTTTTAATGAATATTGAGGAAGCCTATAAGAACGTTTTCTGGAATTAAGACTGATGCTGCCATCTATCGGAAAATAGGTTTAACAATTTCAATATAGATCTATACTTATTTCATAGTTCTCATTTCCACCTCATTGGTATTGCGTTAAAACAAAAGGAAGTCAATAAATTTTGCGGTAAAAAATATTTTTAAAGAATACATTTATTTAAAATCATTAAATATACATATGATTTCAGAAAATAATTTTTTACTCAAAATGAAAAAAATGTAGAGGGGGCTTATTTTTAGGATTATGCAAAAAATCCAAAATTGCCTAAAAGTGGGGGAGGGGCTTATTTTCGAGGTGGGGGGGGCTTATAATCGGGATTTTACGGTATATGATTTCTACATCACAGATATATTTAGATAAAACCAAATCAGTAATGCAAAACTGGTGCAAGTTTTTGATTTATTTTTAAAGTATACAAACTATATATTTTTCAGCAAAACCAGGATCCCAGAAATTCAAACATAGACCAAAATAAGGTGTTACTATTTAAAAAAAATAAAAGATAAGATGACGCACATTTTAACATGTAGATTACACCTAATCAAAAATTTCCATCATTTTCTAAAATTATACTTAATGCCCAAATAATAGGTGCCAAGTCTGCCGTTTTTCAAGGAAGACTTCAAACCGGAAATTTTTTATAGCTGTTTTCTGTAATAATAATCGTCGAAAATATATATAACATATTCCATTTAAAAATACTGGTGTCAATTCTGATTTAAAAGTTAAAAATGTTGGCAGATCTGCCAAATGAATGATATCTGTTAGATTTTTCTACTTCAGTTAATAATAAAAAAACATAAGATATTCTGTTTTTTTTTTTTTTTTTTTTTTTTTTTTTTCGATTGAACATCTACTTGATGCATTTTTCTTAAAATCTGTATAATTCCGGAGATGTATTCGCATAATTTATCTTTAGCTATCTATCGTGTAAAAGTGTCCTGTATAAAATTATATTTACAAAATGTAAGTCAAAAATTTCTTCATGATGGTGTGCGAATTAAGGTCGTTTGAATACACGAGTGTCGTAGGTCTAGGTGCACTATAAAAATAAAATAAAATAAATAAATAAAAAGTAGCTTTTTAACAACAGAATGTGCTGGCAATTCTGTTGTTAGAAAGCATTGATGTCAACATTTTAATTTAATTCCGAAGTATTTTTATTCACGCCTTTATTCCAAACCACTTATTTTTAAGAGTAATTTTTTCTTATTTTATCGAAGTGATATATTGGAGAAATTTTTTCTATAAATAAAGTGGTGCGAATTAAAAGCGGAGCTAAAAATATCCGGAATAAATTAAATTGTTAGCATCTATGAGAAAGAAGTAATTTACAGCAGAACAAATTGTAAAAGAGTCTATCTTTACAGATATTTTCGCTGTAAATTGCCTTATTTAACAGAAGAATGTGCTGGCGAAATGGGTGCCAGCACATTCTGCTGTAAAGGCTACCGTTATATTTTACAGGGTGGAATGCCCTCTGTGGGGATCTTTATGAGAGGTACTACCGTATATACGAGAGTTTAAGAAAATAAACATGGAAATGCACACCTACCAACCATCTCATTATGTATCCTAACATTTTTAGTACCCGCCTTTTTTTTTTTTTTTTTTTTTCATACAAGTCTTTTCTAGAGTACTTTTTTTCTTATTTAACCCTTTCCGGCGCAAGGTAATTCGGATCATTTAAATTACACTGCCACCGGAATTCACGAACAAAATTAAAATACAAGACTTTGACGACATTTTCTACTATGTTATAAAAGTAAAATTTTGCTAAAAAAATTCCGGGATGAGTTTTTGCAGTTGAAAATTAAAATTAGGCGATGCTGTAGTAGCACCACCGCCCCTGAAAGGCTTAATCGTAACCAGTGTTGCCAGATCTGGAGGATTTTTTATTCAATAACCACATTTTACTTTTAATTGTAACGTTTCCCTAATCACTTCGAAGATTGATAGTCTATTATGTATATCAAATATCATTTCTCAAAATTATTGGTGATTATAGAATAAAAGATCCGCCAGATCTGGCAACACTGATCGTAACTACATTTGGATAAAAATAAAGGGGTGTGTTTTAAAGGGGCATAACAATGCAGGGTTCGTACGCTTTTACATTTCAGATGATGTTTTCAACCAATAATTTTATATTGTAAATTTTGTCGTAATAGAAGCTTATAAATTTAAAAAAAATTTATCTTTAAAAGATACTGGTGTATGACTCCTACAAAAAAGGCGTGGCCGTACGAACCCTGCAATGTTATAATTATTAATGAGATGGTTGGAAAGTACGGGGTGGTCAGAGACAACATTTTCCCCCTGATTCTTCCGCCAATATTTTTTTTCGGAATTTTTAATAGTGTGTTGTCAATATTAATTAAGCACAAAGTATCATATAAATATTCTGGTGGAAGAATCAGGGAAAAAAGGCGGGTCGTTAACCACACTGAAGTATGTAGGTGGACGAGCGAAACCTAGTTTCGAACATAGCACTTTCATCCTTCAACAGCAGAATCTTTCGGAAACTAGTGCAGCCATTATTTTTCATGCGTCATTAAGTATGAGAAGTACAAATTTATCTAATAATGTTGCTGATTTTCTTTTATAACTTTAATTGTGAATTTTTGCATTAGAATTTCAGGTTGTCTCTCGGAAAATGTAAAATTTACGAAAAATGTTTTTTTAAATATTCTTTTAAATGCCATTAAATTTAGTATAAAATACTATTAAATTACATATTATATAAATATTATATTCACTATTTACTTTGTGAAAGGGTGTCATTAAAAATAAATTTTATATAAAAAATGTACATACACATATATTTTCTTTCAAGGCACGGAAATTGCTTTCATGCATATTTAAGAAGCAATAGAGAAATGCAGTATACATAACTCAAGTCCATTTAAAATTGATGAGCAAATACTTTAATATTTATTGCTACAATTTAAGATATTTTTTGTGAAGAAATAAATGTTAGTTATTTTGTTAAAAATTTAACCATTATAAAATTTTTTGCACAAATTTAAATGAACAATATTATGTAAAATATTAAGTAATATATATATATATATATATATATATATATATATATATATATATATATAAGAAGTTACCGTTTCCATTATTTTTAAAGATTTTTTCTAAAATTAAAAAATAATTGCATGTATTAATTTATTATTATTATTCTTTAATTTGATGAATTTCATTTGTTTTCCTATTAATATTTAGAATTTTTAAGCATTTTTTCTTTTTTTCTTTCTAAATCTGCATTTCATAGCTCATTTTTATTTTTCTCAACGAGGGGTATCGGGTGTTTGGGTTTAAGTCGAATTGTCTACACTAGGGACCTGGGCCTAGGGCGGGGTGCCCTTCGTGTGTGTGTGTGTGGAGGGGGGGGGGGTCTTTCGAATGAATCCTAGCCTATTTTTCTGAATGAAATAAAAAATATATACATTTTTAAATTATATATATTAACGACAGGGTACTGTAGTGAAATTATTTTTACAAAACTAGATATCGCTTTACTACACTAAAAACCTTATTTCAAACAACGATAGAAATCAGCTGTACTTACATTAACAGAGATCTCAAGGTTCTTATTTTTTCGTACAACTAATTTTAAATAGAAATTATTGTCAAGAAATAAGTCTATAAGTTTTTAAAAGTATATTGTTCGAGAATACTGGTGAATTAGTTTTTAGAAAAAGACGACTGCGGAGAAACACAGGTTTAGCCTACAAAAATTCATATGTTTTCTGACATGCTAAAATTTTCAATTTATACCGGATTAATGTTAGTATCCAATTTTTTCTTTATACCACACTTTTCGTAGAGTAATTTTCTTTAAAATGTAATTACGATCGAATAAGTAGAAAATTACGCTCCCAAAATATGGTGTTTAGAAATGATGGTTACTAAAAATGTTAAATGAAGGAATAGTTATTTTTATGATATGCTGTTAAAAATTTAAAAAAAATAAAAGACAAAAAATATATTTTCTTTTCCTCAAGTATTGAAACTTATTTTAGTGCATTCTCTAGTATTTTAAATAAGTAAATATCTTTTTTTTTTTTTTTTTTCTAACAACAATCTACGCATTATATGAAATATTTTAAAACAAAGAAATGTATTAGACACATTTTCAGATATTAATATTTTTAAATTGAATGTCGTAGATAAAAATTACTCTAATTTATAGTGTACAGTCCCCAAATCATACTAGACTATTTATTACTTAATGTGTAATACTTCAGTATATAAAATTACACATTAAAAGCTGTATAGAAAGTTACATTTTAAGTTCAGCAAAAGTGTAAATTTAAATGCTACTTAAAATGTTGAAAGCATAGACGAATTTATCTGACCTATAAATTACGTTACAGAATGTTAATTACACTGTATTAGGATTCATATTCTTAAAATTTAGAGTTTAGGTATAAAAATAAAGAGATACGACAGCCCGACAATTTGCACTACATCTAACCATGAAAAATAATATAACTCTTTTTTTTTTTTTTTTTTGATAAATCTACAAGTTTGCAAAATAATCCAGATATTTTTTTCTTTGTAAAGGATTTTGAATCTCGTTTCAAACTGTTCTTGATCGGTGATGAATAACTCCGTCTCTTGGATTTTGTTTTTCTGTGTGTTGCTAGGGTTGATGCAAATGTAAACACCTGACACTGATTAAAAAAACAAAAAACAAAATCACAGACAGGGTTACGATAGTCTATTTGACAGATTGTTGAACTCATAATTGAATTGTGGGTTCGAAACTCGAGCCGCGCAATGAACGTCTAATACCATAGATGCCGATATTTTAATTTATTCCGGAGTGTTTTTAGCCCCGCCTTTATCTCGCACCACTTTATTTATAGAAAACATTTCTTCAATATATAACTGCAGTAAAATAAGGAAAAATTTCTTTTAAAAAATAAGTGGTATGGAATAAAGGCGGGATTAAAAATACTACGGAATAAATTAAAATATTGGCATTTGTGCTAATACATGAATGGGGGCTGGTGAACGTAAATTACACCTTAGTTGCAATAGCCATCATGCTTTTTGAAGTTAATACATTTATATACCTGTCAATATTCTAATCAATACACCGTAAAATTGTTATTGCGTGCCTTTGTTTGCATACCAGCCTTTTCTTAGAGTATTTTTCTAATTTAATTATAATTACATTTGGAGAAAATTACTCTAAAAATAAAGTGGTGACGGAAAACTAATAAATTTATGGAATATTAATTAGAATGTTCGCAGGTATGCTTTTGTATATTACTGTAGCGGGGGAGCCGTCCCCTTAGTGGAGGATTGAAATTGTTATGGCATGTTTTCGATCCACCCCAAGCAATGAATCCCAGGGTATCTCCAACTACACAGAGGGCCTCAATGAGATGTTAAACCCAGCCAATATCAGCTTCAACCAATCTCGTAGGCTAAATGGTAAAAATTGTTCAACTGAATTAATCTTACATGCAATGTCTATAATCTTCTCGAGCTTTTCAGCTTAAGCAAATTCCATCTTATTTTTTGTGTATCTATATTTCCTTTGCTGTCAGATGAGCTTTGTTACTGTGTACCAAGCTTGATCATTAAATGCATTTCTTACAAGGTTTCTGCAGTCCTAATTTTTCAGGACCAGTAAAATTTTATAGCAATTTTTGCCATAAAATAAGCTTATAATTTTAAATAAGATGTTATTATATAAAATTTCTTACAAAAGAGTTCTTACAAAAAGACAGGTCCGTACGAATCCTGTTCTTATTAAAATGAGAGTAATAAATATTAAGGAAATACGCCTTGAAAATATGCATCCACGAAAAATATTTTTTAACTTTGATGCTTTTTATACCAATGCTTAAATCAAGAAATGATAGTTATTTAGCGAAGTCGTCCTGTAAAAATTACAATTTGCAATTCTTCTTTGTGTAGGCACAAGAATGCACTTCACAATATTTATTTAGAGACAGTATGAAAATAACTTGAATATTTTAAAACAAATCATAGCGTTGAATCTTTTGAATATGCTTTTGTGGCTACAAATGTTTAAAAAGAATTTTAATAGAATGACTGTAACTACTAAACTACTACCATTCGCGATTTGGAGGAATAATATAAGAAGAATTTGCATGCAGTGCATCAGCAGCATGCAAATTAAATGAAGTTAACTTTTATCTACTGAAGATGGCTGACGATAAAGCAGTGCTATATTACAGACATATTTTAACAGTGGACGGGACAATAACAGCCTTTTTTGTAGCAAAGATCACTCATAAAAAGTCGCCTAACTACAATGTCTACATTAAGCCAAACTAGCCAACACTGAAATTTTCTCGCCAAGTTCTAAACTCTGCTTTCTCTTACGCCAACGATATCTTTTTTTTTTTTTTTTCTTTTAAAAGTTCTTTTTAAAAATTATATTTATATTTAAAAGTTAGATTGTTTTGAATATAAAAAATATTTTATCGCAAGCAGTGGTGCTTATATGTTCTGTGAAATGCTGTAAACAACGTTTTGTTAAAGAAGGAGCTAACATATTGCAATGGCGAGTGTTTTTTATTTCATACTTTATAAGTAATTATTTTTGTAAAATGCTTATAATTGCTATATTTAGTTTTTAAAATTAAATTAGTTTAAATATTTCATGCCGTATATTATATTCAAGAAATTCTGTGATTATTTATGGGTGTTAAAGCGAGTGTACACAGACAGACAAACCGATTCAACACTTTTGAGGTTTGTTGGAAAGAGTTAATGACAAGATAGAAATAAATTTCAGCATCTGTACTGTTTTACATAAGTTTTGCTTGCCATGTCTTTTAATAATAGTAACCAAAAAAATATATATATATATATTTAAAACGAATAATCGCCATTAACGCGATAAATGCCAGAAAAGGTAACCTTTTCACTACACTCAGCTCTTCCATCTTTTCTTATATTCCCATAATAAAGTAATGATCCGTGAACTATTATAAGTCTATGCTCTATACGCCGCTGAAGTCGTGACGTCACAACATGGTGGTTAGCCATAAACATGCCTCCCGTATATGCTCAGTTGCATTAGGTAAGCATTTTTTGCGATTTATTTAAAAAAAAAAATGGTTTTATGTTTTGCAGCCATTTGCAATAGTGAAACTGTCAGATATGATTAGAATTTAAAACTTCTAAAAGTTTAAAATTCGTATTGAATTCACGTGTTAACATAGTAATAAATATATATATATATATATATATATATATACATACATATAATATATATATATATATATATATATATATAAACACTTTAAATCACGAATAAAAAAATTATTAAAAATTGATCACAAAGCTTTTCGCTACAATGTTGTAGCATTTTCAGGTAATTTTACACACAACCAAAGATTAGACAGCATTTTATATAACAAAGGAACTTGATACGGTTATAGTAAAAAAAAAAAAAAACTAGCGTGTACACAATATGATGAGTCCATTAGTTGTATGAATTCAGGAAACACGGTTGAGTTCCAGTAGGGTCACACTAGGGATACATGCCAAAGTCTTATAGAAGATACATAATCTTGAAAAAGAAGACTGGAGTTTTCCGATAATACCTTGCAGCGTAGTTACGTAGTTACATGGAGTTTTTCCTGAATTCATACAACTAATGGACTCATCATATTGTGCACACGCTACCTTTTCTTTTTTTCTTTTTTACTATAACCGTATCAAGTTCCTTTGTTATATAAAATGCTATCCACTCTTTGCTTGTGTAAAAAATTACCTGAAGATGCTACATTGTTGTAGCAAAAATTTTTGTGATCAATTTTTAATAAATTTTTTATACGTGTTTTAAAGCGGTTTTTATTTATATATAGTTATTGCCAGATATGAATTTTCAGGTTTCAGATTTCCAAAAGATTAAAAAAAAAAAAGAGCCTATAGATTTTATATGTCTAGATATATGTGTGTGTGTGACTAGATATGTTTGATGTACTATTCAGGTTTCTTCTATCGAGTTTGCGCTTTGAGTTTTTTTAAACTATATACTTCATCACTTTTTATACACGTGACACCTCGGATAATATAATTTTATTTCTGAGCAAGAACTGTATTAAATCGATAATTTTATTTATTTTATTTTATTTTTATTTATTTATTTATTTTTATTATTATTATTATTTTTTTTTTTTTCAGTTGAAAGTAAATCCCATTTTGTTAAACTGGATAAAGTTATTGATATAGGTAAGAGTAAGACCAAAACAGCATTTTTGAAAATTTGTTCTTTATGTAATATTTAATTAATAATTATATATCGGGCGAATTATATTATTAAACGAAATTTTGAAGAATTTCGTTTATGAATATGTTATAGTAACAATCCGACAAAAAAGCTTCTATAAAATCATTATTTATAATTCTTGTTATTTTTTAAGCTAATATTTTCCTTCATATGAAATATTAAACGCTTTATTTTCAAAATATAAGCATTATTATAGTGTTTACTGAAAGATTTAATTAATTTTTTTATGTTATTTACTAACAGGTGAAAAGAAAAGAAAACTAAAACTAGTATTCTGTAGCAACTGCATAATATTATTCTATATTATTCTATATAACACCACCACTTATTGAGTAAATGCACTAAAATTTAATCAATATAGTTTCTCACAATAAAGTTTCTAAATGTGCAATTTGGTTTAATTACAACCAATCAATGCTGAGATAAAAGCCATATGAAGATCTTGAGTAATAGCAATGAAACATGTAAGCTAATATATATCCAAATTGAATCTCAGTAACGTTTTTGATTCTATAAATCTCATACATAAAATTTGGTTCATTTACATGTCATTGAAGCTAAGATATAGCCTCCCCGTAATCAGGGAAAATTTCAACACAACAATGTCATCTGTTAACAGATATGCAAACAAAATTAATCAGCATGTCAAAAAAAGAAAAAAAAAAAGAAAAAAAAAAAAACACGTGCTACTGCCTTGGAGGCAAAAGCAAGATTTTGCTTTTGCCTCCAAGGTAGTAGCACATGCTTTTTTGCACCTGATGAAGAAAGGCTACGTCCTTTCGAAACCGGTTGTGCTGGCTTAAAATTTATGGTGTGTGAAGAAGTCTTATAATCTATTTACTATAAAATGTCACACTATTTTATTTCATTTACAACAAAAGAGAAGGTTTGAAGGTTTGAAGATTTCAAGCGCTTTTTGCCTTGTGCAATTAATTATATATATATATATATATATATATATATTTAATAAAAATTCGTTATATCGTTAAATGAAGCCATTCATTATAAGCACCATGCAAAGGCAATGTACAGTTCAAAATGTGTATAAAATAGGAGTCCAAAATGTAGACAGCTAATAGAAGCCCTATTGAGGCTACCAAAACAGTTTTTGTTGTGTTAATGTCTTCGGTGGTTACGATCTTGACTTCATGTTTTTTTCTGGACATGTCGTCTCCTCTTGTATCATTCCTTGAAGTTCGTGAAATTGAAAAACTAAATTTTCATCTCGCGACTTTTTTTTCCCCACCGCTTTATTTGTAAAGTAATTTTTTCTATTATGTAGTTACAATTAAATAAGAAAACAAATATATTTTCAAAACAAGTGTTGTGAAAAAAAGGCAGTTATTAACAGTCCAATGGAATAAATTAGAAATCTCGGTATATCTGCAAAATAAATTAATACAGAATGCACCCTGGGCATAATCAGGCTCCCTGAGTTCTTATTTCCCCATGTTGCCCATAACGCTGCTCCGATTCAGGATTTAGTTTCAGTGTCCTATATGTTTCGTAATTTTGGGTCATTCTCACAGTCTGATTAAGACCTGGACACATAAGCCTCAATATTCTTTTAAAATAATTATTGACGTCTGCCAATGATTCATTTCTAGAAAATACAAGTTAAATACAATATCTAAAAACACAAGTATATATCTAAAATTTTGATTTGATAATTTTAGTTTTTTTTTTTTTTTTTTATGTGTGTGTGTGGATTGAAACTGAAACACTGAAGCCCGTTTTTCTGTATCACATATAGATTTGTGTCAGTACAGGGTGTTTACCGACACAGTTTCTTTCCTAACTCTTCAACCAATATCATTGTATGCAGGCCTCGTAGAGTTCTTAAAATTTTATGCTCATTTTATTATAAAACGTAGGTAACATTTTAAGAATGCTGCGAAGCCTGTTATATGGTAACTTTTACAATGTATGTGTTACCATGATTAATTGTAGTTAACCATACAAGAAAATTCTAGAAACATATTAGAAACTACCAAAAAAGAATAAACTGTGTCGGTTGAAATCGAATTTTTTGAACGTTATTTCTGTAGACCTGTGAAATTAGTTGTGAACTTTAGTTGTTATAATTTGGGATAATCTCAGTGCTCATGCGGATGGGAGAAGGACGTTTGTCTTGTACTCTTTAAAATAAATATATCCAAGCATAACAAAAAATAAATGAAAATCACACGTTCAATATAGTCCTAAATTTTATAGCCATATATAATATCATGTTAGTCAGGCGTGTGTTCTTCCCACAACTGCCAAAGTTATTACAAGCGTCATTATCTTCGTCATTTTTATTAGCAGTAAACATGCCTTTATTTTATTTTATTCCGTAGCATTGCTAGTATCATATCTTTTTTCATATCGTAATTTTCAGCGTATAATCCGGAGATAAGATATGTCATTCCGCCACTAGAAAAAAAATTTTTAACAGAAAATTCTACATTTTTTCTAAGAAACAACTCCTACAAATATAACTTTACTTGTCAATTAAAACTTCTGGAGCAAAACTGACTTATTTGACCTGCGGATTATATGCAGAAAATTACGGTACTTTTATTGAAAAATAATTTTCTTCTTATTTAATTGCAATTACAATTGGAGAAACTTTCACTAGAAATACAGTAATGCAAAAATATAGAGGTTATTCGGAATAAATTAAAATGCTGGCATGTCTGTAGTAGATGCACTGATGGATATATGTCATTTCTCTGTGTATAGATCGAACACAGAGAATTCGAAATTCAATAATGGTTGCCCTTTGATAATTTTCGGATATCAATGATTAATTTTAATAATTAATTACAGAATGATACATTACGATAATATAAAATTAAATGTATCTAATTTCAATGAAAATAACATAAGAATAGAACGCATTGATATAGCCGTAAATTATTCATTTGTTTCAATAAAAAAAATTATCACGCAACCATATATTTAATGCACTGAGAATAACGTAACTACTTCTTCTTTTAAAACATTAATATTTCAAATGGTACCTATATATATTTCATTGGACTGTATCAGAAACTATTAAATATTAAAAAATATTTTCAGGGTTTCTTTATTCTAAAATCTAATTTTCTTTTCGCTGTTTCTTTGCTTAGTACACGTAAATAAAAACGCATTAATTTTCTAAGATATAGATCATTTACAAAGATTATTTTTTCTATCATTTAGGGACGTGCATTCATGATAGGTCTGTGCGTTTAACCGTTTAAATCTTATTGAAAAATATAGAATTTTCGATCGATTCTTAAAGAAGGTAATTTTTGTTTGCCTCTTGAACAGTTTCTCCCAAAAGACTCTGTAGTTAATGAGCAATGAAGAATCCACAGCAATAAAATGAGCGCAAATAGTTCTCTTCAGTAAACACGCTAAATGGTGATCGATTTGTGAAGTACTTCCTCCCAAAGGTTTTTCCTTGACGTTGTATTTAATTCCGTTATTTATTACTTTGCTAAAGTATAAAAAAAGAATTTAGTGGTTTAATATTTAAATCATTTCTTAAGCACACGGAACGAATTTTATTTATATTTTCTAAAATGACATTAATAACTGAATAAATTATTTTCTTAGACTTTCAACAATAATCTGCAGTTACTGTTAAAAGTTAAGAAAAAATTGTAATTAAATAAAGCCTTGTTTGACATATTTAGAGTTGCCAATTTTTATAATTTATCCTGGAGCATCTTTAGTCCCGCCTTTATTTCACGCCACTGCATTTATCTGGGGTGTTTGTATCACGGAATTTTTATTTTAATTTTCACCAGTAACTCTTTTGGTGATATTTAGCAATTAAATATAGTCAAAAATACATTTCGTAATTACTGGTGGGAAATAAAATAAAAAAATCCGGAACGCAAACACACCTGATTTATAGAATTTCTTTCAATAGATAACTACGATAATATAAGTAAAAATTACTTAAAAAAAAAAAAAGTAGTACGAATTATAGGCGGGGCTAACATTGCTCCAGAATAAATTATAAAAATTAGCAACTCTGCAAATATATTGTCTACCAGCATATTGTTTAATTTTAGTGCTAACGGTGATTTTCTTAAATACTTAGCTTTAAATATTTTAATACAATCAGCCTATTAAATAACAAATACAAACATTATAAGCAAATAATTTAAATTTAAATGTCCCGCATGTGTTGTTTCAGTTCTCACGACCCTTCATAATGCGAAAAAGTAGAAACGTGTACAGCATCAAAACTGCAACACATATTTGCAGTTTATCAAGTTCTTAAAATGTTACTTTTTTAATATTTGTTAGCACTTTTCCTTTTATGCATTTTACACGGATGAAACACTGGCGCAGAACTAATACCATAGATGCCAATATTTTAACCTTTATCGCTCGTATGTCCCTTCTGAGGGGACATTAAAAAATCGAACCACGCCTTAAGGTGTTCCTCTGCAAATGAAATGTTATTTTTCTAAAACGTGTAACTATGGGCTACCTTTCGGCTACCGGAAAATTTTAACAGAAAGATTTATTTTATTTAATTATGTAGTAAAATAAAACAAATTATTACAATTTTTCGGTAGCCAAAAGATAGTAAGTTGGAAACTATACGTGCGACGTTTTAAATGAACGCCAAAATGCGTGCCTTACGGAAAATATTCCGAGCGCAAAGGGTTAATTTATTCCGGAGTGTTTTTAGCCCCGCCTTTATGTCGCACCGCTTTATTTATAGAAAAACTTCCAATATATACAGTCGGTAACAAAAGTGTCCGAACTCTAGCGAAAATTTCTATGCAAAAAAAGTGCACTTAATACTGTTTTGTTAAATATATCCTTGTCAAATACTGTTCTTAGTCAGTCTAAGAGCAGGATTCGACAAAGATTTATTTAGCAAAACTGTATTAAGGGTACTTTTTTTATATCGGAATTTTTGCTAGTGTTCGGACACTTTTGTTACCAACTGTAACTTTCGTAAAATAAGAAAAAAATACTTTAAAAAAATAAGTGGCATGGAATAAAGGCGGAGTTAAAAATATTGCGGAATAAATTAAAATATTGACATCAATGCTAATAACACTATCAATGTAATAAAATTTTCTATTTCTTAAATCAACGACATTATAGATGGAGAAATTTCTTAGACAAATGCCGGTATTAGTTATGTGCCAGCATTCCACCCTGATTTTACAGCAAATTTTTAAATAACTCCAAAAGTCTCTCATTATGGCACATTTATAAGATTACTGTCAACCTTTCACGAAATCTATGGGACATATTAAATATGTATTAAAAAAAAGGCACTTTTAGCTACGTACAAATCATTTAACTGATTAAAAATACATTTATAGGTTAAAATTTAAGTTTACAAACTTTTCGATGTGATCGTCATCAGTGTTGCCAGATTTCATGACTTTTTTATTCAATAGCCACCATCAACCTTGAGAAGTGATATTTGATATACGTAATAGACGATGCTTTGATTCGATTCGTCCATTATGTATATCAAATATTATTACTCAAATTTATTGGTGACTGTTGACTAAAAAAGTCGCAAAGTCTGGCAACATTCATCGCCATACCATCTTCAGGTAAAAAATGTGTAAAATTTATAAGATACAGCCAAGTATGTAGTAGAATTTACCGTTATGCTTAAAGATAAAGATTGACTATGCGAAGGAAATAATAAGTAGTAGATGGATCTAGCCTAAATACTACTTGCAAATTAAATGCATGGATACATCACATACAAAATCGGCCAAGTCCACATAGAGGAAATACAAGCAGAGATACTTGAACTTGGGAAAATTCACATGAAGATTTCAAACACGAAACTTGTCAGATAAAAGGAGGAAAAGAAGGTATAAGCACTTTGAAAAAGCACCATAGAAGGCAAGAACTCGAAACAATTGTTTCGGGTCGATAGAAGGCTTCGTCGAGTTGCTGCTTTGTTTGCCCTCGTGCCTACTTTGCTAGAATAACATAAATAATGTTGATAGGAATTAAAAATAAACACGTTCTAAAAAAATTAAATGTAAAATGTTCATACATGTGATCAATTTAATATTTTCCTCAATTTCAGAACCGGAAAACCCCCTTATGAACCCTCATTCTTTAGAAAAATCCAATGTAAATTTTATATTTTTTGAATGAAAATGCGAATATCTTAATATAACTCATTTATGTAAGAATTTACTTACTTCAGAAAATAATTATCATCAAGTAGGGGAACGCTTGATAAAAACGGGAAGGCGGATACAGTTTTAACTAATCTACCAAGTTAATTTATTTTCCTCTACATTTCACTAATTGCAGGCAGCCTCCATGGTATTTTTAGTAGAATGAAAGTACGTCTCTCTGTTTGTCAAAGCTGTTGGTTTGCAGAATTCGACAAGTAAAGTTTTATTTCTTACTCCACCGAATTTTCTCTGTAATTTTAACTGCTTGAAGATTTAAGTAAGTTGAACGTCAGATAACACGTTTTTAGATGTCATTTCAAATTGTTACACCAGATTTTACATCACAATTGAACAATATTAACCCTTTGAATGCTATGGACGCACATATGCGTCCAGCGAAAGTCATTAATATAGTCTATGGACGCAAATTCGCGCTTAGCAGATGTTATCAGTATGGACTATGGACGCAAATACGCGCCCGGCAAAAATGATCAGTGTACTATGCAACACTCTCATAAAGCGCGTCCGCGATAAGAATGAGACAACTCGTCAGCGCCAACCGCGCGCCGTCCGTATGGACCGCATAGGCCGCGAGTATTCAGCACTCAAAGGGTTAAACCTTTCTTATTTAAAGACGTAATCAAATAAAACCGATGCTTTGAAAGATTGACACGTACTTCAATTATGGCACAACTTTTGTTTATTTATTTACTTATTTTATTTATTTTATTCATTTATTTATTTGTGAAATGAAATATTTGTTAGTTTATTTTCTTCAATAAAAATAAAGGAATAATTTTATTAATTGTATAATCATACATAGGGATGGAAGAGTTACGCTTTTTCTTCCATCACTATTTCGATACAGACAATTTTATCATATATTTGCAGTTATTTTTGTGATTTTATAGGTTCGAATTTTTTGTAGGAAAACACCGGTGACGAAAAACGCTCTTTCATCCCTGCATGCATCTTTATTATTTTTTTAAAAAGGAAGTTAAATGGTCAATCTACAATATTACTTTACCCAATTTTGCTCAAATATATTGAAAATTATTAACATTTAATTAACATCTATCAAAATGACCATCGTTTTCGTGGATCACATATTCCATTCTGTACGCAATATTCATAACGGCCAAACGAAATCTGTCGTTATTTTTCAAATCTGTCTTCACTTTTAAGTGGTTGAATTTGGAACTTGATCGAGATAGGAATTGGACTTCAAATACCCATAAGAAAAAAATGTTTGGCGTTATATACGATTATGTAACTAATAAAAGTGATTTGTGCTTCTTTCTGCTTGTCTTGTAACGTTATTGCTCAACACTTGGTGTATCCATCCAGAAATAAGTAATGGTGATCCGTCATTCATAAAATTTACCTAATAACACCTAATGACGCATTGCTTTTTTTAAATCTCGAATAACAAAAATAGTCAAAATATCGTGATATCTTTTTGGAATAACGGTATAGGTCCTGCTCCAGCAATATTCTAAAAAAAAAAATAGTCGGATGATGAAATCATTTATAAAACCCTACCAAACAAGGTACTTTTGTGAATACAGTGGGTTGTCTTAATCAGCACGATGCTATTTCGATCCTCAGATTCCAGAATTGTGAGTTTTAATAGTATCAGTATGCTAAAACTTTGTCTCTCTTCCCCATAGAATTCTTCACGGTCAAGTAACGTCGACCTCCATCGTTGAAAGAAATGTTAAAGCAAATACTAACTGCTTATCATAATGGGTGTGTTTTAATTCGTACAAACAGCGTATTTTGTATGAATAAATAGGAAGACAAGTTCCCAAGTTTCTTTATACTTTTGACAAACCCAATTATTCGGCTACTCCGAATGCGTATCTACTACTAAAAATTATCCCATGAGGATCTTTAACGATTGAATTCTAACATCTTTAATTGTCTCTTTTGACACAACTTTTCGCCATATATCAGGCCGATATGATAATAATTACATTTGTTCAAACTGCTCAATCACACTTTTCAATGCATCGATAGAGTGCATTTACATAGGTTGTTAAGGCTTCTAAGTATAGTAGCTGCATTCGATTTATGGAGATAAAACAATTTCTAAACACAAGCTGAAATTAAGTGAGGTGCATACTGAACTCAGATCATATGTAAAATTTATTTTTCAAGTTTTCCCTTATCTTTAAAATCTGAACTATTGGCTCTAAATTGGAATTAAACAATTGCTAATTTGGATTCGTTAGTTTAACTTCCGTTTCATGCATATTTCCTGTTGCATAGACTGAAGAACTTTTAAATTAGTGATAGTTGGCATTATAGAAACTTGGATCTATCCAGAAGTTTAAAAGTTTCTTGAAAATGACGTAAGCAACCATTTTAAAAACATTGCTTTCACAAAATTAGGAAGAGTCAAAATAAGCATAAATAAAAGTGCAGATTTAAAAAGTGTATTCCTTAGCGGACAAATTGTTGAATTCAATGACTGGGTCACTTTTCGGAATTTCACACACAAAAATAGTGCAGAAATTTGGATTTTCACGACAGAATGTGTCAAGGAAGCATCTTAAGTGTGCCGAGTCCGGTAAAACCATCCTTCCAAATAACAGTTTATAGATAAGCGAAGGATAACCAGCATTGTAACCGTGGACAGAAAATGTTACAATCGTAATCGGAAAGATCATAGTGCAGCAAATCACTTGTTAACATAATACCGTGCATAACAAATTATAACCTATCTCACCGTTCCAAGTCACCTCATCTCTATGTATGATGTAGAGAAGCCATCTTACTACAAAAGTCCCGATATTGACTACCCAACACAGGGATCAAAGATTATTATGGTAGATGGAACTTGCCCAATGGACTGTTGAGATGCGAAAAAGTTACATAGCGTGACGATTCGAGATTCATTTTCAAACATGCCGATGATAGAATATCTATGTGCCGTAAATGACTTATGAGAATGACTTCTTACAGCATGACATTGTTTCTTCAGGTTGATGAAAGCAAAATTCTCGTCTGTGAAGTGATCAAATGGGCTAAAATAAAGTCCCACTCTGACATATCGAATCTGATTAAGGCAGAAAACATGTCAGTAATTTTTATAAATTAAATATGGCAGAAAATTATACTAAATGTTTAATAGCAGGTATATCTAGATTCTTTAGCACCACTATTTTGTAATATTAATCAGTTCGTAAATAAAGCACAATATTCCTGTCATAAACAATTTAAAACTACCGTATTTTCCGGTGTATAGCGTGCAGGTTTGTTAAATCAGTTATACACTGGAAATTTAAATTGACAGTAACAGCTATTTTTAAAAAGCTTTTTTTTTTTTTTTTTTTTTTTTTTTTTTTATAAATATAGCTTTATTTGTAAATTAAATTTTCTGGTGTGTACCTCATTTATGTGCCCTTTGCGTTATACGCCGGAAAATACGGTAATTGTGAAAAGATAGTGATAGTAATATGACCCGAGTTTATATAGGCTCAGCTGAATGCTTCTGGGATGTTATTTACGACTATCTGCTCTCGTATTTAGAACATTTTCAACATCCCAATATATATATTGTCCCCCAGCAACTCAATGCACCGTTCCGTTATTACCATGTTTTTATTAACTTCGATTCTTGTTTGTGTGTTTGTCAGGGACAAATCTTGCAATCGATTTTTCACCAACTTTCCGACTAGCTAGACATTTGAAACTTTCAGGACAGCTCACAACACGGTGACAATACATTTTTCTAATAATTTTAGTCAACTATTTCAAGTCCCGCTGCCTTCGGCAGCGCTTGAATGATTCGACAGAAAATTTATTTAACTAACTTCCCGACTAGCTAGACGTTTGAAACTTTCAGAATAGTTCAGAACACGGTGAAAATGCATTTTCTTAATACCTTTAGGCAACTGTTTCGGGTTCCTGCTGCCTTCGGCAGCGTTATCAGTATAAAGCTTGCAATCGATTTTTCACTAACTTTTCGACTAGCTAGACATTTGAAACTTTCAGAATAGTTCAGAACACGGTGAAAATGCATTTTCTTAATACCTTTAGCCAACTGTTTCGGGTTCCTGCTGCCTTCGGCAGCGTTATCAGTATAAAGCTTGCAATCGATTTTTCACTAACTTTTCGACTAGCTAGACATTTGAAACTTTCAGGACAGCTCACAACACGGTGACAATACATTTTTCTAATAATTTTAGTCAACTATTTCAAGTCCCGCTGCCTTCGGCAACGCTTATATGGTTCGACAGAAAATTTATTTAACTAACTTCCCGACTAGCTAGACATTTGAAACTTTCAGAATAGTTCAGAACACGGTGAAAATGCATTTTCTTAATACCTTCAGCCAACTGTTTCGGGTTCCTGCTGCCTTCGGCAGCGTTTTCAGTACAAAGCTTGCAATCAACTTTTAACTAACTTCCCGGCTAGATAGCCATTTGAAACTTTTATAATAGCTCAAAAGACGATAGAAAGGAATTTTTTCAATACTTTTATCCAATTGCTGGGGTCCCGGCTGCCTTCAGTAGCGTTTATATGATTCAGCAGAATATTGAAAAACATGGTTTATAAAATCTTTTTTATCTCATAATTATTTTATACGAAATGTTCGATGAGCATTCCGTAAACTTGTACGTACTTTCTTGGCAACCAAGTTCATAGAAGATTTATCAAATCGTGTACATTTAGAATTAAACTGAGAGAGATGTTCAGACAACTTGTCCTTAATTTAATCTTTTTAAAATATTAGAGATCGTTTATGTGTTGTGAAAACATATGCTTTCCCATAAAATATAGTGTTTTGTCAAATACATGCCAAAATGAAATGCTGCTGTTATCGAGAGAAAAATTGTGATACACGCTAACAGGCTGATATACCTGATTTAATTGTTTTCTGAGTATGCAGGTACAAAGAAAGGTTCAATACCCCATACAATAGTATTTTATAAGTGAGCTGTAATTTTTCAAAACTTTTTTCATATTCGTATCCCCAAGAACGGTTGTTGATAGTCATGACAGGTTCTGGTGACTCTGACGTTTTAATTGAAGGCAGTTATCGAGTATTTTCAAATATTTTCGAGTGTTTAATACTATTAAATATTTGTTAAAAGAAACATTTGGATTTACGAAGTTAAAAACAGCAAAACGTGCAAATGCCAGAAATCCGTATAAAGACATAAATACCAAATGAACATTTAGAAGATACAAAAAGACGAATTACATTCGCCAATTGTCACGAGACCAGTGTTTCCAACTTTTATAATTTATTCACGAGCAATTTTAGCCCTGCCTCTTTTCCATACCAGAAATTTTGAAAAATGATTTTCTGCTTATTTAATCGTTGTGACTTATTAAAGAGAAATAATCTACAAAATTTCTGGTGCGAAAAGAAGGCGGGGCTAAAAATGCTCGTGAATAAATTTTACAAGTTGGGAACGCTGCACGAGATTAACAAATGTATGCCAAATTTATCGCCAAAAGTATGTTTTAATTGACTGATTTAAAATATTTATTTACTTTCAAAATAAACAAATAGTTGGATAGAAAAATGCGCCAAACAATATTATTTTACTGACGCCGAAAATATTTTCTACTTTTCTCCTGTTTGTACTGCACACTATTATTAAATCCCGTCAAATGTTTATAGTCTATATTTCGAAAGGATCCCCCAATGAAGCTAATTTAAGATAATTCGCATGTCATATGCACCCTCTTTACGCCAGAAATTTTATTTAATAACATGTAATAACTAAAACGATGTTATATTTTCCCATAAAATACGGAAGGTAAGGACATGTATGTCATTAGCCCATTAAAATTTTTATTTAAAGGAAAAATCTATATATTTTTCAGGAAACAGCTCGTACAAAAATAGCATTATTTTCTTTTTTCGATTCTTTTTCTTTTCTTTCTTCTTTTTTTGGTGCAAAACTGATTTATTTTACTTGCGAATTAACGCCGGAGACAACGGTAATTAGAAATTTTGATGTAAAAAGTGTTTATCAAATCCGTAGCGTAATACGGGAAAAATTATGGTGCACCTCATTCATATTAAAATTCATGAGCTATGTTCATAATTAGCAGTTTTGAGGTTTCAGGATACCATTTTTTTTTCTATAAATACTTTATTAATATTTAACTTCTGAAACTAAGTCGTTTAATAAAACAAAAAATTTTAGAATTAGTGGTATTTAAAATCGAAGTACTTGGCAACTAAAAATAACTAATTTGATGACTACTCGTGATAGTAATTCTGGGATCGTACATTTTGCCCTTATTCTGTACACTTTCAGGGAAGAGAAATTTCCGAATTTTTTCCTATCAGTAATTTTACACATTAAACTCTATCTTATTTAATCACGACACATTACAATAACAGGGTTCGTACGGGCCTTATTTTTCCCCTGAGTACCAGTAATTTCTTAGAACGGATTTTGTTATAAAATAAGTCTTTCTGATTAAGATGAATTTTATCGTTTCAGAATTCTGGTGTGAGACTCAGGGAAAATTTAAGGCCCGTACGAACCCTGAATAAAATATGATAAAGATTTCTGTATAGAAATAGTGGTGTTAAAAAAGGCAGAATTTTCTTATCTTTGAAAGTAATTCTGAAAAAAAGTGCGGAGTGTACGACCCCAGTTGTACTGTTATAACTACAGACACGCCAATATTTTAATTCATTCTGAAGCACTGTTAGTATCCGCCTTTTTTACACTTCTTTATTTGTAGTGAAATTTTTTCCAATATATAATTAATTCTTATTCAATATAAGAAGAAAGGTAATTTTCAAGTAAAGTTGTGTGAAAAAAAGTGGGTTACTAGCAATGCTAAATAAATTAAAATGTTGGCATGTCTTTAACTATTAATAAATAATACCAGTTAAACAATGATGGACATAATAAAACACTTATGAATACACACTGAAATAAACTATGAAATATATCGGAAAATTAAATGTGAAAGCCATATATCAAAGTGCCCACTATTCATGCTGTAATAATGTCTTAAAAATTAAGTACTTTTGTCTTTATGATAATCCATTTTGTAAGAAATTTCAAACGATGCTCAAATTAAAAAAAAAAAAAATCTCAATTGCATATATATATATATATATATATATATATCATGCTTCACTAGTAAAAAATAAATAAAATAATTAATTAATTTCTCGTTCGAATTAAGATTAATGTTTGTAACACTAATCAGTTCGTAATTCTTCAAAAACTCTTCAGTAATTAAATTAACAAAACAAATTTCACTCCAAATAACAAAAATGTGGAAATGAATTGAAAACCACGGTTAATTTTCATTTTCCATAATAGATTAAGCAGTTCCGAAACTTCAGAGAATTGTTGATTACCATTAGAAATCGCCTTAAGTAAAATTAATAACAAAGACTTTGCGGTAAACTTTTCCCACTGGGTGTTTCTAGCTTTGAATAAAGGAATGTGAGTAAACTAGCGGTGCAATTGTAAGATAAATGTTATTTGCTTTCTTAAATGTTTTTGAAAAACACAGTATTTTATGATATAAAATTTACATTAAAACTTGTTTTTTACTAAATATAGATTAAGTATGTCTTAGTTTTTTTTTTACGTTTATTTATTTATTTATTTATTTATTTTGTGAAAATTCAAATGTGATCTTTTACCATTAAAGAATGTTTTGAACTTCCATGCACAAAACTACTTCCCCCCCCCTTTTTTTTTTTAAATTTACATTTAAAAAAACTGTAATTAATTGCTATTTTTATACTTGCCAACAAACTAACAAACATTCCGTAGTAATGTTATTACCCAACTTCATTTCACACCAGCATTTTTAGAGAGTATCTTCTTATTTAATTCGAGTTACATTTGGAGAAAATTACTCTATAAATTATGTGTTGTGGAAAAGTGGTGGATACTAACAATGCTACGGAATATTAATTAGTACGTTGTCAGGTATGCGGTATGCTTATTATTCCCTACTCTAATAAACAAAAAGAATCGCAAGCCGAAACTGTCAATCTTATTTAGATTATAATGAATTTGATGTGTGACACAGTTTCGTTAGATCAAAACATTTCAGCTTAGTATGTAAATATGATTTTAGAGGAAATATTAAATAATTCTCCAATATGAAATGTTTGTTGGATATTTAAAATAGCATACATTCAATTATGCTTTTAAAAATATTATTATTATCATTGTTATTATTTTGACAAATACGTTTGTCAAACCAGGGTATTGATTAAGTCTGGGGCGCACTGCTACCACTTTTCCTTTATAATTACATTTATCTAAAAACGTACAACAATTAATCTTAGATGTGCAAATCCATGTAAATATAGTGTCAGTCACAGTTAATTATATTTCCGTTTCTACCAATATTTTGTAACAATAACAATTTCCTCTTTAATGACAAGTTAACAGGTGTAAATGTGCGATATGATTTCTGCATGCTAATACTGGGTAGAAATTCTTTGAGACGTCCAGTGCGGCAAAAAATTAATAACATATTAAAACAAGAAAGAAAAATCATGCAGTACGCATTGATTAGTAACACTTTACAACTGTACGTAATTGTTGTATCGAATAACTTTCAATATTCTTTGCCTAAGTTATCACACAACAGACAGAAGGACTGAAAATATACATATAGATTAATTGATTTTAAAATTACTCTTAGGCATTTTGGAAGGTGTTATAAACGCTTAACGCAAAATAAAATGTAGCATTTAGATTATAATTACAGTTTTTGATCTCTCTGAATATTTTAGTGTAGCCCTGTAAATCAGAAAGTTAATCATATCATATTCTATACAAAACATTATTTTAGAGTATTAACAATAAATTTCAATATTTTTATGATTTTTACAGTAAAAAGACTTTTAAATATAACTTTCAAAAAATTTTGTCCTAAAACGTAATGCATTGGCATTTTTTTGTTGTTGTTGTTGTCCCTGTAAACAAACTAGTTGTACAGGACCTATTAATGTCATTTTAAATGGGGAAAATTCTATAGGGATAATGTTTATAAAAATAACACTCATAGAACACAATGCTTTCGAATGCTTTTGAGTGTCCCTGTACACAAACCAGAAGAGATATTCACTCCATTTTCAATATGGAACATCCGATAGTAAACTTCAATAAAATATATCAGTTTCGAGAAATTCCATAAATAATTACAGAAGTTAAAGCGCGGGCTTACAGACAGACAGACAGATAGACAGATACACAAACTGAAATCATATTCACACGTAACGCTTAACGTAAACGAAAGTACAATTCTAGCATTTTGTTATTAATAACTCTTAATATAAATGGATATTTTTGGGTCACCCTGTAAATCTAATGCTAATCATGCTACATTCTATGCAAAGAATTTTTTTGTGCATTTAAATAACATATTTCAGTTTCCTAAAACTTCGTGGAAAGTAAAGTTATTAAAATTTGATTTATAAAAATATCTCTCATAGAACGCAATGCTTTGGAATACTTTTGAGTGTCCCTGTATATAAATCGGTGGTGGTATTTCCTCCATTTTATACAGGAAACATCCAGTAGGGAATTTGAATAACATTATTTCAATTTCATTAAGATATGTCTACAGCAAAGGTATGAAAATATGGTTTATAGAAATAGTTCTCATAGAACACAGTACTTTGAAATACTTTCAGGTGTATCTGTACACAAACTGGTAGAGGTATAAACTCCATTTTCAATAGGGAACATCCGATAGTGAACTTGAATAACATATATCAGTTTTAAGAAATTCCATAAAGATTTACGGGTGTTAGAGATCGGACAGACAGACAGACAGACGGACGGACAGTTAGATACACAAAACTGAAATCATATTCACACTTAAAAAATGCTAGAAAGTGTTAAAAACGCTTAACTTAAACGAAAGTACAATTCTAGCAATTTTTTATTAATACCTCTTAATATCACTGGATATTTTTGTGTCACCCTGTAAATCTAATGCTAATCATGCTACATTCTATGCAAAGCATTCTTTTGTGCATGAAAATAACATATTTCAATTACCTAAATTTTCGTGGATAGTAAAGTTATTAAAATTTTATTTATAGAAATATCTCTCCTAGAACGCAATTCTTTGGAATACTTTTGAGTGTCCCTGTACATAAACCGATGGTGGTATTTCCTCCATTTGATGCAGGAAACATCCAATAGTGAGCTTGAATAACATATTTCAATTTCATTAAGATATGTCTACAGTAAAGATATAAAAATATGGTTTATAGAAAGACCTCTCATAGAACACAATGCTTTGAAATACTTTCGGGTGTCCCTGTACACAAACCAGTAGAGGTATAAACTCCATTTTCAATAGGGAACGTCCGATAGTGAACTTGAATGACATATTTCAATTTTATTAAGATATGTCTTGAGTAAAGGTATGAAAATATGGTTTATAGAAATAACTCTCATAGTACACAATGCTTTGAAATACTTTCGGGTGTCTCTGTACACAAACCAGTAGAGGTATAATCTCCATTTTCAATAGGGAACGTCAAATAGTGAACATGAATAACATATTTTAATTTCATGAAGGTATGTCTACAGTAAAGGTATAAAATTATGGTTTATAGAAATAACTCTCATAGAACACAATGCTTTGAAATAATTTCGGGTGTCCCTGTACACAAACCAGTAGAGGTATAAACTCCATTTTCAATAGGGACCGTCCGATAGTGAACTAGAATAACATATATCAGTTTCAAGAAATTCCATAAATATTTACGGGAATTAGAGCGCGGACAGACAGACAGACCGACAGACTGACGGACAGCAGACAGACAGACGGACAGAAAGACAGACAGACAGACAAACTGAAATCATAAACACTTTTCAACCTTGTTGGAAAGTGTTAAAAAGGAATTAGAAACAGCTACAAGAGAGTGTGTGGCTTATATTTTATAATTTCAAAATAGTATAATATTTTCAACAATAATAAGTTCACAATAAGCAAAAAGGAAGGTTAAATAGAAAAAAAATATACTTTCCAATATGATTACATCACAGCCTGTCACTTACAAAATGAAGTGTTAGTAAAAGATAAAGATGAAAATAAATAAAATAAAGTAAAACATTTTAAAGGATAGACGCCTCCCCTATTTAATTGCATTAAATTTTGTATTAACACTTTCACGACCGCATGTTTTTGTCTTTTTGAAAGTAAGGTCCGCCTGTAAGCGTTGTTCTCCCAAGTTACAATATTTCAGAACTAAATTTTTTGTATTCGTAATCATATTACAAAAGGACATGCATTATAATTATATTCTTTCTTATCAAGTATTTGTATCCATAGTATATTTCACTGTAAATATATTTCACTGAGGGATTGTGAAAGAATTTCAGAAGAAAAGAAGTCCCGCCTCTGATTCGCTGAAACACTATTTAAAAAAAAAGACAAAGTTGCATATTCCTATTTGACTCTATATGTGACGCTGGTATGCACAAATCACAATGGTATTTACTACATCGATTATTGAAGACAAAACTTAAATGATTTAATTACAAATATGCAAAATTATTTTGTTTTATATTATAAAGTTTTAGAAAATTTGTGAAAATGCATGGCTTACGGTACAAGAAAGGAATATATCCGATTCTAATATGTTAAAGTCTTTCTTCATAAGTATTAAATATCTTTTTCTAGTTTTTCGCTGCTAAAATTCTATTTTAATCCTGTTACACTTTTTTTCGCATTTCAATATTCAAGAGTACGTACACCTCTAGTTAAATATCATGTTTTAGAAAACACGGTACAGCGAAACTGATTGCATGAAACAGCAATTATGCATTCGACAATCGTTTTATTATTATTATTATGAATATTTAATAATTTTAAAAAGATTTTTTACCATGAATTTTCTGTTTAAATTTTGTTGTGACACATTTGCATTTGGTTACTGTACCGTTTGTAAGCTTTGAGTTATTTAAAATTTATCCCATAATGTAGCATAATAAAATATCAAATTTCTATTAAAAGTTTTTTAATACAGAATCAAATAGTGAAAAATTGCTTTTTTTTTTTTTTTTTTTTTAAGTTTATAAGATCTATTATTGGAACATAGCTCAACAGTATTTGTTTTCAATTTCCTAATCACGAAATCAAAGTCACAGTTATTATGGAATAAAAATTTAAAACAAAGGAATAGTCTTATTACTTTGAAATATATAGATATTGATCTTACAGAATCCTGAAATTTCATTCAAAAGACTTTAATCGTCAAAATTTAAAAATTCAAAATAAAATAAATTAATCGGGAAGATTTCAAAATATATGAAAATTGGCATTTGTGTTTTGAACATTTTGGTGCGGCAGATATTAAAAACAATATTTTACAGATGAGCTGAACCTGAGCTTAAGAGAGGGCGGATCCAGCTATTTAGCACAAGTGATATCACCTGACTAAAACCAGAATAAACAACATTTTAATTTATTCCGGGGTATTTTTAGCCCACTGTTATTCCTTTTTTTTTTTTCTTTTTTTTTTTAAGAGAAATTTATCTCACTTTATACTTTAACATAGATTTTTACTTTTTACCGCTATCCACATGTGACCTTCAGCATTAGCATTTAAATGAGGAGTCATCATCTTTTTCCAAAGTAAATTTTAAATAAACTTAAAATCATATATATTTGTGAAAATCCAAACAGATTTTTCCTACTAAGAAAGCCATTCCACACTGAAATACATGCGTAATCGGTCACTTATACGCCAGTTCACACCAATATATATTGGTAGGTAGGTAGGTTGGGTTTAATGTCGCACTAGTACTGTGCTATGGGTAATTGGTGACGCACCCCTACAATGGTCCGGAGACACGCCATCGTAATTTTTATCGTTCACGGAGACGATAACTTCCCTGCTTCTGTTCCCATAGTTTAATGTTCAGATATTTTTTATTTATTTATTTTTACTTTATTTATTTTATTTTATTATTATTATTTTCTTTCTTTCTCCCCCCCCCTTCTTTTTTTAAATAGAGTAATGTAACATTTTGACCTTTTCAACTGAAGATTTATATTTAGGTTAGTCAGCCTTTCTACACCCACCGTCCACTCCGGTATCTGTGTTAAGAGTAGAATTTTAGAACATCCCATTATATAGTAGAATTTATAATTTTGCATATTAATTTGTTACACGTTATAAAATAGAAAAGCAAAAGAATATCGTGGAGATTTATGTAAAAGTTTTTAATAATGTCATGAAAAAAAAAAATAATTAATTAAAAAAATAAATAAATAAAAATAAAAAAATCTGTTTTAATATTTTTAAAAAGTCAATTAAATTAAAGAAAATGAAAGTACTGCAGTGTCAAAACAAACTCCCATTGTCACTGTGAAACGGCCGTGGGAACCAGGCTGAGTGCCACCGTTTCAGACAATTATACGGCAGCTTGAGTCAAAATAATTTTGAATTTTCAAACAAATTTAAAACCATTTACCTTTTTTTTCTTTTTCTTTTGATAGACATTTTAATATCTATTCAAGCTGTTTGATTTTCTTCGTATGAAGTCAACTATTTGATGTTTAATCAACAGAAACCAATAAAAATCTTTGAAATCATAAACTAACTCAGAGAGTTCTGTCAATTAGTCATTTTTTATTTTATAATTAACATTTCTGAAATTTTTTTCCAGTGTGAAACTTAATAAATAATGTATACTGGGTGGTAGATCATGATTTATATTTTCTAAATGTATAGACGGACCCTAATACATTTTCACGTGTAACTCTATTTAGAATTAATTTAATGTATATAAATAGGTATGTTTTCCAAACCGCCTTGATCTCAGAAATTTGAATATGAAGTCAAAAATAGGGGTTGCCATTGAAGAAAATGAAGTTAATGCCAGTTTTAATATATAGACGACCCCATAGGCAAAATGTAACTATACCATTATAAACTAGACGTTATCACAAATCGATCGGTACCAGTCAAATGTTTCTACGATAATTTACGGCGAAATTAGGTAGGGGGGTGGCGTTTTTCTTTTTGGCTGACTGTACAACAAATATTTTAATGTCGGTGACGAATATTATGAAAGCAACAAGAAGTTAATATTCTGTTACGGAATTATATGTCCCTTTCTAAGTAAAGCTTTCTTGTTAAAGATAATTTCCTTGTAATAAAGTAAATTTTTACTAAAAGAAAAGATTCCATAAAAAAATAAAAGTCTCTTCAATAACTAAACTAAAAATGAGTGAAAACTATTTCTAATTAAAAAAAAATAAACTACTACACTTTTCAATATAAAATTACTGAGTTATTTCATGAACAAAGTTATGGAAATTATTAGATTCAACGCAGATATTTTACAATTTCCTTACCTTCTGCCTCTAATTTTCTATAATAAAGTTTTCAAAATCATTAGGTGTAAAGAACGTGTTGTATCTCATATATTTCAGCGAAATTTTTGTCCCAAAGTAAACAGGGGCCTGAAACACGCCAAAGAAATAAAATATTGCTTGACATAGTTGCCGAATTTTAAAATTTATTCCGGAATGTTGTTAGTATCCGCCCATTTATCACACTATATTCAATCGTATACTAATTTTCTTCATATTTAACCGCAATCACATACTGAAGAAAATAATTCTACAAAAAATACGGTCTGGAAAAGGGGGCGAACAATATTCCGCGATAAATTGAAAAGTTGGCAGCTATTCTGTTTGAGTTCACCCAGTAAAATAATGACTTTATATTTTACCAGAAAAATTGTTAGGGAATGGAATTTTGTTTGGTAAAGGAAAAAAAAGAAGTTCCAAAATGTACCGTTAATCATTCGTAAGATGTTTGTTTCATGAAGCTCCTCTTTTTCTCTTGTCACTATCACTGTTTCTGCTGTAAACACGTATTCTTGTCTTTTTGCTAAAAAAGTTGTCGTAAACTAGTAAAGTCTACTGTTTCCTGCTATTCTATTCTATTGCTAACAACGTTCCTGTGTATAATGAATCTATTCAGACATTTCTTTTGAGATTACCTTGATAGCGCCATCTATAGGCACTTTTTATAAGTACTTATAGGCACTTTTTATAAGTACTTTTTTTCTTCGCCAAACAAAATTCCATTGCCTCACGATTGTTCTGGTAAAATATCACGGCATTTTGACCGTTAGTTTAAAATTATAGCGTTTTGAAATAGTAACTTTAATTATAATCACCCTGTATACGTTATATTGAAATATTAACCCCTTGCCGGCTCAATTTAATTGCAGGGTGGCAAGAGTTTCCGTCTCAGAACGAAGCACTGACACCAGTATGCTTTATCAATAATTTCTATCACAATAAATTACTGCACAAATATGACAGAAATTATTGTTAAAGAATATTGCAGTGTTCCGTTTTCAGACGGAAACACTTGCAACCTTATTTGGTCACCTGCCCGAGCTGAGCTCGGGATAAGCCAGAAAGGGGTTAATCACTTACATAAGTAAACTTATTTAAACTTGTTAAAATCTGATACAAATTGAGAAAAATAAAATTTTATCGGAAAACTAATGTCAAATGGTGTACACTGTAAAAACAAAACTGTAACTATCTGATATAAACTACCTGTAACTATCTGCATACAAACTCTTTATTCGAAGTACATAACTAACTAAAAGTAACAAATTATATGAGCAAGTTTTTGTGCTAATAAGGTACATGAACTCTTATACTCATAGCTGCCAACATTTTAATTTATTTTGGTGTATTTTTAGACCCGACTTTATTTGATACCATTTATTTTTTTTAAGAAAACTTTTTCTTATTTTATCGAAGTTATATATTGGAGAAATTTCTTCTATAAATAAAGTGGTGCGAAATAATGTCATATTCTGGAATAAATTAAAATGTTGGCAGCTTTGTATACTTCAACGCACATAAAAGTTTATATATATCTATATGTATATGCATTACATAATAGCAGCGATACCAGGGTATTACGGATTTTCCATAACCCTTGTAGCGGAATTAGTAGTAATATTAACAGCAATTATTTAGTAGCAATATTTTGTAAAAACTATCGGCTATAAAATAAGATAAAAATTACTAATCAGAAATAGTAGTATATATGTATCATCGATTTCAGCCTTTATCAGTCCACTGGAGGATGGAAACCTCTCCTGGGTGATTCCAAACTGCCCTGTTTTCTGCAATTCTTCTCCATTCTGCTCTTACAAACTTCACAATTTCATCTCACCAACGACACAGTGGTCTCTTCCTCTATCTTTCTTGTTTCTTACTACCCAAAATAAGACTTTGGTGGTCCATCTATCATCATCTCTTCTCGTAAGCTGCCCAGCTCAGCTCTATTTTAACTTCTTGACTCTAGAAATAACATAAGAACTTTGGTTTGCTTCCTAATCCAAGTGTTTCGATTTCTGTCTCTTCGGATGAATCCTAACACGCATCTCTCTATGCTTCTCTGGCCTGTTTGAAGTTTTTGTATAGCTTTACATATTGATGTCCAAGTTTCTGAAGCATAAGTTAAAACAGGCAAAATAATCTGCTCAAAAACTTTTCTTTTCAAAGAAATTGGGAGGTCGCTTTTGATTATAGTAATATTTCTTCCGAATGCTCAACTCGGTTGCTAATTTATTCTATGTCCCCGTTTGTCGTAAGGACCTGTCTCAGATAAGTATAATTGCATACCGTTTCTAATTCATCCATACCAACAGTGATCTTCAGTGGAAAAATAAAGGAATTTGACATAACTTTTGTCTTGGTGAGGTTCATTTTCAATCACACGAGCTTTCTTTCTTTGTTTATATCCTGAAGTATTTTTTACAAATCCTCAAATGAGGAGGCAAGCAGTACAATATCATCCGCAAATCTCAAATGATTTATAAGCGCTCCATCATTTTTTATGTCTTTCTGTTCCCAATTTACGTTTTTAAGAACTTCTTGAAATACTGCATTGCAGAGTTTGAGCGAAATTGAGTCCCCTTGCCTTACACCCTTTCAAATTTTGAATGCATTATTCGTTTTGTGGAGTTTTAGTTTGGCTGTTGTTTCTTCATAAATGTTTCCAATAAGTTGAATATCCTGAATTAATTTTAATATTCTTTAATACGTCCATAACTGCTAGTGATGATACGGAGGCAAAAGCTTTCCGCAGTCCACAAAAGCCACACACAGAGTGAGTTCTTATTCATTGCGTCTTTTAATAATTTCTCTAATTGAATGAATATGGTCGATGGTACCAAAACTACTTCGAAATCCTGGTTGTTCTTTATGTTGCGCTGCATGTAATTGTTTTTGTAAGTGGTTGTTAGAATTTTCATCTGAATTTTATACAAAATTGAGAGCATTCTTATTGGACGATATATTCTATTATTTTCTTTTTCTCCTTTTTTAAAGATGAAACTTTTTGATTATGATGTCATTTTTCCAGTCCTTTGGAACATTACATAATGTTATACATTTATTGAATAATTCAGTAAGAACTTCAATGGCTTCATTCCCTGCTTCTTTTAAAATATCCACAGTGATTTAATCTTCTCTTGACGCTTTTCCATTTTTCATCTTTTATTGCCATAGCTACTTTTTCCATCAATATTGCTGGTATAGCGCGTTTGTATATGATGGAGTAGTTGAGCCACTGAGTTGTTCAGGCGAACTGTAAAATTCTGAATAAATATCTGCTGCCTCTTTTAGAATTTGCTCTTGATTCCGAGTGATATTTCCTTTTTTTTTTTTCTTCAAAGCTAGAATTATTTTCTTATCAAGCTTCAAATTTCTCTTTGCAGTCTTCAAACCTTTATTTTCTTCAATGGCTTGCTGGATCATATTACAATTGAATTTCCTAGTGTCTTCTACAATCTTTTTCTGCAAAGTTTTACATAATTCGGAAAATTCAACTTTTGCAGTAATATTTTCATTGTTATATTTCATTTTCGTTCTCTTTTCCATAAGTTGTCGTGTCTCTTCGGAGATTTTTTTAACAGGTTTATCTTCTTCTGATCCAGCAACATTTTTTGCTGATTTCAGAACAACATTGACAAAATTCGCAGTGAACTCATCGACATCTTCAGTGCACTCAAGCAACTGAAATCTGTTCTTTAGTTCAAGCTGGAACTGTTGTTTATTAGATTTTAGAAACAGTGGTTGAATTTCCTTGTTTCGAATTTGCACCATTTTCTGTCTTTCCAATGCAACTTGGAACTTTACCTTACAACGTACCAGTCTGTGATCACTACCAGAGTTAAATCTATTTATCACGGCACAATCAGTAGAAGTGTATTTCTTGTCAGTTAGAATGTAGTCTATTTCACTTGTTCCTCCATTGGGACTCCTCCATGTCCATTTCTTCTTTGGATTCTTTTTAAAAAATGAGCTCATGACATAAAAGTTTTCACATTCTGCAAAATCAATCAGTTTGTGTCCTCTTACATCTCTAGTTCCCTTTCCAAATGCACCAAAAAACACGTTCATTTGAATGTTTGGCACCAATTCGAGCATTGAAATCTCCCATAATGGTTCTCAGATTCTTTCTTCTGGTTTTGCTGAGGACCTTCGTAAAATCCTCTTAGAATTTCTCAATAACTTGGTCTTTACATGTGCTGGTTGGAGCATCAACTTGAATTATCTCAGCATTATAACGCTTAGATAGCTTGATAGTGAGTGTTGCAACTCTATCGAAAAAGCTTGTAGCTTTTATTACTGTTTTTTTAATTATCGTTAACCTAAAATCCTACTCCGCTGCATCTTCCATTATCAGTTCCGTAATATTTCCACTGATGAAGCATATTTCCACTCTTCAAATCTAGAAAATCTTCACCTTTTCTTCTAACTTCACTGAGACCAACAATACCCCATGTAATATGTCGCAATTCTTCTTCACGCTCAAGGAGTCTATCTACGGAGCTCAAGGACTTACAATTTAAAGTACTTATATTCATTCCTTGACAGCTGACCCGGTAATTTTTCGCACCATATGCCTTCTTGCTTTCCTGCTTGCTGCCCAGAGCAGTGTTGCCAGATTACGCGACATTTTCATATAATAGCCACCAATAATTTTGAGGAGTGATATTTGATATACATAATAGACAATTAATCGTCGATTACGTACATTAAATATCACTTCTCAAAATTATTGGTGACTGTTGAATAAAAAACTCGCGCAATCTGCAACACTGGCCCAGAGCAGGGATATTCCGTCTGTCTGGATCTGAGGGCCATTATACATATGAAACAGGCATTTCGAAATATGAAGGAGGAAATGGCTAAGTCACACCACGCTGGCAAATGCGTCTTGGTTCGAGCCTATATCCATGCTGGTTCGTAATGCTAGGCATTATCAACAATTGCCCCACGTGAAGGTACGGATTGGACATTAGACCTGTGTCCTGGTTGGTTCCTCCAAGCCATAAATAATGGAATTGAAGGGTCGTCTTCCAGTTAAAAACACAGAAAATTATGCAACCATATATGTATATATATATATATATATATATATATACAGGGTGATTATAATTAAAGTTACGATTTCAAAAATCTATAATTTTAAAAATACCCATCAGAGCGATTTGATATTTTACCAGAGCAATCAAGTACCAGTGAGGCAGTGAAATTTTGTTTGGGGGAGGAAAAAAGTAGTTCGAACATGTTCCTATAAATGGCGCTGTCAGGGTAATGTCATGGGAAACTCCTAAATGGACTCATTAAATACAGGAATGGTCTTAGCAACACAATGGAATAGCAGGAAACAATAGACTTCAAGAGTTTACTACAATTTGTTTAGAAAAAAGCAAGAATACTTGTTTACAGTGGAAACAGTCATAGTGAAAAGAGAAAAAAAAAGAGGAGCTTCATGAAACAAATACTTTGCAGATAATTAACGACACATTTTGGATTTTTTTTTTATTTTTATTTATTTATTTATTTATTTTATTTTTTTTTTTTGTGCCAAACAAAATTTTCTTACCTCACGATTGCTCTGGTAAAATATCAAATCGCTTTGATTGGTAGTTTTAAAATTATAGTGTTTTGAAATCGTAACTTTAATTACGATCACCTTGTATATGTGTACAGTCGGGAAAAAAAAAACGCAACACTCAACGTAACTTCGTTGCTAATCGATGTAGAAAAATGTAATAGGTATCATTCGACGGGGAATTGTGAGTAGTTTCAGAAAATGAACTGAAATTTTGAATTAGGGGTCGTCTACATATTAAAACGCGCACCAACTTTGATTTTTTTCAATGGTAATGCACCATTTTTATTTTATATTTGAATTTCTGGGATCGCGACAACGCGAAAAAGTATATTGGTTGTATATTTTACTTATTTTTTCACAGAGTTATAAGCGTTCAAAGTTTGAAGGTGCTAATGTTTAAATTCATATTTCAAACTTTCATTAATATCTTCACAAAAAGTAACTTGATCGATATAATATCTTTTTTTTTACGAGATACAGTGAAAAAACCCAAACCTAATCCATCATTACTTTTGATTCTGAAAAATATTTTTAATTCTGAAAAATATTAATAAATTCATATTCATAAAAATTATGAATTATGATCTATATTAATTTTTACATAAAATGAATCCTAATGCTGAAAAATATGGGTGTGCAATTTTGCAGCTCATTCCAGTTATTAGTTTTCGAGATATAAATAAATCTTTCTTTTGGAGTGGTTTAGGGGGCCGTCTCTTATAAAGTTTTGCATGAGATAACGAATCAAATCTTTAAAAATAACAAAGAAAACTAAACAAAATATTTTTATTTTTTATTTACGGGTCAAATTATATAACAACAGCGTCAAACGCAATGAAATGAAACAAAAATGATGAATTTTAGATATTAGTTTTAGCATCAAGAATTCCTGTTTTCTAAAGAAGACAAGCCCCGCCTTCATCGTTCTTCAAAACAAAACAATACAGAAAAAAAAAAAAAAAATGTGACATTGAGTATTCGTGTTAAACACCTTATTTTATGTTGACAAAAATACGCAGAAGTGGTATTTACTTCATCGATTAATTGGTGATAAATTTTGAATCTTTTAAACGAACACTAGAAGAAAAAAATTAACTAAATAGGCGGGGTTTACTGTTTTAAATAGAAAAATAGATTTTATGTGAAATTGCCAAATATAAATAACGAATGGAACTGGAATGCAAGACAGACTTGTAAACTCGTTTCTTAACTACTGTCATAGTTAAAAAAAGCTTAATCATTTGCTTCATATATTGCTTAATTTTATTGTATTTATTTACTTATTTATTTATTTTATAGGGGGGAGGAATACTATTTTAAGGACACTTTAGTCTTTAAAATTTTATTAATATATTTTAACTTTATACATTTTTAAAAACATACTTTAACTTTTATAAATATATTTTAACACTTTTTGCGACTGCAGGATTTTGTCTTTTTGACAGTAAGACCCGCCTACGGGCATTATACTCTCAAAATATAATATTTTAGAACAAATTTTCTGTATTCACGATTATATTACAAATGGATATACATTATAATTATATTCTTTCTAATCAATATATTTCTATCCGTAGTATATTTTATTGCAAAAATATGAATACTGGGTACACACTTAAGAAATATGTAACACACAAATTACGAAAGAAACGCCCACTGGCAGAGATACAGATTTTCAAATGGCGTGAATCTACGTCAGCAGTCGCGAAAGGGTTAATTAAGAAAATATATTTTCGTAGAAATTATAAAACGAATCGTACAGTTCCAAAGAGTTCAACTGACCAAAAACTGGCAAGTGCGATTACAATTGTTTAATATTTACTTTATGAACCCTTACAATAATTTATCCGAAAAGGTTTAGTTTATGCGTTGTTGTATATATATATATATTATTTCATTTCGTCTATTATGTTACCTACGAAAGAAAATTTAAGCTTTATTGGTGATCAGTACAGCTTTTATAGACACTTTTACTTGAAAAATACTGCCTTTTTTCAAAGAGTACTGTATGGACTAATTGCAAGTATAATGTATTTAAATAGACCTAAAATTATCTAAAAAAGTACTGAAGTATATACAAATCTAAAAAATTGAATTCAAAATAATTAAGGAAGATGAAATGACGCAATGTTTTATTAATTTTTATAATTATTTTTTTCCTGAAAAATTTCCAGTGTGAAACTTTAAAATTTTGTCTATTTCTTATAGGATCTTAATTTTATTTTTCTACATTTACAGATAACCCCCTAACACATTTTTGATTATAACTCTATGAATACTAAAGATAAAGTATACAAACAGTATACTTTTCCGCACTGCCAGACTCTCAGAAATTCGAAAATGCAGTCAAAATTGGGTGTTGCTATTGGAAAAAAATCAAAGTTGGCACTCATTTCAATATGTAGATGACCCCTAATTCAAAATTTAACGACATATTCAGATAGTGCTTTTAATTTCCTGTTGAATTATGTTTATTAGATGTTCCTGCGTCAATTAATAACGAAATTACAGCGAGTGTTGCGTTTTTTTTTTTTTTCCCGACTATACATATCATCTCTGCATAATAGATATCATTTAGCGCGCTCCTTAAAAATTTCATTTTGTAATATAAGGCAGAAATATTAAGTTGCCCATAACATTTTACATTTTTTTTACACTGTTGTAAAATTGTTTACATTATGTATTTCTTTAAAACATTATTTTAAAGACTACTTCTTTAAAGCATATCAAAGGACTAATTCTTAGTTTAATAATAATAATAATAAAATCTTAAACTATTTTACCATACATTGTTATATTATTCATAAAGATATTATCCTTCATATTATTTATTAAAATTGAGCAATATTACAATAAAACAACGAAAAAGATATTTACATTCCAAACGCAACTAAATGAAATATATTTCACGAAATAATAAAAATAAATTATTAATTTCAAAAATCTAAGGAATCGAATTTCAAAATTTATATTTCACAAGCCAGTTTTTTTCATTGATAATAGTTCATAGCATATAGTACCTTTATTAATATACCGGAAAGAAGAAATATAAACTATTGATTATGCAATTGCATGTTATGAGTAGCAGAAAAGTTCCCTAGCAAATAATATATTTCCTATATCCAAAGTATTTCATAACGTGAAGCATCTCATAAAAAACTTTTATCATTTTTTATTAAAAACTTCTGCATGCTTAATTAAAGAAACACCTTCAAGCAATGACGCAGGTAATTTTAATAGAATATGTTCCTCCCAAAGGACTAATGAGGGAAATTTATTTGCATATTTTTGGTGCTCCAATTTCTTTATTTTCAAATTATCTCCGTTTCCTTTTTTATTATGTTTGTGATGGTTTCTTTATTATTGCATTGAAGGTTATTCAAAAAAAAAAAAAGCATTAATAAATATCTATCTATCTATCTATATATATATATATATTAGTATATAATATATCTTTCAGATATTATAGAGGAGTGTAAAAATTATTTTCACATATTTATTTAAATACATTTTTGGTGAAAAAGAAATGTGATACGATGTAAAATACTTTTATCATGGAAGTTCCATTAAAAAAAAAAAAAAAAAAAAAAAAAGAGAAACATCACGATTATCAAGATGTAGAATAATATCAGAATTCCAAGGCATACATTTTATGTTCTAACAAGTTTCAGAGTATTTTTTGTGTATTAATCAATTTCAGGACTATGAATCTCCATTTCATTAGTAGATTGCTTAAATAAATTTTATACGTTTGCTATTAAGCAATTGATTTTTCAAAAATACATTCGACTATTGATTATATCAATGATTACTTTATGGATTTAATGATGTTGAAAACAGAGTGTTCTAGCCATGCGCACTAAACTATGTATCTATAATCTATATTAGTTAAAACTTGAATTGAATTTAAATACCGTTAAGATATAGTTTAATCCTTTAATGGACCATATATTTCCAGTAATGATATATTAAAGTGTGTTTGGCATTGAGATTAATGTACGAAAAGAAATCCATTTATCTCATTAGATAAAAGTAATTTCATTTTTAATATTTTAAAGGCCATGAGAAGTATGCTTACCACCCAATTCATTAATTTTAAATGAGAGAGGAGTCGAACACTACTTTTCGACGCCTACTGGTTTTAATCCAAGCAGCCATTTTTGAAGTGAAATTTTTTACCACACCTTTAAAACAAGGTGGCGATAGACTCGCATTTATTCCCTGATTCTTCTACCGCTATATTTATATAACTTTTCACTTAATTAATCGTGCAAACTTGCTATTAAAAATTCTCAAAGAAAAATACTGGTCAAAGAATCAATAAAAAATGTGGCCGGCCACCACCCTGTAAGAAGAGAATTTTAGTAAAAATAAATCAACACAGAGTGTGATACATTTCTCTTTTACATCGTTTCCCCTATATTTTAGGAGAATAAAAACGGCAGGCGTAGCAAAGTAGCTTGTCGCGCTTTCCTCATTTAAAATTTGATGATTTTAGTAATAGTATACTTAATCCATTAAAGTGTTAATTTAAAGTTTTTTTTTTTTTCTTTTTTTACTTATAACCTGTGGGGTGATGGTCCGTTTTCCCCCTGATTCTTTCACCAGTATTTTTTATGCTAATAATGCTAGGGGTGTTTGTGTTCCGTATTTTTTTCCAGTAGTAATGGAAAATTTAAATTTTTACTATAGTCAATTGCTGAATATGTCTAGAAAACTTTTAAAATATTGCTGTTAAAATATTATGGTAGAAAATAAAAATAAGAATACAAACACCTCTCTTCTACAGTATATTTGCACAATTAAGAGAAAAAATATTATATAAATAGTTGTGGTAGAACCGAGAAAAGCTGCGTGCCCGTCGACATCCTGATGCATATGAATTCTGGTGTAAAACTGGTGCATGATGCGTCACATTTACCAGGGATGGAACACGGGCGTAGAATTCATACCACTATCAATGTAAGAAAATTTTCTACTTCTTAAATCCACTATATTATAGGTACAGAAATTTCTTAAACAGATTCCGGTATGAATTCTGCGTTCGTGTTCAATCGCTGCATTTACACCAGAATTTTTATACAAAAGATTTAGTAAAGCAGTACTTGGGACAAATGTAACGTCGTCTGTAATCTAAAATACTGACAGTAAAAGGGTCTGTCTCAAAGCAGATTACATACAAGCGTTGACATTTCCGTTAGATTTAGCTCGCAAGGTTATTTGCATAAAGGTCAAAATTACGACATCAGAGATCATATCAGTGGGTGTACATTGTAAATACATTCAATAACAGAGCGCATGCTCTGAAGTAACTAGCTTTTCAAACATAAATATTCTTTGTTATGGTCTCCTAGACTTCTATAGAATAGTAACTTTATTTTGAATTTCATTAACGTTGAAAAATGCATTTTAATTGAAAATACGTGGTTGAATAATATGCATTTACTGTCTTGAAATCTTTTAACCTAATTGTTCATGATTAGTGTTTTTTTTTTTTTTTTTTTTTTTTTATTTACAAACAATATATTTTTTACGTGTTTTACTATTTTGTCATGTGTTACTTTTAGATTAAGACTATTTATTTATCAGTCTTATACGAAATGCGAAATCTATTATAGTATTGTGAATAGGAAATAAAATTTTATATTTATAAATCACTAATGATAAAACATTAAGTTATAAGATTGCAAGACAAGAAATATGTACCATTCAATCACATAGTTTCGATAATTTTACATTAGGATAATTGTATAATTACCAATTTACAACAGTTTTTTGTAAAATTTTTTACAGCGCATGCTTTTAGCAGTATTTTCAATATAGCGCCGAAAAAGGAAAAATGACAAAATTTATGTAACTTGATTAAAAAGAAAAAAGAAAAAAAAAAAAAAAAAGAAAGAAAAAAAGCTTATATAATACAATTTATAACAGACATTAAGAATCTAGTTTATTTTTTATTTTCCCTTACCCATGTAGAGTACAGAAAATATTCTTTCAGGGTCATTTTTTATCTTTTATCTTGCACTTTTTTTTTTATTATGCTAACTCATCTATTCTTTTCAGAATTTGACTAATAGTTTAAGTATGCCAATTAAATTCTGTCTTCCGATGAGTAAAATATTTTATGATAGAGATTGAAAAAAAAAAGTATTAAATAACAGTTATCTTAGATAGGGGGTATGTGAACTTATTTTGTTATAATCTGGATATACGTATATTTAGTATATCAGTTATGCATCTGTATTTATATCAAACGAATTTTTGCTTATCATTAAATATATATTTTTTTAAACGTGTTCTAAACTCGACAACTCATATTAAAGCTAAATTTAAAAAATAAAAATAAATATATATATAAATAAACAAGAACGAAAAATCATGCAGTACGCATCATTTATCAACACTTTCCAAATGTACGTACTTGTTGTATCGTATAACTTTCAATATTCTTTGCCTACGTTATCACACAACAGACAGACAGAAGGAGTGAAAAATATACACATTGACTAATCGAATTTCACTCTTAGACATTGTTGGAAAGTGTTAAAAGGCTTAAAGCAAAAGAAAAACTATTCGTTAGATTATAATTGCAGCCCTTAATGTATCTGAATATTTTAGAGTAGACCTGTAAATCTGTCGGTTTATCATATATTCAATACAAAACATTATTGTAGAATAACAACAATACATGTCAATTTCTTTATGATTTTTACAGCAGAAAGTTATTTAAATGTGATTAAAAAAAATTAATAATTTCTAAAACGTAATGCATTTTTTTTCTTTTTTTTTTTTTTTTTTTTTTTTTTTTTTTTTGTCCTTGTGCTCAAACTAAATGTACAGGACCTATTAATATCATTTTAAATAGGGAACAATCCATAGTGAACTTCATTAATATATATATATATATATTTAAATTCTGAAAATATTTACGGACGCTGGCGGCAGGAGAAAGAGAGAGATAGAGAAACAGACAATCGGACAGACAGACAAACAAATTAAAATCATATTCATACTAAAAATTGTTAGAAAATGTTACTAATGCTTATTGCAATTCCAAACGAAATTGCAACTCCAGCAAATTTTAATTAACATATCTTAATGTAACTGAATGTTTTTATGTGGCCCTGTAAGACTAATATTAATCATACTATATTCTACAGAAAGCATTCTTTTGTGCATATGAATAACATATACTTCAATTTCATTAAGCATTGAACAAAGTAAAGTTATTAAAATTTGGTTTGTAGAAATAACTCTCATAGAAAAAAATCCTTTGGAATATTTTCAGGTGTCCATGTACACAAACCAGTAGAACTGTTCATTCCATTTTCAATGGGGGATGTCCGACAGTGAACTTGAATAACATATATCAGTTTCAAGATATTCCATACATATTTACGGGAGTCAGAGCGTGAACAGACAAACAGACAAATGGACAGACGAACAGACAGACAGATACACAAATTAAAATCATATTCATGCTTAAAAATTGTTAGAAAATGTTACTAACGCTTAATGTAAACGAAAGTGCAATTGCAGAAAATTTTTATTAATACCTCTTCATGTAACAGAATATTTTTATGTGGCCCTGAAATGTAATACTAATCATACTATATTCTACAGAAAGCAGTCTTTTTTGTACTTATGAATAACATGTTTAAGTTTCATTAACATTTGTGTATAGTAAAGGTATTAAAATAGGGTTTATAGAAATACCTCTCATAGACCACAATGCTTTGAAATACTTTTGGGTATCCCTGTACACAAACCAGTAGAGATATTAACTCCATTTTCAATAGGGAACGTCCGATAGTGAACTTAAATAACATATATCAGTTTCAAGAAATTTCACAAATATTTACGGAAGTTAGAGCTCGGACAGCAGACAGAGGGACAGACAGACAGACCGACAAACCGAAGCCATTAACAATTTTCAGCCTTGTTGGAAAGTGTTAAAAAGGGGGAAAATAAATAAAACTCAATAACATGAATCGAATTAACCTGAGCTGAAGCATTTGCGCAGCTCTAGTGCGACGTAAAACTCAACCAACCAACCATCCAACCGAGCCAAAGCCGACAAACAGGCAGGTCTGCCACAGGTGACTGTTTTTTTTTTTTTTTTTCGTACCACTATTTCAGTAATATAAATTTTATAATAAATTTATGCAGGCAAATCGCAGATTTATCTCCGTAAATATATTAGAAATTACATTTTTTGGAAATTGTGGTTCGAAAAGAATATATATATGAAAAAAGGTCGCCTGTGACAGCTTTGCACAAGAAAACAAATAAATAAAAAATGAATAAAAAGACTTGGGTCAAATCAAATCATGACTTCAGTCAAACTCCTGTATTTTACTAATAAATTGGATTTTTTTTTTTTTATATATATATAAATACCTTTTAAGACCTATTTAAATATTTTAATAAATTTTCTATATATCAAGTGCTTAAATATAGATATTTACAGCATTACAGGTTCACACGTAAAATTATGTTCATTTTAGTAAAATACTTGAATGAAATTAAAGAATCATACTGAAATTTATATACTTGAAAAGAAAAATATAATGCCATTCTAACATTGAAATATATAGAAATGTTTGCATAAGAAAAAGTCTTATTATTGCTAAGACAAAACGGATCAAATAAATATGTCTTGTGTTGCATTAAAAATTTCTGTTTTAAAATATGTTAAAACTTTATAAAAATATTGATGTCGATTATATAGAAGTTTATATGTATCTCTCAAAATATGTATTTGTAGCATTTAATAATAATTAGATACCGATTAGAAAAAGTATTTTAGTTAAAACATTTTTCTGAGTACTACTAACATAATATCACATCTGCTTGTGATTTATCAAAAATATCTTCTAAACAACTCAAATATATAATAAATATGAATTATGAAAATTGATTGGAATACACAAAAAATCTCTTTCAAAATAGAGAAAAAATATTACATTTCGTCGAATATTAACTTTTAAATCGTCTATCCAAAAATATATTATGATTAAAATATCCAAAAATATGTTATGATTACGAAATTCCATTAAAGTATCTATTTAAGATAACAAAATAACATTAGTTACCAAAAGCACTTCATTCTTATCACTACATATCTTATCTAGAATGTATATATATATGACGTTTTTATTATGATTTTATTTATTCAATTATTTAATTATTATTATTTTAAACTAAAGTATATTATACATTAATGAAAGAATCGATTTTAATGAAAGCTTTTGCAATGCTTATTTTTGTAAATCAAATAATATTTGTTGTTTTTATTTTATTTCATTAGAAAGTCAAACAATTTCTTCTATTTATTTACTCCATTATACAAATACTTTTATTGTAAGGTTAATCTTTATGTATTTTAAATTATACTATAAGAAAAGAAAAACAGAGAATTGTAAATATATTTTCTGGTAGGTGTATATTGTAAGTCATTCAATGTAAAATTAAAAATCATAATTTTAATGAAAATTGTATTTTAAAAAATAATAGATAATATAGTTTTAATACCTTATAGTACATATGTGTATTTCAAATTCAGAATGATACACTTTTTCTCTGATGTATTTTAAGCTCATTCAGAGCTGCCAACCTAATCCGGGAAACTGTTAGTACCGCCTATTTTTCTACACCGCTTATTTTTTAGAGTATTCGTTTTCTTAATTCCTCGAAAATATATTTGAAAAGAATTACTCTAAAAATTAAGTGGTGTAGAAAAATCGGCGGTACTAACAATTTGCCGGATTAGGTTGGCAGCTATGCTCATTACAAAAACATTCAATAAAGCTTTAACCCTATACCGGCTCAATTTATTCGCAGGGTGGCAAGAATTTGCCTCTCGAAAAGGAGCACTGACATCAGTATTCTTTATCAATAATTTCTATCACAGTAAATTACTCCACGAATGTGACGGAAATTTTTGATAAAGAATGCTAGTGTCAGTGTTCCGTCTACAGATGGAAACTCTTGCACCCTTGTTTGCTCGTCTGCCCTAGCTGAGCTCGCGATAAGCTGGGAAGGAGTTAAAAGCAGCAAACAATTGATGAGTTAATATTCGTTCATTTTTCAAACTTTAATACAGCTGCTATTGTTGTGATATATTTTTTTCAAGTGGCATATTTCTATTTTTTTTCTCGGTTTCATTTACAATAATCGTTGCAGGATCTATTTTGAATGCAACTGTATATATATATATATAAGAGAGAGAACGAAAAATCATGCGGTATGCATTGATTATTAACACTTTCAAATTGTACGTACTTGTTGTGTCATAGAATTTTCAATGTTCTTTGCCTACGAAAGGTTTTTTAAAATGTGATTCATAAAAATGTCTGCCCTATAATGAAATGCATTGGATTTTTTTTTTGTGTGTCCCTGTGCATAAACCAGTTGTACAAGGCATATTGACGCCATTTTAAATAGAAAACATTTCATAGTGAGCTTGAATAACATATAACAATTTTTAAAATGTCTGAAAATATTTAAGGATGCTGGGGATGGGCAGACGGAGAGATGGAAAGATGGACAGTTGGACAGACAGATATACAAATTGAAAACATATTCACAGTTAAAATTTGTTACAAAGTGTTAAAAACGTTTAATATAAACAAAAATGCAATTCCAGCAAATTTCCAATAACATCCCGTAATGAAACTAAATATTTTTGTGTAGCCCTGTAACTCTAATGCTAATAATACTATATTCTATAGAAAGCACTCTTTTGTGCATATGAATGACATATTTAAATTTCATTATGATTTGTACAAAATAAAAATATTAAAATTTGATTTATAGAAATACCGCTCTCATAGAACGCAATGCTTTGAAATAGTTTCAGGTGTCCCTGTAGACAAATCAATGGTATTACTTACTACATTTTCAATGGAAAATATCCGATAGTGAGCATGAACAACATATTTCAATTTCATTAAGATTTGTGCAAGGTAAAGATAATAAAATATGGTTTATAGAAATACTTCTCGTTGAACACAATGTTTTGGAATACTTTTGGGTGTCCCTGTATACAAACCTGTAGAGGTAGTCACTCTATTTTTAATAGTGAACATCCGATAATGAACTTGCACAACATATATCAGTTTCAAGAAATTTCATGAGTATTTACGGGAGTTAGAGCGCAGATAGACAGGTAGACAAACTGATCTAGAGACGAACAGACTGACAAACCTAAGTCATTAACACTTTTCAACCTTGTTTGAAAGTGTTAAAAGTACTGTAAATGATAAAAAATATTACTTTAAATTTTTTTTTTCATTGCACCGGTCCCTTCGCAAAAAGAAATAAATGAATAAAATTTTTAGATTTGTATTTGTCAGAGATTTTTTTTTTTAGGATTGCAAATTCTTTTTATAAAGTTTTCGTATGTAAATTGTTATTTTTCATACAGAATTTACTCATTATTTGAGGTAGACAGTGACAGTGTTGCTAGATTAAAATAAGTCATTAGTTAGAGGTAAGGATGTGCTTTCTTGTTTAAGACCTAAACTGCCGTCAGCTTAAATATACGCCACTGTTAATCCTGTTTTTCTGTTTAGGTCTACTAACCAAAAACTCTTTCAATTTCTCTATTTAATAAACGATAGTACACAAATATTTGCTAGTAGGGGTCAAATATTAATTTCTTAAAAAGTTTTTTATATGTTTTTATTTTTTATAACTTTTCTATATATATAATATATATATATATATATATATATATATATATATATAACAGTATTAATCTAATATGAAAGAAAGTAGGGTTATGTGTCGCTAGCTTGTCTATATGTCTTTGGAATTTACTGCAGCGATTGCTAAAGATTAAATTTAAATGATTTAAACATTGATATGTAAAATTCTTTCGCTATGTCAAAGTCCTAAAATAGACAATACTAATATCTCTTGCAGGTTATGTTAAACAAATTTTACAATGTTGTGAGCAGAGTTGCCAACTTGTAGGGGCATTTATATTCAATATCAATTACTAATTATTAATTATTAATTGTTATGTTTGTTTTATTGCATATGTTTCTAATCGACTGTCATATATATCAAACCTTATTTTTCAAAATTAGTCGCAATTAATTAAAAAAGTCCCTACAAAATGGCAGCAATGGTTGTGAGTAATTTTAAGGGAAGACAACTTGCCAATAATTAAATGTAACAGAGAGAGAGACAAGAGCGATTATTGATATGTTACATTTTGCATCAGAGTACTTTAGTGTACTCTTCAAAGAACGCTGAAATCGAGTTTTCTCGTTTAATAAAAAAATCGATCCGCACATTTAGGCGTTTCTCTAAAGCAAGACTTAAAAAAAAAAAAAAAAAAAAAACGACTTTGCATATTTGCGTTTAACCTCTTACCACTTCTGTTACGTTTGAGTGTATTCGAATTGAAATCTTTTCCAATTCTTAATAAAAAATGACAGTATAGGAGTACTTGCTAGATATTTCGTGACTTTCTTCGTGAGAACTTTCCTGAAAAGGTTTTTTTTTATACTTTGTACTTTTTTTATATATATTTTAAAACAGTACTAATGTAATAGACGTATAATCGCAAGGTTAAGTGTTGTCCCCATAGATATAGTAAGTAGCATTTACCGCAATATTTGTCGATGATATAAATTAAACGATTTAGAAACGAATATGAAAATTACTTTATGAAATATAGTAACTTATTAGAGGAACACCAAAAGTCGGGGCTTCATACCTGCTAACATTCTAATTAATATTCCGTAGTCCGGTAGTTCCGGCCTTTTTTTCTGAAGAAGACATATTTTAGAGTTTTTTCTTTTTATTTAATCGTAATTAAATTTGGAGAATATTCCTCTGAATATAAAGTGGTAACGAAAAGGGGGCGTTATTAAAAATACTACGGAATATTAATTAGAATATTGGAAGGAGTGGGACTTACTGTTCACAATATGCATATATCCGATGTTAATGTGTTAAAAAAGGAAATATTGATATCGTTTATAAATTACATTAAACATACACTCTGTCACAAAAAAATATATGCACCCAGAAGGAAATGAGCAACAATGACGAAACTTAACATGTGTGTAGTGTATGAAGAGATAAGCAAATGATTAAAAATTCAGAACAAAAGATCGTTTTATTAAGAAGTTAGGGCATGCAAAAGGTTACAAATCAGTAAGTAGTAAAGCCACCTCTGGCAGCTATACAAGCCGAAACACGGCGTGGCATCGAATCAATTAGGTCACCTATATCCCCCTGCGGAATATCATGTCATAATCTTTGCAACTGGGCAGTTAATACATCAGTATTCTGGCACGGCTGCAGTTGCCTTCCCAGCACGTCCCAGACGTGCTCTATTGGAGAGAGGTCTGGTGACCTGGCAGGCCATGGGAGTACGTCATATCCTTGAAGACATTGTTGGGAGAGTCGAGCAGTATGTGGACAAGCGATATCTTACTGATAAATGGCACCTGTGCGGCTTGATAGCATAGGCAGCACAACTGGCGTTAAAATGCTGTCCACGTAAATGCGAGCCGTCATAGTGCCTTGAAGGATGACTAGAGGAGATCGTGTGTCCCAACAAATCGCTCCCCACACTGTCACACCTTGTGTAATGGCTGTATGCCGCTCGACAACAAATGCCGGATCAGACTGCTGGCCTGGCCGCCTCCACACGCGTGTGCGATGGTCATCAGCACTGAGACTGAATCGTAATTCATCACGGACGATCACACGTTAGGTCGGTCACACTCCAGCTTGCTTTGGGTCGAGAAAAATCCGGTCAACACTGCTTATGATGTGGGGTGAGGGGTAGGTATCTTAATGGACGTCGGCTGTTCATACCAGCGTCGGGCAGTCGTCTCAGAATGGTTTCCCTTGATACTACTGAATGCCTAGAATGTGGTAAATGGCATTGAATCGAGGCTAATGACGCTGTTGGTGCGGATGTGGTCGCTCTTACGATTGCGCGATCCTCGTGTTCATTTGCGCTACTGGGACGTCTTGACCCTCCTCAATGGTTGATTCTCCCTTCCGTGACCCACTGTTACCAATCCCGAGCAACTACCATATCCCTCCGAACGAGGTGGCGGCTGATATGTCTGAACGACCAAACTGCTTCTCTGAGGCCTTCTCTACGGCCCCTCTCACTATCCGACAATTGTCTGTACTGCCACCGGTTACGTCTCAAAGGCATCTCAAGTCACAATACCTTCCATTAAAGTCGACAGATTTGTTTGAATAGCTCTACGGTGCGAGAAATCCTGCTTTTAAACTCGCCCAGCTGCGCAGTTCAGATGCGCATAACATGCTTAGCCTTGTCTCATTGGCGTTGAAATTTTAATCATTTGCATACCTCTTACCAGACTACATTTGTACCAAGTTTCGTAATTGTGGTTCGATTTCTTCTGGGTGCATATATTTTTTTGTGACAGAGTGTATTTCACAAAGCTGTGAGAAACTTTAAGTGAAGACATGTCATCGATAATCAAATGACACACAGAGACAGACAAAACGCATCTTGTAATATTAAATTTTGCAACAGAAATATTCAATGTGCAATTATAAGAACACTGAGATCGAATAATCTCGTCTAATAAAGAACGCAAGGTGAGCATCCATGTGACTTTGAGCATTCATGTATAACAATACCAGTGTTTCTACATTCCTGCCCTTTCTTTCTGTTTCTCCCACCAATATATTTGTATAGCAATTTTTTTTCCTTCACTAATCGTAGAAATATATATATATATATATATATATATATAAATTACTATATAAATATAGTGGAAAAAGCGAACCGTACCAACCATAAATATATACAAAAAACAAAGGGAAAAATATTTATTTATTTGTTTACTATTAACCTTATTGTTATACTTTGGGTCTATTTGAACACATACTTGTCAACATACTAATTAATATTCCGTAGTACTGTTAGCCCCGACTTCTTTTTCACACCAGTATCATTTTACAGTATTTTTCTTCTTATTTAATCGTAAATGCATTTGGAGAATGTTGCTCTAAAAATTTACTGGTGTGAAAAAAAAAAAAATACTACGGAATATTAATTAGGATGTGGGCAAGTATGTTTGAAAGTAAATCTTTTCCAATATTCTCTGTGTAAACGATATCATGGAAATGTTTTCTAGACATTTTGCGACTTTCTTAATGACGATAATACATTAATTTCCTAATCTTGGTTATATACTGGAAAAAAATACTCAAAGCATAAAGTGTACGAAACAAAGGCTGGGCTAAAAATGCCCCGGAAAAAATTAACATGTTGGCAACTAGGATATAACGTCCTATAGGAACACCTGTTCAAAGTGTTCAAATAATAATTAAATAAACCGACAAAAATGTGTTATAACAGCTTTCTCATAGACTCACATATTTTCTTGGTCTCTTCTAATACTATTTCTTTAAAAAGTAAAATACTAAATTATATAAATTTATTTTCTAAAATAAAATTCAGTTTAACATTACTGGTATTCTAAATTAACTGTAAAAAACATGAGTGTGTTGTGTAGACTGCAGTTGTGCCTATAAAAATTTTTAATATCGGATAAGTAATCACAATGCTAACTTTCTAATTAATATTCCATAGAATTATTATAACTGTTTTTTTTTTTCTTTTACACCAGTCTTTTTTAGAGTATTTTTTTTGTCAGCCCTTTAATCATATATTAATGTGGTGTGGAGAAAGGAGTGGGCACTAACAATGCTGTGGAATATTAATTAGAATGTTGGAAGGTATGCATATTCTACAAATATGGTAAAGAGCAGTATACGGAACTCCCCAAAAAATCAGAAAGAGAGAGAGAATGTTCAGGGATGCCAGTGATCTGTTTTGTTACCATTATTTTCAAATAATATTTTCAATGACACTTAATTACAGAAAATAACTGTATAAGTATTATAAACATGTCTGTATGAATATATATATATATATATATATATATATATATATTTATATACATACATATATATATATATATATATATATAAGAGAAATGCAGCAAAAAATCCCCCAAATACCTCTCTCAGCCATAAAGAACCACCCTTTAATCATATATCAATATTTCTAATTTATTTTGGTTCAATTTTAGTAACCGCTTTTACTTTATCACCACATTTTTGAAGAGTAACTTTCTTTTAAAATATTTAAAAATCATTACGTCTCGTAGTTAAAATAAATTTTAATCACATTAAAAACTGAGACAGACAATATGCACAAAAAATAAACACAAAACACAAATTTAAACGTTTCGAGCCTTTTACAGACTCCTCATCAGTAAAAAACATCAAATGTAAATGCAGAGAACAACACACTTTCATTAAGTGAGTACAACGTATTCATCGGGAACTGCGCATGCCTCATTGAATTTTGAGTAGTAACAGCGATGAGAATTCGGCAAAGCACTCATGCCGGTATTTGTTTAAAATTTTTCGCTACTTCATGGTGGCTACAGACCCGCCTTTATTCTTTGATTCTTCCACCAGTATATTTGTATGATAATTTTATGCTTAATTAACCGTGCAAACTTACTATTAAAAATTCTGAAAGAAAAATACTGGTGAAGAATCACGGAAAAAATGTGGCCTGTCACCACCCTGTACTTATAAAATTTTTGGTTTTAAGATGAAGATAATTTTGTTTCATAAATACTGGTATGAACTCTGCGACAAGTTTACATCCCTGGTCGTAATCATTAATCGTAATCTTTCAGTATTCAATTAGACAAAAACCGCTGCATTTAAAAATGATGTGAAAGATATTTTCTCGTAGTATTGTTGACTTAACTATAATAGCACAAAGATGCCAACGTTTTAACTTATTTCAGAACATTGCTAGAACCGCCTTTTTTTCACACCACTTTTCTTGGAGGGTTTTCGAGAAAAATTATACATATTGGAGACAATTTCATTACGTATTATTACATATTATATTCAGGGGTCTCACTCTTCGTCTTTTTTTAGGAAACTTTCGGAGATGATAAATATCTACCTTCTTTAGTACCACTATTTTTATAGAAAAAATTCTAGCGCATTTAATCCCAACACATTACAACGATAATTCCATAAAAAAAAATAATAGTGGTAGAAAAAAAACAAAATCGGAAATTTTTTATCCCTGAAAATGCTCTAAAAGAAAGGAGGAGAATGCGACCTCCTGTATATTACATACCTGCCAACATCCTAATTAATATTCCGTAGTATTGTTAGTCTCGCCTATTTTTTTACATCAGGATTTATTTATTTATTTTATTTTATTTTATTTATTTTTATTTTTTGAGTATTTTTCTCCTTGTTCAATCGTATTTGCCTTTGCAGAATATTTTTCTACAAATTTACTGGTGTGAAAATTGGGACGGGATAGCCAAAAGTACAGAATATTAATTAGGATGTTGGCAGATATGATATTGTCGATAGTTTCATTACATATTACATTTATATTAATTACATATTGAAGAAAATTTCACTATAAATAATGTAATTTGAAGAAGGGGAAGGTACAACGAAGATACAGAATAAATAAAAATGTTTGCATGTCTGATAATATTAAAAATATTCTCTTTATTTTCTACAGTACATCTAATATAAAGAATAAAATTTATATAGTAAAAAAATAACCATTAAAATTTTCATTGTAGATGTTAAAAACAGGAATTGGCTATTTTAAAGCTGACTTGTCGCAAAACAAAGCATCTTTAAGAGATATTAAAGTTAAGTTTAAGTATTAAATTAATTTATTTTAGCTTCATTAAATGTGCTTCAGACAAAAAAAAAAAAAAAAAAAAAAGACAGTTCTTTTTTTATGGTCTTTTTTTATGCTAAAACTTAATTAAAAGCGCATGATTAAAAATTCTTTTTAAAACAGTATTTTTATAAGCTTCCCAGTTATTAAGAATTTGTTCCCTTAATTATCCAATATTTTATACTCAGCTAAAGGAAGCTTATTGATCTGAAAAATGTACTTACCAATATTTCTTTTTATGAATAATTCTTTCACTCAGAGTAATCTTTTCATATGCAAAGTTCTTCGTAAAAGCTAGACACCTAACGTACTTGAAGATTACACTTAAACTAATAAATTCAAATAAGGTTCAACATAATTAGAGAAACTTCTTCAAGATTTTGTGCTAGTCATTAAAACTTATAGCTTCTCCGAATGAGCTCACATAATTAAATTTTATAGTGAATGGTGTTTAATTTTATTTCTGAACTTATCACGAATTTAATTATTAATTTAGTAATTTTTTTTTTCAAAAATTTAGATAAAATATTTTGACATATTCATTAAACAGTTAATGACTTCATTTAGTAGAGAAAAATATTTGAAATCTTTGTTGGATATGTTTTTTTCTTTTTTTTTTTTTTTTTTTTTTTTTTTTGCTTCAATTTCTAAAAAATATAAAGAGGTACCATGATAATACATATTTTTAATTTTAATTAGTAAATTTATTTTTTAGATTTTTATAACAAGAAGCTATATCACGCGTAACAATTATTTTAAAATAATAATAATAATTTATTGCATTGTCGTATATTCCAACATTTTTAATTCATTCCAGAGCAATGTCATAACCCACTTTCCCAATTTCTCACACTATTTCTTTTGACGAGTTATTTTCTTTTTACTTAATCGGAATTACATATTGGAAAAAATCACGCTGTAAAAAATGTGGTGTGATAAAACGCAAGTACTAACAATGCTCCAGAATAAATTAAGCTGAAATACTTGTTATAATGTACAATATTAAGATATGCAAAATAGAATATTCAAAATCTTATTATTTTTTTTTTTTTAAGTTTTGAGTGAAAATATGGAAATTATTTATGCAAATTATTAGATACATATTCGACAAAATGTTTTACTTAATACATTAATTAACTCTTCAGTAAGCTGAGAATTTTCTTCACGTCACAATATTTTCCGAAGTGAATAAAGGAAGTATTGCTAGAATTATATATACTATAGATAGTTATTATTATTATTTGTTTGATAAGAAAAATATTGTATACAGAGTTCATACTTGCCAACAATCTCATTATGAACCGTGCAATTTTTAGTACCCGCGTTTTTTTTCACACCAATAATTTTTAGAGTAATTTCAGTCTTATTTAATCGTAACAACATTTGGAGACAATAACTCTAAAAATACAGTGGTGTGAGAAAAGGAGCGTTTTTTTTCAGGGAGCGTTAACAATTGTACGGTTATTAATGAGATGGTTAGCAAGTATGAGAGTTCCCAACTTTTATAATTTATTCACGAGCATTTTTAGCCCCGCCTTCTTTTCGCACCAGAAATTTTGTAGATTATTTCTCTTTAATATGCGACAGCGATTAAATCAGAAGAAAATTATTTTTCAAAATTTTCGGTATGAAAAAGAGGCCGGGCAAAAAATGCTCGTGAATAAATTACAAAAGTTGGAAACTCTGATTGTATACCTCATTTTAAGTAAAATATTATTATGAGTAATTTATTCAAAATGTAGGTGTGTACAGGGACACCCGAAAGAAATAAAAAATCGTACATGTGCAAATTTTCTGACAGGTACTGTTTAACACCTTTAAACTGCATTAAACACCGTGAAATGGAGTTATATCTATACCATTATTATAAACAGGTAAAATTTGCTTGATTGTATCATACCTGGTAACATTTGTAATTTATCCCGTAGTACTGGTAGCCCCGCCTTTTTTCCACAGCAGTATGATTTCAAAGCAGTTTTCTTCTTATTTCATTGTAAATGCATATTGGAGAAAATTTCTCTAATGTAAGGGCAAGAATAACAGTATTCCGAAATAAATTATAAATATTACCAGGTATGTTTTATGTAAAAGGTAATCGCTGGAACTACTAAAACGATTTAAAAATAAACAAACACTAATAAAATTCTAAACTATTCCTGAGTGACATAGGCTATACATCATTTCGATTAATATATATATATTAGTTTGAAATTTCTATATTTGTGAATTAAGTCGGCAGAAAAAAAAGTTGTGTTTGGTTGCAATATCGGTTTGAATTGACCAAACACTTTGATATGCGTGAAAATAAGGGTTAAACTGTTGAAGTCATTGATCTGACCAGTAAGAAGAAAGCCGGTGACCCAAATGTTTTTTCAATACGAATTCTTTCAATCCGCCAATTTATTTCTTATATCATTTTTTCCTATCTTTCATCGTACTGAGTGTATTACTTTACTAAATTGTCCATCGGTTCAGCTTCTTCATTTATCAAGGTAATGACCAAAGCTGCCCTATCCGTGAGTAATACAGGATAAAATTCATTTTGATTAAAAAAAAAAAAATGGTCGAAATTTCAATAGTTGTAAATTAAGTCGTAAGAAACATTTTTGGCTGGCTGATTCACACAGCGCTAACAAAAGAAAAAAGACCCTGTTCTGATATCATTCTTGTTGATTCTTACGTAAAATGACTTCCTCATTCCGAATATGACCCCCATTTTGCCCAACCACCCATCGTTTTTTCAGGACGCTACCCCTCCCCCAATTTTTATCAGTCTTTGGAAATTTTATGGCCATGAATTTGATATGGAGAATGGGAAATAATTCTTTAATACTCTAAAAAAAAAAAAAAATAAAATAAAATAAAAGTCATATATATTAAATAATAGTAATAATTGACTAATAAATTATAATAAATGTAATATATAATTTCAGTGGCAAATCCCCCCCTTAAATTTTCCCTTTGCTGCAAATGACCATGTTTTAGAATTTTCCAACGGCTTAGGTCCTCAGAAGATATTTAACAGTTAAAATAATACTTTCTCCCCCTTCAAATCAAATTTATAGCCATAAAATGACCGAAAAAGTAAAAAATCGGGGTGTCCCTAAAAAACGGTGGGAGATAGGGATAAATGGGTGTCATATTCGGATTCAGGAGGTCATTTTACATACAAATTTGCAATTCTTTTAAGCCGCCATTTTTTTTCTTACAACAGTTGCGCCTATTCTTATTCGTACTGTCCGTATTACTTTGGAATTTTGTCCTACGTACCTTTTCCATCTCAAAATCGTATACGCTACCGAAGATTATTGGGACTTTGAGTCTCTTGCGCGAATTTGTTTCTTTCTACGCTCGCAGCGTGGCCCAGTTTGGAGCTGTCGCAGCTAATGCGTTACCGAACTTACAGCAGGATGGGAAAGAAGCTCTGAAGGCACCGGAATCCCCATACCGAGGTTTTGATTCATTACAGTGAAATTTTATTTCGGAAATTAATTTTTGTTAAGGTTTTATATTTATTTAAACTGTTTATTTAAATATATTAACCAACAAAGCAGCCAAAGACTGCTAAATTTTTACATTCATAAAAACAGGTTTCGTATAGGATAATATCGCATGAAAATTATTCACAATTTGTTTAGAAGAAATTAATTTTGATAAGAGAATCTGAAAATGATAGGACTGCTTTTGGAAATTGCTTGAAGTGCATTTTAAGTTGTTGCTATGTGTTTTTCCTATCGTGCTAAATTTAAGTAGAAGTATGTAGTGCATACATATTTTATAGACAATATACATGGCTATCTAAAATTAAGCGAACAGATTATTCTCTACTGAATGTAACAGATAGAAGTACTTTACTAGTTTTTACCAAGTCGACGAAAATTGCTTAGGAATCATAATTTATAGCTACGAACTACAAACGCAGAGCTGCAATAAATCATAATTCATAGCTACCAGAAATTTTCCATAACATCTTTCGGTTTTTTAAATCGTAGAATATAAATATGTCGAATTTCATTTTAAACACAGTGGTGATAAATCTGATTTTAAAATTCGACATGTTGGCAACTATGATAATTACTTTGTCCTATCCATGTGGTAGACTAAATATATATGTGAATTCCAATTTTCATCAATGACTTTTTTCTAATATTAAACGTTTTGAGGCCCTCTGAATACAAAAATAATCTTATTAGCGACATATCTGTGTTATGTCTGTTATCAGTATAACTTAAAAACAAATAATTGCAGGGAATTTAACCCTTTGTATCCAACTAGGACTTTAAAGTCCTATCAAATAATTCCTCAATATAGCCTAAATTTACTACAGGATTTCATTGGGACTATAGTTTAAGCTTTAGTCCCTATATTTTAAGATTTCCCTATAGTTAAGCTATAGTTTAAGCTAAATTTAATACTTTCGTGACCGCTGACGTAGATTCACATCATTTAAAAATCTATAACTCCACCAGTGGGCGTTTCTTTAGCAATTTGTATGCTTTTTATTTCTTAAATATATAACCAATATTCACATTTTTACAATGAAATATACTATGGATACAAATACTTTGATTAGAAAGAATATAATTATAATGCATATCCATTTCTAATATAAATGTGAATACAGAAAATTTTGTTCTGAAATATTGTAACATGGGGCAATAACGCCCACAGGCGGACCTTACTGTCAAAAATCCAAAATCATACAGTAGCGAAAGTGTTAATATGAGATGATTCTCATGCATTAAGAAATATAATAAAAAAGTTTCAATATATTTTTCCAAAAATAAAATAATTTTGGATATAAAAGGTTAAATGTGTTATTTTGAGCATCATATAAGATTGCCACTTAAAAAAATTGACCAAGATTTATAAGATTCACGGAGTGATGTTTTTGTATGTTATCTGAATAATTTTAGATAAACATTTAAATTTGATAACAGATTTAAATATATATATATATATATATATATATATATAATGTATGTACCATGATTAAACCTGGGTTCAGAGTTGCCATCTTTAGAGACTTTTTTATTCAATATCTACAACTAAAATGTAATTGTAACCGATGTTTAATTACTTCGAAGATTAACCGTCTGTTATGTATATCAAATATCGCTCCGTGAAATTGTTAGTTATTATTGAGTGAAGCAGTACCTAAATTTGGTAACAATGCTTGTGTTGACGGGAGCGGAAGTCTCCTCCATAAAACAATTGTGTCAAATAAAATGGTTTCTAAAGCTATTTTCGACCAGTGTTACCAGATTGTGCGAATTTTTTTATTCAACAGCCACCAATAATGTTTAGAAGTGGTATTTGATACACATAAGAAAAAAGGTAATTGAATCGAAGAATCGTCGATTATGTATATCAAATATCCCTTCTCAAAAGTATTGGTGATTGTTGAATAAAGATGTCAGGCAACACTGTTTTCAGCCCCCCTCCCGGCTTATCCCGAGCACAGCTCGGGCAGGCGAACAAACAAAGGGGCAAGAGTTTACGTCTGAATACGAACACTGTCACTAATATTCCTTATCAATAATTTCTAACATCTTTGTGCAGTAATTTATTGTGATAGAAATTATTGATAAAGAATACTGGTGTGAGTGCTCCTTTTAGAGACGGAAACTCTTGCCGCCCTGCAAATAAATTAAGCCGGCAAGGGGTTAATGTACGTACATATATAAAACTTATATTTTAATAACATTAAAAATCGAGACAATATACATTAAAATATTGAAAAACACACACCATAAATTTAAACGTTTCGAGTTTTATTTTAGGTTCCTCATCAGTAAAACAAGATTGTATGTATTTTAATATTTTAATTGTATATTTTAATGTATATTGTCTCGATTTTTAATGTATATAACATAAAATATAATTGTACGAGACGTAATGATTTTTAAATATTTTATATACAGTACTTTTTATCTTACACTTCAATTTGTAATTTGTCATTCTAGTATACAAATACAGGGTAAGAGAAAGTCATGTGTGTGCCGCACATGACTATTTAGTTACACTTATTTTTGCTATCTTGGAAATGAAATTTCCGTCCAATATATTATGCAGCTAGAGAATTTAAAACATTTAAACTATCCACAGAGACAAAAGTTTTCAAAAAAGTACGGTAATTAAAATATTTTGCCACTCACGATAATTTTGCCCGTATTATTTCGTGCTTAGAGCGACCAACAACTATTTATAATTCTATAAATTCTGTAAACCATGTCAATAAATCGGAGACTTGAGAAACGCGATGAAATGTGACCAGTGTAATTAGGCGTTGTAATAATTTTATAGTCAATGTACCTAAAGTAAAAAATATCGACGATCTGTGCCTCGCCTCATAAAATATTATAAAGTTGTTAATGTTGTTAAAGGAATAACTCTCTAATTCCCATATAATAATATACAAGATTTGAACTCTATAGTAGCTTTAATAACACTGTTTATGAATATTTTTTTCCTTTGTCTAATTGCATTAAAATATTATAAAAGGAAGCTACTTAACCCTGTGTATCCCACCGAGACTTTAAAGTCCCATGAAAGAAATTTCTCAATATAGCCTAAATTTAGTACAAGATTTCATTGGGACTGTAGTTTAAGCTTTAGACCCTATAGTTTAAGCTTTACCTATAGTTTAGCTATAGTTTAAGTTAAATTTATTACTTTCGCGACCGCTGACGTAGATTCACGTCATTTGAAAATCTGTAACTCCACCAGTGGGCGTTTCTTTCGCAATTTGTATACCAGTTATTTCTTAAATATATTACCAATATTCACATTTTTACAATGAAATATACTATGGATACAAATACTTTGATTAGAAAGAATACAATTATAATGTATATCCATTTCTAATATAAATGTGAATACAGTAAATTTTGTTTTGAAATATTGTAACGTGGGAGAATAATGCCCACAGGCAGACCTTACTGTAAAAAATTTAAAATCATGCGGTAGCGAAAGTGATAATATGAAATGATTTTCATGCATGAAGAAATATAATAAACAAGACTATGGATGAAATTCTGTCTATGACAGAATTTAATTTAGTACGACAGGACTAATGATATTTGTTTTTAACACCCTTTAAAAAAAAAAAGTAATCGAGGACGTTCAGTAAAATTCCTTAACACATATTCAAACAGTATATTGATTTTTAATTCCAAATAAATTATTGGAATTTGAATGCATTGATTGTATAGTATCTTCCCCTAATTGCTTATTACTTATTTACTAAATATTTTATTTTAAAAATAATCTTAAAAACAATTTCGCATTTATTGTTAATAATTAACAGTGTCAATTTCTATAGAACAAAACATAATAATAATAATAATAATAATAAAATTATAAACTGATTATTCGATACTTAAATTATACTCAAAATTCATCACAGATTAATTAATATAATCCATTGACATTCAGCCAAGACCCTTTGGCTATGTGGTCAGAGAACAGAGCTACGAACCCGAAGACTGTGAGTTCGATCCTCACTGATGGTAAGTTGAAATATATATATATATATATATATATAAAAGTGTTAATAGATTTCACAAAATATTTTCAGATAGACTTGGTTTAAATTAGAGAATTATATTGCAAAAATAGAGGGAGAATAATGGAGCATTAGAGTAAGAGAGAAAATAGAGATAGAGTATTAGAGAATTAAATAACAAAACTGGATATCAGCAGGCATTTTTGAAGGGGAACACCATAAATTGGTAACTACGCAAAATAGCAGATTGAAAGAAATAGTTTTGTCGTACTAAAAATACTTGAAAACACTAGTCTAAATATTCAGAAATATTTAGCCAAGAACCGTTGGTTGTGTGGTCAGAGTACAGAGCTACGCACCCAAAGGTTGGACGTTGGATCCTCACCGATGAGAAGAGAAATAAAACACACATATAGAGGTTTTTATGGATTTCACAAAAAAATTTAAGATAGAGAGAGAAATTAAATGATAGAACTGGATATTGGAAGGTATTTTTGAAGTGGGACACTATAAATTGGTAACGACGCAAAAGCCAGATTGAAAGAAATAGTCCTGTCGTACTAATAAAAAGACATGTTAATTATAATTAACATTTGGAAACGAGCCAAAAAGGAAAAAAAAGAATATTTAAAAAATTGTGTTTTATATTCAAATAATTGAATGTGAGTAAGGAAATGTATCGTTAAATTATTTATGAAAATTTGTTTCGGTATGAATTCCACAAACTTCTAGATGTAGAAAAAACTACTATATTTAATCACTTTCACTGGAAATTAAAATCTCGAATATCGTAAGCAAGATTAAAATCAAAAAACGAATTTACAATAGTATTTTAAAAACAGCAACTACAACTTATCTATTAAAAAAAACGCGGCGAAATAGCGTGCTGTTAGTAAAATCATATTCCCACCACTAAAAAAGGTGTTAGTTGAAATTGTGACTATAAATATCGACTTGCGCAAATTTACATAGGTGATTTCAAAGGGGAACACTATAAATTGGTAACAACGCAAAATGCCAGATTGAAAGAAATCGTCCTGTCGTACTAAAAATTTTCAAATTGTTTTTCTAAAAATAAAATAACATGAGTTATAAAGGATTAAAATAAATCCTCACAAAAGCTGCAACCAGTTTTTTCAATTTTAGGCACATTTTTATTCAATATGAACATTGAAAATTTACTATCTATCATATATATCAAACAACACTCCACAAAATTATTGGTGATTATTGTACAAAAAATGCGCTAAATTTGGCAACACTGGCTGCAACCAGTGCTGCCAGATTTGAGGGAAATTTTTATTTAACATCCACCGTTAAACTTTACTTGTAACGGTTGCCTAATTGCATAGACGATTTCTGTAAAAGATGCTTCGAAACAATTAGGAAACCGTTTCAATTAAAATTTAGTGGTGGGTGTTAAATAAAAAATTCCCTCAATCTGGCAGCACTGGCTGCAACAGAGTGCATATTCTATGCGATATCATGTATGCTGCTTTGAGCATTAGTGAGTTATGTATTAGAGCACGAAAATAAATGGCATCCCTCAGTGTACGCAACGTGTTATATCCACATATTATTTCGACAGTGATCATCGATATGAAGCAATATGACGCATCGATTTTAAAATGCAAGAGGAGAGGACCCTGAATACAGCATCATAATCTAATCACGCAAAACTATTTTGAAATTAGATTTTTTTTTTTTTTTTTTTTTTTTTTTTTTAAGTAGTTCAAGTTGTTGAAATACTCATAGCTGCCAATATTTTAATTTATTGAGGAGTACTTTTATCCCGCCTTTATTTCGCACCACTTTATTTATAGAAAAATTTTCTTCAATACATAACTTTGATAAAATAAGAAAAAATTACTTTTATAAAATAAATGGTACGAAATAGAGGTGGGGCTAAAATTACTCCGGAATAAATTAAAATATTGGCAGCTATGAATACTGAGCAATCACGGATGAAATTAAAATAAGTTAGAAATTTCTAATAAAATTCTGGTGTTCAAACTCAATTTTGAAATCGTGTAATTTTAAATTGCATAACTGTCCAACAGTATTGACAGGACAATTAGTATTGACAGGAAAACATTTTCTGTATGTGCGTGTGTGTGTAAAAATTGTTTCTTAACTTAATTATTTTTTAGCAGTGTATGATTCTGCACTTTATATTTTAAATTTTTTAAATTATACGTAGTGTTTAAAAAAAAAAAATCAAACAAAAAAGTTTGAATTTTACTAAAAAATGCTGCATTTTTGTAATTGTTTTTTAAAGATATGCTATATATGCAGAGGCCCCACATATTTCGTACCAAAATGATCACCTTGAAGATATAGCTGTCAGATCCAGCGGAAATTTCAAGCTGCGAAGAAACCGGGACATACTATTTTAGATAACTGAAAAATAAATAAATAATTAAATAGGCAATTGTAATCTGTAAAATACAGGAGATGCAAAATAATAAAATAAATTAATATTATGCTTTTGATAAAAGCTTCAAAATAATAATTGAGAAAAAATAAATTTTTAAAATATAGTTTAATAAGCGTTATGTATTCGCATTCTATTTTTTTTAATATCATTTTCTTTTTTTTTTTTTTTTTTTTTTTTTTAAGCTGTCAATAAAGTTTCCTTGGATTAAAAATTTCATAAAAATGTGCTTTAGAAAGGAAAATATTTAATATTATTTAAATATTTTTATTCATCAATATCTTGAACTTTAGTGAATAAAAGGTAGATTGAAAGAATAGTATTGCATATTATCTTTATTTGACATAAAAAGATACACTATTTCTGCACTTATATAATATTAAAAATGCAAATAACACAATGCAAATTTTGTTAAAAAATTGATTCAATAGAATTTTAAAAGTCTTAATTACTCAAAGCATTCATATATATCTATATGTCTATATATTTTTCATTTATGTAGTTAGAAAATTTCAAAAGAAATATATATATTTAAAAAAAAAAAAAGTTTTTTTTTTTCTTTAATAAATGTCTTTATTGAAGAAAGCATTCAATGCAGAAATAACTTTTGAATCTACAACAAAAGTAGAAAAATTGCTTTCTTTCCTCTACTTTCCATTAAAATTAGATACTTTTTAAAAGTATTTCTTTTGTTATATTCAAAAATTTCTTATCCCAAGAGGAAGCAAAGAAAAAAAAAAAGCAGTACTTTTCTTCATAAAAACAAACGTTTTCCCATTTTCTTTTTCAAATCATCAAAAAAGAAAAGTCTTTGTTGGATTCTATATTATAATATTCTTTTCTAAGTAGAAATATTGCTAAAAATTTTCATTTGAAAAGTGAGAGGTAAATGCACAAGGGAGTTATTCATTTTTCGTATATGAGTATGCTGATAAAAAATGCATTCAAAATATGTTTTTTAAACTCTTACAGTTTTATTCAAAACGTACTTGTATAACGTATATTAATGTTTATAATTGTGATTTTTTTTTGTCTGTTTGGAATTATCGATATTTTTTCACCAAATATGAAATTCTTTTTTCGTATTGGTTATAAGTTTAAAATTTTAAAGATTTACAATTAATATGCAACGCAAAAAATTGGCATGCCATAAGAGATAATAAGGCAGAAATTTAATACAGTACTAAAAAGATAATTGAAACCATTGCTAAAAGTCCGTAAACAGCTTCAGAAGATCATTACTTTGAAAAAAGGAAATAAAGTAAAAAGTATTGAAAAATATAAACAAAATTTATTGACAAGATAAATTTAAATATCTTTAAAGTAAACTTTAAAACTGTTTAAAGACTTAAAGTGTGACTTAATTCTTATCTAAAACAAAATATATGAAGATTTGTGTTACTTCTATTTTTTGAAATTTCCATCACGGTAATGCTGAATATTAAGATTATTTGAAACAGATGGAGAAGTGTTAGTTTGGAACTCCGATTTCGTTTTCTTGTTTTCAGTACCTCACAAGACAGTTTGATATCAATTAGGGAAATTTGTTTCAGAAATCAAAAATAAGATAAAAATAGGCAAAAGATTGTCAAAGGGTTTTATAACAGATAAAGAACTTAGACAGCGATGTTGTATCTCCCCAACACTTTTCAAAATCTATGTTGATAAAGCATTAAAATTTTGGAAAGAAAATTGCAGAGCAATGGGATTTAACCCTTTGCGGCGCAAGACAATTGGAAACATTTAAATTATACTGCCACCGGAATTCATGAACTAAATTAAACTAAAAGAAATTTTAAATTTTAAGATTTAAAAACAATCGTCCTTTTCTGATATGTTATAAACGTGAATTTTTGCTAAGAAATTTCCGGGATGAATTTTTGCAGCTCGATCTTAAATTTTGCGTCCTCACAGCGAGGACAGCGCGCGTTAAGGGGTTAATGTAAATGGAATGTCAATCTTTACTCTACAATTTGCAGATGACCAAGTCATAATTGCAAAAAGTAAAAGTGATTTAGTGAAATGACAATAAAAATTAAGGAAGAATATGAAAAATGGGGACTATACATGAACGTCAATAAGACCAAATACCTATGTATAGGAGGAGACGAGACGGACCTAAGTCTAAATAATAACATAAAAATTAAAAGTTGTGATCATTATAGATACCTTGGTGTAGACGTTAATAGAGATGGAAGAGACTCACAGGAAATTAAGAATAGAATTTGTCAAGGAAGAAAAGCGGTAAAACTATTTTAAATTCGATTTGGTGGAGTGAGGAGTTATCTAGGACGAGAAAGTATAATATATACAATTCCATTGTAAAAAGCATATTGTTGTATGGAGCAGAGGGATGGAGAATTATGGAGACGGAAAAAAAGAAATTGGCTGCTGTTGAAATGGATGCTCTGAGAAGATCATGCAGGATATCAAGAATGGAGAGAGTGAGAAATGAGAGAATCAGAGAAATTATGAAAATAAAGGGAACCATATTGGATGAGGTTAAAAAAAAGCAATTAATCTGGTTTGGTCATATTAAAAGAATGAAAGATTACCTAAAATCGCTTTTAACTATATACCAAATCACAAAAGAAAACGAGGAAGACCAAGAAAGACTTGGATGGATAACGTAAAAAAAGCGATGAGGGATAGGGGTCTGGAAGAAGAGTGGACCCATGACCGGAAGACCTGGCACAGACATGTGGATTCTGTCGGAAGGCAACACCCGATGCCATAAACCGAACATACATACATACATACAAAAATAAATTATAGGTTCACTGATGCACATGTAAGCTTTCTCTGAAGTCTTCAGAAGTGGGGAGCACATGTTACCCATGATATCGGGCTTCAATTAATAAAGATTTTTTTTAAAACAAATGTTATGTATAAGGAATAATTTGCCGCTCCTAAACCAATGTAATAGTAATTTCTCACTATTAAATAAGGTGATAATTTCTGTTTAAAAATAGTTGTTCTAGCGTAAACAGAGCTTGAGGACTGTAGTTTCTAAGAAACAAATTATTTGTTTTTTATCAGATACCTTTTTTTGAATTTGTGAACATGGTCACCAACAAAATTTTTTTCCATAACATTCTATATAACAGCGGTCCACACTATTAACATAGCTGCTAACATCCTCTTTAAAATTCCGTGGTACTGTTAGTACCCGCCTTTTTTTGCACCAATCTTTTTTGAGAGTACATTTCTTCTTGTTTAATCGTAATTATATTTGGAGAGAATTACTTTAAAAATGAAGTAGTGTTGAAAAAGGGCGGGTACTAATAAAGCTATGGAATATTAACTAGGATGTTTTCAGCTATGACTATTAAACATACAGAAAAGTTTAATCATATATTATCACAATACAAATTTTACATATTGCATTTGGAACAATTTTAATCAACAAATGCTGAGTCACAGCTATTTAGAAAATTGCAGACGGTGAGTAACAGCAACGTAATCTGTCGTCCGATATACACCCAAATTAAGTTAGCATTCCTTTCCATAACGGTTATCTCCCATATAAAGTATGATGTCTTTATATGCGACATAAGTTAAGATTTCGCTTTTCTATTAATACTTTCGCGACCGCTGATGTACATTCACGTCATTTGAAAATCTGTAACTCCGCCAGTGGGTGTTTCTTTCACAATTTGTATGTTATTTATTTCTTAAGAATATACCCTATATACATTTGTACCAACGCAATACTATTATCTATCGGCTGTTGTGTACCCAAATTGAATCAGCATAATGTTTTATAATGGCCCTCACATATACATAGTTATGTGAAATTATGTATTATTCAATTTAAGATAAAGCTTCCCTATTCACAGGAAAAATTTCAAAATGGCAGTGCCACCTATCAGTCAACATGCACTCAACATGAATAAGCATAATGCATTATAATGGCCCTCTCACAAATCAAGTTCTCTTTGATTACACTCAATAGATCCTGAGACATAGCCTTCTGTTAAGTGGGAACGATCACAGTATAGCACCGCCAACTTTTAAAAGATTTGCACACCCCCCCACCCCCCCACCCCCCCACCCAAAAAAAAAAAAAAAAAAAAAAAAAAAAGATAAGGAAAAGGCATTAATTCATGTCAAGGTGCAACCACATATCATTTTATATAAAATTCTGTGCAGTAGTTCTTGAGAAACAGTTGCTACAAAATTTTTGTCACACACCAAGACATACACTTTCTAAAAATGGTCAAATCGTGCTATGGACTTCTCAGATCATGTAAATCTGTCAAAAACCAGAAATCAAAAATTTTTACGAATCCAATACTTTCTTCACTTGAATGTAAAAGAAAGTAAAGAAAACTAAGTGTACATTTAAGTATGTATGTAGACAGATTACTCGTAATCGTAACTAAAATAGTGTATCACGTTACAGTGTATATAGTTTAACTTGTTCTAACTGAAGCTCACTTTTTAACTCAAAATTGTTCCAAAATTTCATCTAAAAATGAAATGTCATTCAAATTTTAAGAACAACCACCATGCATGCAAATGTCGTTATATTCTTTTCGCGCTAGAAAATGTCTTTCTTTTTAGTGAGTATGCTGCATTTTATTTCGCGGATGAAAGAAACCCCTTTCCTGTTGCCGTCTTTTCCGTAAAACCAGTTTTCGAAAAATTCTTTGTCTGCGTTGAATGTTATGCTTATTCGGATTTGGACTTTGCATACATTTATTTTCGGGAGTATAATTTAAAGAGAGATTTTCATTTTGTGTTCCAGAAAAGAAGAATTATATTTAAAATTGCTACACGGAACATTTTGAATTTTATGCTGTCAGATATATCTATTTCGTGTTGTGAAAAATACCCGGGCATTATACTACAGAAAAGTAAGGACAGACAAAAGTATAAAATTCTAGTAATATTACTTAATATTAAATATATACTATTGTTTTACCCATTATTTTAAAGGATAACTCCGTGTACACATACTGAACATATTGCTTAGGGTTTGTGATCAGCATTCTTTTATATTTTGCTTACGAAAGAACATATAATTGACATTACAGTTTCTTTAAGAATTTTTTTTTTTGGATTGTGTAACTAAAATTTTGAAAAATATATTACATTTAGCATATTTTTAATTTAAGTATTTTTTACTATATTAGTTTAAACAATCTGAAACTCTATCCGTGTTAGTTTCTTTGAAATCGTTTAAAGTTACTCAAACTGAAATCCCACTAAATCATGTATTTTTCTAGTTTATGGGAAGAAAAATATATTTATAGAGATTCTATTCTTAGAAATTATTAATTAAAAATATCTGTATATTTGCGTCATTTCAATGAAAAATCTTTTGACGTGTTAACGATATAGTTTCCTTTAATTAATCTGCGTACAGAACATCATCTAATGCATTTTTATTTTTATTTTTTTAACACAAAGACCATGAACACACACACACATAAGTTGACGGTGAGTATGTGAGCGCTAAGAATTATCTAACAATAAAGACACTAAAATTACCTCTTCTGATAAATTTTTAAGTTAGGGCAAACCAAAAAATTATACAGGGTGTTTACCTATCCGCTTTTTTTATTTCAGTCATTCATCTACCACTATATTGTAACTGTAAAATAGAAACTGTAAAACTTCTCTCACACACCGTTTTACAGGACTGCTTATCGCTCTGTATGAGTACTAGCCTAAATTCCTTTACGGAGTTAAACGAGAATCCCTTGTAATCATTCAAATAACTTCAGATACAAATACAGTATTTTCCGTATGTTAAATTCATTTTTTTATTTAAAATTTAAAATTTCTATGCATTTTTCCGCTATGAATCTTAATGAAAATTACACTTTCTATGCGATATAATAATTTATTTTTTCTAAATATGTGGACAGACCCCTGATACACTTTCGCTTGTAATTCTATCCAGAATTAATTTAAAGCATATAAAAAATAGCACCTTTTTCCGAACCACCTTGATCTGAGAAATTTGAATATGAGATAAAAAATAGTGGTTACCTTCGAAAAAAAAAAAAAATATGAAAGAAAGAAAGAAACTGATGCCAGTTTTAATATGTAGATAACCCCCTAATCAAATTGTAACTGTATCATTATAAACTAGACTTTATTATTAATCGGTTGGTACATGACGCATATTTACAGGACAATTTGCAAAGGACGATTTATATATTTGTTGATTCACGTACTACATACTTTTATGAATATTTATAGAATTTTTTTTTCCGATTGTGCTTGCGCAGGAAAAATACACTTAACCAGCAATTTAACAGCACCGGAAATATACAAAATTAAGTATTTTTGCCTAGCGCTAATGTTGAGATCACGACGACAACTGAGTTTTTGCTATTTTGAAAAGCAGCCATTTTTACATTCCATAGTTTGACATGGTAGCAACGATATATTAAATGATATTTCTCACAAAAAGGATATAAACCAAAGAAAAAAAAAGCAGGTTCAAAATGCGCGTTTAAATTATTTCCCATGTTAGAATTATTATTATTATTATTATTATTTAATCTTGAGAAAAGTTTGTGTATAGGCAGTTTTTGTTTTTATTGTAAGTTTTCTATTTATTATAACATGTTATAAAAAGGCATGTCTTTGACTTAAACTTTTCAGGACTATATTTAGTGTTAGTAGAGAATGAGTATTAGTATAGATTAGTGTTAGTACAGAATTAAAATGATATAAATATGCTTTAATCTTTTTTTTTTTAAATATATTATTAAAACTTTCATTCCATTAACTCCTTAACGTACATGTTTGTGTTAATTCGAACAGTGACCATGTCCTTTGTGTATTCTTCCCGTAATATTCTGTGGTACATGAAAGCACCCAGCCAGAGCCTGATTAAGGGGGAAGCAAACATTATTTATACTTACACGTTATTTTTTAACACATACTTTCCTCCTATAATAAACAGAAAATTCTCATTAAAAATTATTTTAAAAGAATTCTGGTGTCTAATAACGGTGAGTAAATTGGATTGTTTTACACCGTTCATTTTTTATAAAAAATATTTCCTCGTCAAAGCGTGGAATTTCTATGACATGAAGTAAAAAATAATTGTAAAAATATTCCGGTGAGAGCGGAGATAATGTGTGCTTCCCCCTTAACCCGTTAGTAGTCGCTATCGACAGCGCCACCTATTACAGATTGCGAACTTTTTATTTAACTGTCACCAATAATTTTAAGAAGTGATGTGATCGACGTTAAATCGATTTTATTCGCGTTTTATGTATATCAAATGCCACTTCTAAAAATTTTTGGTGGCTACTGAATAAAAAAATCTGGAAAAACTGAAGGATGAAGGATGGGCGGCAAATCGACCAACTAGCGACTACTAACGGGTTAATCAGGCTCTGCACCCAGCACCAAACTATATATAATGTATTTCGTAATGTCTGCTAAATAAATATACTCATTATTCATATATTTATTTTCAATCTATTTTCTTTAATTAAACAAAGGTATGGTTCTAATGGGCACGCCTTTGAAAAATATGAGACCGCCATACTTACCAACCTACTTGTAGTTAATATCCGGAAGATTGTCAGTACCCGCCTTTTTTTTTTTCTTTTCTTTTCAGACCAGTTTATTTTTAGGGTATTTTTCTTCATATTTAATCGTAATTAAATTACATTTGAAGAAACTTTCTCTAAAAATAAAGTGGTGTGGAAAAATGGGCAGGTTCTAAAAATCTTCCAGATTATTAACACTTTCGCGACCGCATGTTTTTTTGTCTTTTTGACAGTAAGGTCCGCCTGTGGGCATTATTCTTTCCAGGTACAATATTTGAGAACAAAATTTTCTATATTCAGATTCGTATTACAAATAGATATACATTATGATTATAACAATAATTTCCTTTTCCATTTTTAAACTATATTAACACTTTCGCGACCGCATGTTTTTATCTTTTTGACAGTAAGGTCTACCTGTGGGCGTTATTCTCTCCAGTTACAATATTTTAGAACAAAATTTTTCTAGATTCAGATTCGTATTACAAATGGATATACATTGTAATTATACTCTTTCTAATCAAAGTATTTGTATCCATAGCATATTGGTCGTAAAAATATTAATATTGTGTATATTCTTAAGAAATAAATGACATACAAATTGCAAAATAAACGCCCACTGACGGAGTTACAGATATTTAAATGACGTGGATCTACGTCAGCGGTCACGAAAGTGTTAATTAGTACGTGCAGGTATGGACCGTTAAGGAGTTAAATTAAAAGCAAGTAATGATAAATATAATACAAAATGTTTTCAGTACGTGTAATATTATTCAAATAATTAAATACTTGTTATAAACTGTAAACATTTTAACAAATAACATCCAGTATAAAAGTAACTTATTTTTCACTAACTTTAGAAAAATAGTTCCATTGTCTACTTTTCTTTATAATTAAAAACTTTTTCAGAGTTTATCTTTTGTTCAGTAAGTACAAAAAAGGTAACAAGAAGAAGAAAAGGAGAAGAAAATAATCTTTCCTCATGAAAACAAACGTTCTGAAAACGTGCTTCCTAAAATCGTTTTAAAAGAAATTCTTTACTGCGCTCATTGTTGGGGTTGTTTTTTGTCGTTGAAATATTGCTAAATATTTCGCATTGAAAAGTGAATGGCACATACTAGGAGTTTTTGTTATTAATACAAAAGGAATTCTTTGTCAGAGCGTATTTTTAGGAATGTAAAATATATCATATATATATATATATATATATATATATATATATATATATATATATATATATATATATATATATATATATATATTATTTGTGCATTTATAAAAATTAAAATTAAAATAATATTTGTGGTATCACAATTTTTTTGTTTCTAACTTTCAAATTAATTTTCAGGCAGAAGTTATTTTATAGACTCGTTCACAACTTATTTAATATATAATGAACTTTATATTTAATATATATATAAACTTAGCCAATTAGCTTAGATAGCAAATTTTACGCTTCTTGGCTAAATTTTTAATAGAAAATTTTAGCTTATTTAATTATTGGAAACGCTCACAAAGATAAGTAAAAAATTTCTATTAAATTTTTGTGGTACCCAAAGAGCGTAAAATCGGCATCTATGTATTAGTGGTGTTACGAAACAACATTTTTCGTTTGACTCTTATACTAATATATTCATACAGTAAATTTTACTTTAACCCTCGCTTTCCCAAGATCAAGGCGTTACTGCAGAAAATTGCTTTCAGGTGCCGCTTGGCACGTTTGGCGAAAATCACCAACACCGCGCATTTTTGTATCGATTAGAAGTTGCAACTTTCCATCGGTTACGTTTGCTATCTCTGGCGAATTAGCGCACTTTTTGAATGAGGCGGGCTTAACCAAATTTCAACTCCAAAAGGGGTCAAAATGTCCTCATCTTGGGAAAGCGAGGGTTAATTGATCATGGAAATATTGAAAGCTAGCATAACAAAATTGTGGTTCAAGAAAACAGATACTCCAACCAGCGTTGCCAGATGTGGCCTTTTTTTTAATTCAATAGCCACCAATAATTTTGGGAAGTGACATTTGATATACAAAATAGACTATCAATCTTCGAAGTGATTAGGCAACCGTTACAAATAAAAATTATTGGTAATTATTGAATAAAAAAAAGGCCAAATCTGGCAACCCAGATTCCAACACTTATGATTTATTCGAGAGTTTTGTTAGTACCCCTATTTTTTGTATACTACTTTTTTGTGAAGCCATTTTTACTAATATGTAAATAAAATAAAATAAGAAAAAAATTACACTTCAAAAAAGTGGCATTAAAACCAGGTGGTACTAACAATGCACGGGAGTAAATTATAAAAGTTGCCAACTCTGAAAAAGACGGGTACCGTACACACCGGCGTATGAGCCGCAGTCAGTACCGTCAAACTAAGGAAATTTTTAAATCAATAATCACCAATAATTTTTAAGAGTGACATTTCATATATGTAATAGGCAATTACTCTTCGAAGTGATTAGACAAACGCTATAATTAAATTTTAGTGGTGGCTACTGAATATAGCACCGAGTGCGGCCCATACGCCGGTTTTTACGGTACTAATAAGACCCCGGAATAATTAGAAATGTTGGTACAATATATCTGGGTAGAAAACATGCGTATGTTAAAATTTATGTATATATAATATATCATTGATAGGAAAAGTATGTTATTACATAAATTGAAAGAAAGTTTACTAGAATGTAAATTTACACTACACAAAATATCTTTAATAATAGCCATATATATATATATATATATATATATATATATAAATTTCTATAAACCAAATTGATATAAAAATATGTGTACAGACTTATAAAATTATACTTTTATCAAACATTATGTTGTAGCAATACATCATTTGTTTTCTATTTATGTTTCATTATACAAGTTTTTCTGTTAGTTTCTGGATCAAATAAAAAATACAAAATTTAATTAAAAAGTTTTACAAAATTTTGCAAACTAAGTATTCCCATTTCAACAGAACGAATGTAAATTAGAATCAAACAAGATTTTTTTTCTCGTAAATCACGAACCAATATTTTCTTTTTTTTTTTTTTTTTTTTATAAAACTCACAAAGGCGTAAAGCTAAAACGTTTTACAATTAATTAAGTTCTGCATGAAGTAAGTTTTGATGCTGAAAGGAAATTTTATTTTAAAAATGTAAAAATGTGTTACTTTTTTTTTTTACAATTAAGTGAAAATTATGACTGAATACAAAAGGGATAAGCACAATGCACTAGAAATTATTTTTTATTTTTATTTATTTATTTATATTGTTTTAACAGTAATCGATTTTAGAGTTATTTTACTTTATGACTAACAATAAATTGTTAATAAAATTGGAATATATATTTTCTTTATTATATATGTTTTTTTTTTTTTTTCAGAAACGCGACTGCAGAATGTTGGCGTCTTATAGTATGATGTCGTTTGGTAATGTTTGTGCAGAAATTCATTAGGTTTTCGTTGAAGGCAAAGTCTTCAGAAATTGTAGAAAAATAAAATTAAACAATTGCTTACATCAGCGATTCTGTACTTGGGGGGGGGAGGGGGTGGGCGTTCTCCCCAGTGGGAAGACTAAATGGTTATTGCGCACCCATTTAAATGAAAGTATTATTTAAACAAAAGTTAATTTCGTGAAATTTTACCGTATCTAAAAACAATAACGTTGGCAACTGTGAATCAATAGGGTATTTGAAAACAATGTCAATGGGCTAAGACCCCCAAAGAGAAAGAAAACTGAAAGAAAAGTTTCGTTAAAATAATGAAGAAGATACCATTTGAAAGTAGTTATATCTGTTTAGATATCCGTAAATTAAGTTCTTAACTTTCAATGTTTTCTAATTGTAGGCATATCCTAATTAAAACACAAAATTCAAACCAGAAATAATTAAAAAAAATTCTTGCAAATAAAAGTGGAGATAATATGCCTTGGACTTAGTCAGTCTCTGTACAAATACTAATGCACTGCGACACAACACCTCAGACAATGACGTCATTAAGCTTTAAAATTTAGAACTGTGATAGTAGAATTATTCTTCAACCGCGTTCCTTGAGACCATGGAATCTTCTGCGCAAGCGCTGACTCTACGAGTCCAGTGTTAAAATAGGGGAGACTCATCTGATTCATGGAAAATAAGCGATAAGAGAGCGCCAAACTGCTGGTTGTTTTCCAAATCTCAAGCTGTCGGTCAATTTGGTACTCCTCCAAGTTTTTGGTCTGTTCGTCACTGCTAGTTTTAGAAACGTGGTCACACTATATTAACGCTTAACACATTCAAAACTTTGATAAAATTCTATGATCAAAATATAATTGTTTACTTTGATATAAAGCTACATTTGGATAAAATCAGAAATTTACTGGTTGCAAAAGTTTAGACACGATTATGAACTCATGTAATCTTTATTTATTTATGTATTGTATTTATTCATAAATTTTTATTTATTTTTGGCTTATACAAATTCAAAAGAGATGACGTATTCTGAGTAATAAAGGTCCGAAAAAAATATCATTTCGTAGTCGATATACTGTGAGCCAAAGGTATTCAATCAGATGAGTTTACAAAAATTTGGAAAACGAAAGTTGAAGGTAAGCTCATTTCGGAAATTGCGTCCATTATTAATTAATCTAAGGAATATGTTTAACACGTTTTGTCAAGTGTTTGCAAAGAAAACACACATGTGAGAGATCCCTTTGATGAATAAACGCCTTGATCATCAGCTTCAAAGGCAAGCGAGTACGAAACAAATGACTATTCTTCTAAGCTCACTGAGACTTTTGGAATCGAAGGATCCGATTCGTAGAAGAATTTTTAAAACAGGAACAGTGGCTCACCATAAAATGATAAAGAAAACAAGAACGAAAATACATACAGTACGCATTCATTAGCAACAATTTCCAACTGCACGTACATGTTGTAATGTATAACTTTCAATATTCTTCGCCTACGTTATCACACAACAGACAGACAGAAATACTTAAAAGTATACAGATAATCTAATAGAATTTAAAACCACTCTTAGACATTGTTGGAAAGTGTTGAAAGTGTTGAAAGTGTTGAAAAGGCTTAACGCAAAAGCAAATATAGATAAACAGCATCTTACAGCGCAAAAGGGTGAAATGAATGCAACGAAATTTTGTATATATACTATACACGAGATGCGCTCACAGAATTTCGAAAAAAAAAATAGTTCCAAAATGTTCACCAGAGGGTGCCTTTTCTGAAAAAACATTAAATTTAACACAATAAACGACCAAAATGGAATACGAAAACAATATTAACATTTATTGACTAGTTTCTGATCACCTTGTCATCGAACCACATTAAGTAAAGGTAAGGAAAAAATAACAGTACACTGTTTGAGAAAAAATACCTGTTTTGCATAAAACTGCATGAAACGCAAGCATGCAAATCTCAACAATTTTTCCTAGAACTGACAGCTTTTCCCGGTTTTACTTTTTATTACTCATAATTCTTGTTTTGAATTGTTAATATTGTTTCTGTATTCCTCTTTGGTCGTTTATTGTGTTAAATTTAATGTTTTTCTGGAAAAGGCACCCTCTGGTGGACATTTTGGAACTATTTTTTTTTTTTCTTTAATTCGTGAGCGTACCTCGTGTACACTCTATATATAGAATTTCGTTGCATTCCGTTCACCCATTTGCGCTGTAGGATGCTGTTTATAGGGGAAGTTTAATTATAACCACCCTGTATATTATTATAGCCCTGTAAAATTTAAGGTAAATCACATCATATTCTATACAAAGCATTATTTTATAATACCAATAATACGTGTCCATTTATTTATGATTTTTACAGTAGAAAGTTATTTAAATGTGATTTTAAAAAATGTCTGTCCTAAAACGCAATGCATTGGCATTTTTATTTATTTATTTATTTATTTTCTTATTGTTTTGTTGTCCATGTGAGCAAACTAGTTGTACAGAACCTATTAATGTCAATTTAAATAGGAAACATTCCATGCTGAACTTGATTAACCCTCACCTTCTCAAGAAGGGGTCATTTTGACCCAATTTTGTAGTTAAAATTTAGTTATGCCCGCCACATACAAAAAATGCGGTAATTCGCTAGAGATAGCAAACGTAACCAGTGGAATGTTGCATGACGATTTGTTCTAAACGATAAAAAAAAGGCGCGTTGCTGGTGATTTTGGCCAAACGTGCCAAGCGGCACCTGAAAGCAATTTTTCTGCAGTAACGCCTTGATCTTGAGAAAGCGAGAGTTAATATATAATTTATTAAAAATTCTGAAAATATTTACAAATGCTGGGGCGGGAGACAGACAGATACACAAATTAAAATCATATTCACACTTCAAAATCATTAGAAAGCATTAAAAACGCTTAATGTAAACGAAAGTGCAATTCCAGCATATTATTATCAACAGCTTTTAATGTAACTGAATAGTTTTGTGTGGCCCTGTAAATATAATGCTAATCGTACTATATTCTGTAGAAAACACTCTTTTGTGCATAAGAATAACATATTTCAATTTCATTAAAGTTTGTGCAAAGTAAAGTTATTAAACTGTGGTTTACACAAACACCTCTCATAGAACGCAATGCTTTGCAACACTTTCGAGTGTCCCTGTACACAAACCAGAGGTGGTGTTTACTCTTTTTTTACATAGGAAACATCTGATAGTGAATTTGAATAACATATTGCAATTTTAAAATATGCTTTATAGAAATACCTCCCATAGAACACAATGCTTAAAAATATTTTCGGGTGTCCCTGTACATAAACCAGTAAAAGTATTCACTCCATTTTAAAAAAGGGAACATCCGATAGTGAACTTGAATAAAATATATCAGTTTCACGAAATTCCATAAATATTTACGGGAGTTAGAGCGCGGGCAGCCAGACAGAGAGACAGAGACAGACACACGAACAGACAGAAAAATACAGAAATTGAAATCATATTCACGCTTAAAAATTATTTTAAAATGTTAAAAACGCTTAATGTAAACGGAAGTGCAATTCCCGCCTTTTTTTATTAATAGCATTTAAATTAACTGAATATTTTTTGTGGCCCTTTAAATATAATGCTAATCATATTATTCTAAATAAAGCATTATTTTGTGCATATGAATAACATATTACAATTTAATTAAGCTTTGTGCAAAGTAAAGTTATTAAAATTTGTTTTGTAGAAAATATACCTCTTATAGAATGCAATACTTTGGAATACTTTCGCAGAGCTGCCAACCTAATCCGGCAAATTTGTAGTACCGCCCCTTTTACTACACCACTTAATTTTTAAAGTAATTTTCTTCAAATTTATTTGCGATGAATTAAGAAGAAAAAAACTCTAAGAAATGACTGGTGTAGAAAAAGGGACGGTACTAACAATTTGCCGGATTAGGTTGGCAGCTCTGCTTTCGGGTGTCCCTGTACACAAACTAGTTGAGGTATTCACTCCATTTTCAATAGTGAACCTGCATAACATATATCAGTTTCAAGAATTCCTATAAATATTTTCGGGAGTTAGAGTGCGGACAGACAGACAGACAGACAAACAGAAGGCCTGAACGATTTTCAAACTTCTTGGAAAATGTTAAAAAGCTCTGAAGCGTCATCATAATATTTAGAGATGAAAAGAATAGAACCTAGATGCTCCAGATAACAGGGTATTGTACTGGCATGACTTGCGCAAGGAATCTCGATATTTTTTAAGTTGCAGAAAAGGTTGTGACATAGTGAAGGTTCGGACAGTCTTTTGATATAACAGACGAGTGACGCTGATTTTTACAAATGCTCTTCAAACAATGTAGCATTATCCTAAGATCTTGGAGGATAACATCCTGCCAATTCATGAGCTTTATAAGTTTTTCTCAGTGAGAATTTCAGCAAGATAATGCTTCGATTCATGCTTCAAACAACACAATATCCTGATTTATTTTTCAGAAAATAAAAGTTCTTGACTGGGCAGAATCTATCGCAGGTTATATCCCTAAAGAGAATCTTTGGGATATATTGTGTCGCAAACTTTACAGCAATGGTAGACTACAATTTTCTGTAAAGGATCTTAAGAGAAATTTTGAGGATATATATGACGAATAAGAAACCTAAACCTACTCGTACTTATGGACAAAATAATAATAATAATAATAATGAGTACACACTCCGGTTTTAAAATCTGATTATATTATTTTTTTTAGTTGTCTAAATTTTTGTGATATTATTAATATATATTTTTTGCCGTTTAAAAACTTGTAATACGCACAAGTCGACTCTTCATTGTTGCTATTTTTTTATAGTATGAATAGCACATTACATTGAAGTCGTCTTAGGCAAATTGATTAAATGTTTTTGAAGTCTGTGTGAATTTGTGCATTGTCTAAATTCTTGCGTCGCATTCTATTAGGTGGAATTATTGCAGACGAATGATAGTATAAAATAAAATTTTCTTTATTCATAGTGACATACATTTCTCTATTTTAGATCAATACTTAAAATATAAATTATATATACATGTAATATATATATATATACATATATATATATATATATATATATATATATATATATATATGTGTATACTAGCCGCCTTCGGCGATCAGCTGGTTCGCGATCCATGGAAAATATAACCAAATTAAAATACCGCTCGGTGGAGCTTGCGGCGCCTACTCCCCGTTTCAGGACCTACAACAGCCTACTCGCTTACAATGCAAGCACCTTTGAAAAATTAAACTATAGCAAGTCCCGAGCGGTCCTGATTCATGATCTGAAACAGCCTGTTCGCTCACCGTGCACACGATCTTTTAAAATTCTGAACGTAGCAAACTTCCGCTTGGTGGCTTCCTTTTTCCTTAAAATAGCCTGTTCGCTCACCGTGAAAATGACCTTTGAAAATTCTAATCGTGTTGCATACTGTGCATGAATGTTGCGCTGTTATGCTGTAATTTCCCATGTTTCTAAAAAACCTATCACTCATAATCTAATGTGCACAACTATACCATATTTTTCTTACTCGGTATTAAATTTGTGTGCATATTGGCTGTAAAGTGGCGCTGATGTGCTGTAATTTTCCTTATTTCTGTAAAGACTATAACTCAAAATCTAATATGCGGAACTACAATTTATTTCCCGTACACGGATTTAAATTTGTGTGTATATCGGCTGGAAGGTGAAAAAATAAATAAACACAAAATCTTCAGTACAGGCAAAATTAAAAAAAAAAAATCATTTAAAAATTTAAAAATATCATTAAAAAATCATCAGGAACAGGTGTTGCATCTATTAATGAATAACTTCGGTTTTACATATTTAGTATCAAGCGATAATTTTCTTAATCATGTTTAAATGTGTGGATATAACGACCAAAAGGTGACGTTGTTATGCTATAATTTTCATTGTTTCTGTAAAAACTATATCTCTGTGCACAACTACACCATATTTTCCTTACTCACGTTTAAATTTGTGTGCATATCGTCCAAAAGGTGGAGCTGTTGTACTGTAATTTGTCTTTGTTTTGAAAAAGCTATATCTCAAAATCTAATACGCACAACTACATCATATTTTCCTTACTTGGATTTAAATTTCTGTGTATATCGGCTGAAAATTGGCATTGCTTTGCTGTATGTAATGATGTTCAAACAAAGTAATTCATTAGCGTTGGCAAAAAAAAATAAATAAATAAAAAAAAAAAAAAAAAAAAGTAATTTTAAAAATCGTACGATGAGAAGGGGGTGTGTCCGGCCATATTCATAAGACCCGCATCATTAGGTTCTAGGGGACGTAGAAGCCCTAAATTTTTAATTTCATAGTGATCCGATCGGAAGTTTGGAAGATATCTGGAGCATCCGGGGTTCCTGCATTATTTATAGGACCCGCATCATTAGGTTCTATGGAACCTAGAAGCCCTAAATTTTTACTTTCATAGCGATCCGACCGTAATTTTTAAAGTTAGTCGGATCGCCATGGGTGGTCCGGCAATACTTTTTACATCCTCACTATTAGGTTGTATGGGGTCCAAAAGCCTTAAATTTTTAATTTCATAGTGATCCAACCGTAAGTTTAAAAGTTAGCCGGATCGCCATGAGGGTCTAAATATATTCATAAGACCTTCATCATTAGATTCTATCGGATCTAGAGGCCCTAAGATTTTAATTTCATAGCGATTCAACCGTAAGTTTAAAAGTTAGCCGGATCGTCATGAGGGATCTTGCAATATTCGTAAGACCTCTACCATTTGGTTCTATGGGGGTCTAGAAGCCATAATTTGTTTTATTTCACAGCGACCCGGCCGTAAGTTTAAAAGTTAGCCACAACGCCATGGGAGATCCGGAAATACTCGTTGCACCCCTAACCAGTGTTGCCAGATCTGGCGGATTTTTATTCAGTAATCACTAATAAATTTTAATTGTAACATTTGCCTAATTACTTCAACCATCAATAATGTATTATGTATATCAAATATCACATCCCAAAATTATTGGTGATTATTGAATAAAAAATCTGCCAGATCTGGCAACACTGCCCCTAACCTTAGGTTCTATGGGGTCTAGAGGCCCTAATTTTTGTATTTCATAGCGATCCGATTGGTTGTAGGTTTAAAAGTTAGCCGGATCGCCATGGAGGATTCAGCAATATTCATTACACCCCCACCATTAGGCTATAAGGGGTCTAGAGGCCCTAAATATTTCACCCCCAATGCCTAATAATACCAATTTTGAACGCTCTAGTATTACATTTCTGCCCCCCCCCCCTATTAATTTAACACTTTCGAAAGTATTTTTATTCCATTCACCAAACGCAACAATGTCACCAAACAAAATTTCAATGGCATACCTCAATTTCAAAAGCAGCAAAAAAAAAAAAAAAAAAAAAGAAAGAAAGAAAGAAAGAAAGGAAAAATAATTTTACATCGCCTTTCAGTCACGTGTGTTAGAATAAACTTTAAATTAACCAATAAAATTATAACTTTTTCGTTTATTAACTTAAGTTGATGAAATTTGGACTAGATGCTGGTTTTATGATGTCTACGCCTAAATTAATTTCAATGTTCGTAAGTGAAAATTAAAAAAAATTTGAAAATTGCAATTTGTAATCCTACTTGAAAGAAGACACGTGATATCTTAATGATATGAAAGCATTTCCTTTTGCATTCGCGACAAATGTCTAGGATAAAGACTACATTGAAGTGAAGGGTTTCCACCTAAATTTCATATTTTAGTTAATTTAAAAAAATCTAATTATCATGTCAAAATGTTTTTTGCACCCCTGGATTCAGAAAATCGCCCCTTTCATTTAGTACTGAATTTTTAAACACTGAACTGATATTTCTAATTTATTTGGGAATTTAACGTTGCTTAAACTTAGAATTGACTCATTTATTAATTGACATAGGTTGACGTTTTAATTAATATCTCCACAACTAATAAAAATTTTTAAATTTTGTTTTCACTATCCCTTCGGGAAGGCTCCTGAGCATCCGTATGTCAACTTTTGTACTTTTACGCTCAATAGGGGCTGAACGTATAGAAGTACAGACAGGAAGACAGATAGACAGACATCTTCTTTTATTATTATAGATATTAAGCCATAGTTACCAATTTTTACTCTTTATAACTACTGGAAAATTGTAAAAGAAATTTTTATTTTATTTAATCAATGTTTAATGTCTTACAAAAATATATAAAATATTTCTATTACATTTTTCTTGTAGCCAAAATGTTTAAACATTGGCAGCTATGTATTAAGCTAAAGTAAGTTTTTTTAAACTACTCTTTTTTCTCTTTAAATATTAGTTAAGAAATACGAATGCAACACAAACACATAGACTGTAGCACATATAATATAAAACACATATATTTTATAGCTGTACTCGTTAATGTAAATTTAAAATAAAATTTTAATTTAAAAATTAAATTAAAAAACTATGTGCATTCTTTGGTCATAGCTGCCAACATTTTAATTTATTCCGGAGAATTTTTAGCTTCTTCTTTATTTTGCAACACTTTATTTATATATTTTTTTTTTCAATATATAACTTCGATAAAAAAAAGATAAATTTACTCTTTAAAAATAAGTGATATGAAATAAAGGCGGGGCTAAAAATACTCTGGAATAATTCAAAATGTTAGAAGTTATGTTTAAGATAAATAAATCTTATTCAATTTTAAATTCTTAATCCATTTTTTACTGGAAAAAATTTTTCTAAATTTTTGTATCTATCCAAGTGTTCTAAACTTATTCTGACGACAAATCTAATTCTGAAATGTAGCTGTGAAAGCAAAAGTTGAAAGCATGATATTACATTATTTACATGTAGCGTAACAATAGTGAATTTTGTGTCACAAGGCATTTTCTTTACTCTTGACAGACAATGGTAGCTGGGATAGAATATATATTTTTTTAAACGAGAAATAGAAATAATGGAATACATTTTAATATACCAAGAAGATATTTTTGTTTAAATCTTTATTTTGTTGTGAAATATATGTTTTATTTTCTGCAAAATATAAAATAGAAATTTCTGAAGAGGATATATTCTTAGAAAAATTCCTATGTTGTCGCTGAAATACGCAGCGAACATCTGTTATCTCATAGTACAGATTAGAACTAAAAGTAAGTAAAATTATTAAAGATTCCACTTACAATCTGGCTCATTACTCCCAATATTGAAGAGTATTATATAATTGCAGTGTTAAATAAGACAATGTTTTGAGTATGTAGTATTATATTTATCATTCTATAAAGCACATTAATAAAATCCTTTATGTTTTTATAATGTCTTATCTGGAATATTAAACACAGTTATTTAAAAATAAACAATCATTGTGATTTATTATATGTACACGTCTTCAATCGTGTTTTTTTTTTTTTTTTTTTTTTTTTTTTTTTTGTTTATGCTGACACATCTCCGAGATCACAGAAAAATTGTGATAAACCGAAAATTAAAAATTGAATGCCAGTGTACCTAGACTAATTTATGAAATAAGATTAATGTATTTAAATATGTATATATGTACTCTTAGTAATTAAATGCTTCTTTGTAAATTAAGTTTGTTCAAATAAAAAAATAAAAAACAGATATAATTTTTTTTTCAGAATTATCCAAATATTTAAGTTATTGAGAAGTCTTAAACATCGCTATTATATACATTCTATGTGAACGCGAATTATTAATTTTATCAGTTACTTAAAAAGTTCCCATGTATTGACATTTAATCTTTGTTTTGTATATTTTATAGCGAGTGTAATTAAAAACCAGAAGAGATTTTACATAAGTATTAAAATATCCTTTCATATAAAAGTACAAATATTTATCACATAGAATGCAGAAAAAAAGAAAACCTTTTTTTAATTAGCAAGGCTTGTTTGGTTTGGAATTTCCATAAATAATAATTTAAAATGTAACACTTAAAATGGTTAGATTTTATTGTTAGATTATGTAAGATAAAATTGTTAGATTTTATAAGTTTCATATAAATTATTTAGATTTTGTAAGTTAGATTTTAAATTGTTAGATGTTATAAGATACATGAAATTAATTTCATAGAAGGGAAAAAATCACATTATTCGTTTTACATTAAACTAAGGTAATACCATCAGTCATAGTTTGTACAGTCCTGGAATTTTCTTAATTTTCTGCACCAGTATTATTGTTAGCAAATTAAGATATTAAAAAAGCCTTAAAACTTAAAAGGAAATATATTGCATAAAAATACTGGTGGGACAGTTGTTAAAAAAAGGCGTAGCCGTATGAACCATGCCAGTAGTGAAGACTTTAAAGACATTTTCTTTCAAATTTGTTGTGTGTTGTTCTTAATTTAAAGACCAAAAATTACCAGTGTTTTATACCTCAGTTATTTTTCCCTTTACATGACTGTACTGCGAAAGCTTCTAATTGTAGCATTTTTATATGAAAAAGATAATCCTGAAAGCTTAATATATACCAGTAGGGAATATACAAAATCATAGTGGACACCTAATACTGTTTGCAGAAAAGGGCAAAATTAAAAGCGATTCTTTTGAAAAAAATATATTTTAGTTAACGAAATTATTTTTGCTACATTGATGTGTTCTTGGAAAGATTTCCTATTTTGACTTTTTTTTAAAATTTTCTAAAGCTTTTTTCTTTACTTGTAGTTTGGCTATATCTTTTTTTTTTTTTTTTTTTTTTTTCTTGTAATTATTTTATAGATCCTATCTTCTTTCTCTTTCTTTCTCTCTCAATTTCTACTCGTATTTTTCTCATATTTGTCATGGCTATTTTCTTATTTATTTCTTTTCGTTATGTTATTTTGGCCACATTTCCGAAGCAATGACCCTTGAAATAATGCAATTTGAATTTCCCTTTTTGCACAGCTGCCAACATTACTAATTTTTAAATCAGATTTATCACCAATACTTTTAAGGCTGCGATTGCCCGACTGGTAGAATATAGAACTCGTTATCCAAGGATTACGGGTTCGATACTGGAGTCGGCCAAAGGCAGTTGTATACATTACTGGTATCTGATGCACTTAAAATTCGTTTCGGCTATAATGTCCTTGATATTGTGTAAAAATAAACCTGTTCGAAACCTTAAAAAAACTGTATATTTTCAGAAGGAAACCCACTGTTTTTATTTCCCTTCAAAATACCTGTGGAAATTATTGAAATACCTGCAAATTTTATGGAAATCCCGAAATACCTGTAGTATACCTGCAGTTTTTGGCTGATTTTTTTTTTTTTTTTTTACCTGGATATTATTACTTCTGGGGATTGCCGAAACGGGATAACCATCCTCTCCGCGGAGTATCAAAATTGTTATGTCATATCTCCGGACCGTTGTTAGGGATTAATCAAACACCATTAGCAATTGGCAATTACGCAGTTATAGTGTAAAGTAAAATCCCCTCAATGTCAATCTACAAAATTTCTAGAATATCAAAATTACAAGTCAGGATCATCTGTTTTTGCAAAATTTTCTCCAAGTGAGAAAAATAAAATAAAAATAAATAAATAAAATATTCGAATGCCAGATTAATTAATTGAATTATTGAACTGCTTAAAATCTACCTATATTAAGAATAAAATTTATAACTTGATTAATTGCATTATTGCACTGCTTCAAATCTATCTATATTAAGTATAAAACTTATTACGCATAAAAATTTTATTTAAAATATGTTTCGCACTTTACTATTGCTATTCTAAAGTTTTCGCATTGCCTATAGTTTAACACTAGTGGAACGTAAAACCTACTCCAATTAACGCAACTCAACTCAACACTAACGTATTCGCACATTTATTATCCAAAATAGTAAAGGGTTCGCAATTACAGAACGTGTGAGTGAAAATCTCAGATTGTCTATAATTCCGCTCTTAACAAAAGACAATGAGGTTGAGGTATAAGTTGAATGGGTTGCACTAGAGTTGCGCAGTGAGCTATTAGCCACGAACTGAGTATCATCCCTAATGGTAGTCCGGACACATAATATCAAAATTTTGACATTTCATGGAATGGTAACTACTGGTACTAGAATAACTTTTGTATGAAATCGAGCACTTGGCAGAGCAGTACTGATTAAGAAGGACCAGGTAACGCAATATCACTAGATTCTCCGTAGAGTAATCAAGGCAGGCATAAATCTCCACATACTGACTCCAGTCAGTGCAATGATAGTCTTCCAGTGGGAACAGAACTCAATCAAATAGTCCAATTCGCAACCCCCCCCCCACTCAAAAATATATTTATATATGTATATATATATATAATATAAAAATAATAATAATAATAAAAGATGAAAATAAAAGATTTACAATAATACTGAAATCATCTAATGACTGAAGAGAATTACTATTCCCTTACGCCTTTAAAATTTGGGCTCCTTCCAAAGAGGATTAAAATTCTGATGAAGTGTTTCCGGAGTACCCACAATATAGAAAATTGCTGAGCAGCAGCGTTTCCAACCGAACAATGATACTTGCAAATAAGTCTAATTTTTAAATCAGGATTCACACCAGTATTTTTTGATATAAATATTTCATATTATTTTTTCACGATTAAATAAAGCAAAATTTATCATCGAAAGTGTCTGATATGAAGCGTCTAACCTAAATAAGAGACTTGACATCTTGGCAACTACATATACGATAATTATCATGCGGTTGCTAACGCTTCTGAGCAGTGTCCACTACTAATCTTGTCTTACAAGTCAAAAAGGCTAGTAGAATACAGGGCTGTCCACAACTGGCCATGATGACATTTTATGGCACCAATAGTGGGAACCCAAAATTAACATAATAAACAAATTTTGCATCAAAACTAAATGTAAAACTGGTGTACAAACGATAAATAGACAATAAGACTTCTTCACACACCATAAATTTTAAGCCAGCACAACCGGTTTCGAAAGGACGTAGCCTTCCTTCATGAGGTGCAAAAAAAAAAAAAAAAAAAAAAAAACACGTGCTACTGCCTTGGAGGCAAAAGCAAGACTTATGTCTTGCTTTTGACTTGCTATTTTGACGCTATTGACTTGCAATTTGGTACACGTGTTCATGTGCCCCGCGAAATCTGCTGTATAGTTTTGGGTGTGTATTCCATTTGTAATTTGTGTACAGGGACACGCCAAAGTTTTTCTTATCATTACGGCCTATGGGAGGAATTTGTATGTACCGCGATAACGGCCACAAAAATCACGCTATTGACTTGCAATTTGGTACACCTGTTCATGAGCCCAACGGAATCAGCTGTATAGTTTTAGGTGTGTATTCCATTTGTAGTTCGTGTACAGGGACACGCCAAAGATTTTTTATGATTAGGGCCTATGGGAAGAATCTGTATGTACCGCGATAGCCACCGCAAAAATCAAGCTATTGACTTCCAATTTTTGCCGAAATGTGAATGGAGGCCATCTGTTGAGACTCAAAAGGATTTTGGATTCCGCCTGTCTGTCTGTCTGTCATGCGATAGCGGCCGCAAAAAACACGCTATTGACTTGAAATTTTGTACACATTTTCATGATGCCCACGAAATTAGCTGTATAGTTTTCGGTGTGCATTCCATTTGTAAGTTCGTGTACAGGGACACGCCAAAGTTTTTTTTACCATTATGGCCTATGGGAAGAATTTGTATGTACCGCGATAGCGGCCCCCAAAATAACGCTATTGACTTGCAATTTGGTACACATATTCATGAGCCCATTGAGCAAGCATTTGACGAAACTGATATAGATCTGAGACTGACCGCCTTGGCGAAAATAATGCTCCTTTTATACTTTTCTATCGAAAACAGACTGTTCTGGAAAATTCTCGTATCACATCAGCCAATGAGATTAGAGCTTCCATATTTGGTATATCCCTAATAAGGATTTTCTCGCCAAGATCGCCAAGAAAATCGCCAAGGAGGGAAATAGTCGCCAAATTTGGCGCCAAATTTATTTCTTCCCTTATAGGAGCTTTTTAATGCGTTTTTAAAGGAAAATTTGGCTATTTTAACGCTAAAACGACTATAAAGGCACAAAATTAGCATTTTATCAACTTACTAAACCTCTTTGAAAGAATTTATACAAAAATAAATGCAATTATTTACAATTTCGTAACACTTTATATCATATACAAATAGGTATACAAAGAGAGGTACAACGGGGGGTTGAGGGGGGCTGCCGCCCCCCTCGGGAATGTATTTGATTTTGGTAATAAGTCGATCGAATTAATATATACTATTATATAATAAGGAATAAATAAAAATGACCTATTGAATAATGTCTGATGCAAATAGGACGTTGAGGCTCCTGATCTGCAGATCCACTAGTAATATGTCTCGCACTAGAAATTTCTGAGAACATAAATATGATGGGGAACTGAGCAGAGTCCACCTATGCCAGCATGCTTATGTCTCGCACGTGTTTTTTTTTTTTTTTTTTTTTTTTTTTGCACCTGAAATTTTGCATACCTATTTTAGTCATATAAAAGTAAAAGGTAAAAATAAGCAGAGGTAAGGTAAACAAAACTTTAATTCCTTATTTAAAACTATATGCAAAAAAGGCAAAATGACAGAATGTTGAATTTTTTTAAGTTAAACTAATGTTATTCTAACACTTATGGCTGGAAATATTAGTATTTTGAGATTTTAATATTTTAAAGAGGCAATTCTGCTTATTTTCTGAAGATATCTTTATTTGCTTTAATCTAAGTTATTTCTTTATTTTCCATTTTCTATGCACTTGCAACTATTTATTTAATAAGATTTTTTTTTTTTTTTTTTCATTTTTCCAAATTTTTACTCTCATTTTAAATTTTTTTAAAAGTGAATCAGAACTTTTTTTTTATCATTTTCTTTTATTCGGGTTTATTTTACTGTAACAAAAAACATTATTTTGTATTCTTTATTTGAATCTAATTATTAGAATACTCGCGGGATTGTTAATTCCAAGATAATTTGTATTATTTTCAGCTTGCTACAAATTGTTATTTCTGAAACATGCTTTCTATTTGCAAAAACAATTAAAATGGAAAATCTATAATGAGTAATAAGTAAATTTTCAAATTATAAAAAAATTAACATTCGCTGTTTCATTCTTATTAATTAGAGATAATTTATATTACAAAAACTGAGTAAATTTTTCTGATCACATGGTAATATTTGCTTTATCGTAAGCTTTAAACCATATTGTAATTTAATTGTTGTCTTTAAATTTAAGAAATTGCTAGTTTGTTCTTCTTTTATTAATTTTTAATTGTGAATATTGATGAGCAATTATAGTAACAAAATTATGCTTCTATTGACATAAAAACAATTAATGTTCTAGTACGTTTATTATGGTCATTTTAAAAGGGTTATTACCTAATCTTATCTTCCCAATTTTATTTTTCTCAATGATTAATGCATTTTAATAGGTGACAAATTTTAAGACTTAATTGAAATAAAATACCAAGAACAAGATTTAAAAAAATCTACATTACATCATACTTAAAAACTGATAGTTTGACTAAAATGTGCGGCAATTATATTAATGTGAAAATTGTAGTTCGAAATCATTTTTAAAAAATCAATAAAATTGTGAAGATTACTGTATTTTCTAGCGTATCTTGCGCCGCTCAGCTCCCTTTGTTTAGATCAAAAGATTTATTCAATAAAATGTAATGATTTGAAGCACTAAATGATTAAAATATGATGCAAAACGGATTTGTTTGATAATTGTAGCCTCTCTAATTGCGCTCTACTTGTATTTTTTACCGATATCAGAGAATAACACATTAAAATACAAAATCACATTATACACCAGAATTCACCATATTTCCATACACTATTCTTTTTTTTTTTTTTTTTTTTTTTTTTTAACGAAAAAATTAGATACCGTAAATCAGATAAGCATTGCATACTTGCCAACATCCTAATTAATATTCCATAGTGGGACCCGCCCTTTTTTTCACACCAGTAAATTTTGAGAGTAATATTCTGTAAATTCAATCACGATCAAATAGGAAGAACAATACTCTAAAAGAATACCGGTGTGTAAAAAAAGGCGGGGCTAAGAATACTACGGAATATTAAATAGGATGTTGGCAAGTATGAGTATTGTGATGTGTTTAAAATAAGGATTACTAAGTAAAAGAAATCTGTACTAACATAATGGTATTCAAAAGTTTAAATTAATAAAAAATAAATGAAAGAAAAATATTCCCTTTCTTTAATATATATATCATAGCTGCCAATATTTTAATTTATTCCGGAGTAATTTAGACCCCGCATTTATTTCGTACCACTTATACTTTAAAAGTAATTTTGTCTTATTTTATCGAAGTTATATATTGGAGAAAAATTTTCTATAAATAATGTGGTGCGAAATAAAGGCGGAGCTAAAAGTACTCCGGAATAAATTGAAATATTGGCAGCTATGTATATATATATATATATATATATATATATATATATATATATTTTTTTTTTTTTGAGAGAGAATATTTCATTCATATTTTCTTTAAGGTATCTCTAAATGTTTATGAAATTTCTTGATACTTTTTATACATGAATATATATTTTTAAACCATTTATTTAATCTTAAACCCTATTCAAAAATTTTATTTACTGAAGTCAAATTCACTTTTTAACTAAATATTTTATAAGAGTTGACATTTTCATATTTGCTAAGTCTCTTGATTTTGAATGGATACTGAAAATCACTATTTAATAATAATAATACTTTGTATCATTTTCCTAAAATTAAATATGTTAAAAGTTACTATTTCAAAATAATAGCATTAATTCTTCCAAAGAAAATGGAAATGTAGTCAACAATGCATATTCAAACATGCCAACATTTCGAATTTATTCCAGAGCATTGTTAGTGCCCGCAATTTCTTTCACACTATTTTATTTGTAGAATAAATTCCTTCAAATATTTAATTACGATTAACTACAACAAAAAGAACATTTTATAAAAGGTTGTGTAACAAAAAGTTGGAAACTAACAGTGTTCCGGTATAAATTTGAAATGTTGGCACGTCTGCATTTTGCATTATGGGACAGAACGTTTCAAGAAACTCAAGTTATTTACAGTCACAGTAATATATCTAAAGAATAGTTCTTATCGGTGTTTTAAAACAATGCAAATGGTATGTACTTTGCAAATATACAAACATTCCCAATTAATTTTGTAGCATTATTAGGGCCAGCCTTTTTTCACGCCAGTTTTATGTAAAGCATTTCTTTTTTTTTTTTTTATGTAATTACAAAATTAATGAAAGTTACTCGTTAGGTAGCAATGCTCCTAAATAATGGTACGTATTTTGCATTTTGCATATATGCAACATTCCCAATTCATTTTATAGCGTTTTTAATACCAGCCTTTTCTCACACCACTTTTTTGTAAAGCCATTTTTCTTCTAATGTAACTACGATATTAAAGAAAGTTAATCGTTAGGTACTAGCAATTCTCCTAAAAAAATTATAAAATAAATGATGAAAAACTGGTATTTTGCAGTAAAAGTGTAGTTAAAATATGTTCAGGAATTTAAATTGAAGGCACTTTTGAGCATTTGATTTTGAACAACTTCGTCTAAAAAGTTTTCAATATATCAAGCATAAAATATTTAATATTTCATTAAATAGTTTTAGAAACACTTTTTTTTTTTTTTGAAAGGCAATGATATTTTTGAAAAACAGATACGTAATTTTTTTTAATATATTGTTTAACATATTTTATAATGTACATTAGATTTATTTCAACTAGAAATCGATGAAGATTAGAAATATCTGTTAATTGAACACCGCATGGCTGCCAATATTTGCGTTATTTAGCTACCAATAAGTTTTAATGTAAATCTTTTATAAATCACTTTAACAATTTTTAATGATTAAATATGATAAAAGTTTTCATTCAGTGAAAGTTATATTAAGACAGGTTAAAAGTTGGAAGCCCTAAAGATGGCGCTTTACACAAAAAGACCGAAATTCCATTCATGGTCTTGTAATTTTTTGCTCTAGATAAAATTAATTCGTTCTTTGTCACCTATTTGCATTCGGCTGAATTCTATGTAATAAAGTATGATCTAGCAATTTAATTTCAAGTTCAAAATAATTGCGCTGCTGAAAAAAAATACAGTATTTTTTTTTTTTTTTCAGATTATTTTTTATAAAGTTTTAAAATTAATTTATTAACTATTAACGCCCAGTAGTCAAAATTTGACTAATTCTTTAAGTATGTATTTTAATAATAAATATAGAAATTCATAATTTCCGTGTAAGTAATTTTTCGTAATTACACTACACTTAAACAAAATAAATAAAATAAATAAATATCTTTATTTACGGGAGTATGTAAAACACTATGAACTTCTCCATTTATTTGCTTTTTAGTCCGACCGAAGTTCTTCAGTGCATATGACTTTTTATATCAAAACAGTATGTCTAGAGTTTGAATATAATAAAATTATACTTAATATTGTTGCCACAGAAATAAAAATAAATAAAGAAATAAATAAAAATTCAAATACTTAGTTCTGTTTCTAAAAGACAAATAAGAAAAGAACCTTAGAAAAAAGTAAAGAAGGATTCTTCTACGGGGTGTTATGTTTGAGGATTTAAAAAAGGAATGAGAAAGAATAAATCCAAATAATATTATAGTTTTAAAAAGTTAAAGAGCACGCTTTTATTGAAATGTGAACTTTAAAGAGCACAAAATATCTATCTTAGTACTAAAATGCAGGGTAAGAGAAAATCGTGTGAGTGACACACCATAATATTTACATACATTTAAATCTTTAATTAAAATAATTTAGAATTAAACAAAAACCATTTTTAAAAAATCTCCCCTGACTGGGCTCGAACGCTAGACCTTTAGGTTCGTAGCGCGGCTCTTTACCTCACAGCCACGGAGTTCACGTACGTAAAGTCTTTTTTTATAATATAGATTTTTGTTTGCTCCCAGAGCAGTTACAAACATACATACATTAGCTAGAAGCGCTCGATACCACTCTTAGAGCGGTGAGCGGCACCTCCTCCTTGTTAAATCCTGTTAAAAACATACATACATACAAACAAACATACATACAGGTGAAGCTAATTAAAGCGTGTTAAAAAAGAGCTAAATAAGGAAGCAATATATTAAATTTTTAAAAATGTCGCCTGCATATTTAACATATTAAATGCAAAAAAATACGTGTATTGTGTATATAAATAAGAAGTGCATAAAAATAAAGGTACTTCTTAATGCTTTCTTGACACAGGGGTCGTACTCTCCGCCATATTTTCAGGACACTCTCAGAGATAAGAAATTTCCACATTTTTTTCCTCCACTAATTTAATGCAGAAATACATCTAGTACATTTATAGTAATGTGTCATGATTATACAGGGTAGAGATTATTTTTTAAAATAGTGGTAGCAATAAATTTTGAAATTTCTTATTCATGAGAGTATCCTGAAAAAAGGGCGGAGAGTACTACCCCGGCTTGACATCATAAGATTTTTTTTTTCTGCAACGCACATTAACCATACCAGGGGTCGTACTCTCCGTCCATTTTTCAGGACATCCTCATGAATGTGAATTTTAAAAATTTATTGTTACCACTATTTTTATAAAGTAATGTCTACCATGTATAATCATGGCACATTACTATAAATATATCACAAATATTTCTGCATGAAATTAAAAGTGGCAAAATAGGTGAAAATTTTTAATTCTGAGAGCATGACCCCTGCCACACTCAGGGGTCGTAGTCCCCGCCTTTTTTTAGGACACTTTCAGGTATAACAAATTTCCTCCTGTTTTGCCACCACTTTTTACTTACAAAAATCTTTATTGTATTTTTACAATAATGTGTCATGATTAAACAGAATACCAATCATTGTACAAAAATAGTGGTAGCTAAAAAGGCGGGGACTACGACCCTTACCCCTTTTTAACGATACTGCTTTTAAGCTCCTCCCCTCATTTAAAATAGCGTTAACCCTTTGTAGCCCTCTGTCCTCGCTGCCGGGAAGCAATTATTAAGCTCCAGCTGCAAAAACTCATCTCGAAAATTTTTTAACAAAAATTTACGTCTATAACGTTGCAGAAAAGGCCGCTTTTTTCTCTTTTTTTTTTTACTTAAAATTTAAAATTTCTGTTATTTTAATTTTGTTCGTGAATTCCGGTGGCAGTGTAATTTAAATGATATGAATTACCTTGCGCCGTAAAGAGTAAAAACGTACGACGATTTTTATATTTGCATATTTGTATATTAGTATATAGATGTGATTTTGGGTATGTAAAAGAAATTATTCAAGCACATTTTGTATTGATTAAATATCGGACTTCACATATGAAGTATGATTGAGAAACTTAAAAACAATTCCAGTTTTTTTTTTCACAATACAATTTTGTCAACGCGTTAATGGGATATAAGCAAAACACGTAAGCTCTTACAGAATAACAACTGTAAAAATAAATTTACTTTTAAAACGTTAGATCTTCGGGAATTATAGCAGTTAACAGAAGGACTTATTTTTCTTTCTTATCGTTCTCGGTTTGAGAGCATATTATAAGAGAATTAAATAAATATGTATGCATGTAGCACTTTTGTTAAATTAGCACAATTTTTTCATATAGAGTATCACAAATTTATTTATTTACATGTCTAATAATTTCTACGAGTGTGACATTTTATAAAACATTTACTCTTGAAAAATATAACCTGACAGAACTGATGATGCATCCCACGTCTTACAAGTTTCCGACGTGGTCTCGAATTTATGAAAGAAATAACGCAAATTTACATCCTTACTGAGATATAAAAAATAAGAATATATTTAATAAAATATCTTGCACATTCAAATCTTGATATTCATTTTTGTAAAAGTTTACTTATTAAAAATAAAGTTTCACAAAAGTTTTAGTGAAAATATCAAATATTTTGACAGAACTCTCTCGAAAAATTTCCGATCGATTCATATTTCATTGGGTGTGACTTGGGAAAAATAAGAATGGAAGTAGCGCAGTCAATCAATTATATATTTCAAACTGAGAATAAATATATTATAACATTATCGTTGTTCGAAAATCTGAGTAAATTTTATTTCTGTTTCATGAATTAATAAATAATATTGTTCCTAATTTCTTACTTCAAAATCTCGTACACCTGAATTATCAATATTATTAATATATTCTTATTAAAAATATTACAGTAACAGGGCTGCCACAGACGACTTTTCTTTTATATTATTATTTTCGTGCCACTATTTCTATAACAAAAAATTTATAATATTTTTTTTGCAAAAAGGGCAGATTTACTGTCGTAAATCAGCGTTGCCAGATCTGACCTTTCTTTTATTCAATAGTTACCAATAATTTTGAGAAGTGACATTTGATATACATAATAGACTATCAATCTTCGAAGTGATTAAACAAACGTTACAAATAAAAATTATTGGTGACTGTTAAATAAAAAAAAGGTCAAATCTGGCAACCCTGTCGTAAATATATAATACAGGGGTCGTACTCTCCGCTTTTTTTTCCAGAACACTCTCATGAATGAGAAACTTTCAAATTTATTGCTACTACTATTTTTATAAAATAATCTCTACCCTGTGTAGTCATGACACATTACTATAAATATGCCAGAAGTATTTCTGCATGAAATTCACAGTGACAAAAAAGGTAGAAATTTCTTATCTCTAAGCAGTGCTGCCAGATGTGGGGGAATTTTTATTCAATATTCACAAATAATTTTGAGATGTGATATTTGATATACATAATAGACTATCAACCTTCGAAGTGATTAAGCAAACGTTATAATTAAAAGTTATCGGTGATTATTGAATAAAAAATCCACTAGGTCTGGCAACACTGTTTCTGAAAGAGTGTCCTGAAAAAAGGGCGGAGAGTACGACCCCCTGATAATAAGTTTTAATTTTTGGAAATAGTGGTACGGAAAGAATATAAAAATAGTCACCTGTGGTAACATTGTAGTAATTGACTATAAAAAGTAATGTAAATAAAAAAGTAATGTAAAACTATAAAAAGTAATGTAAGAGCAATTTCTTCAAATTTTATTCATAAATAGCCTCTTAAGTCTTAGATATAATTAAAGTACCAGTATCGGACACCGTATCCAATTTAAGTGAAACAGTGCGAATTCTTTTGTAAACTTATCCTTATGTTCTTTACAAATATAGCTTGTTTTCTATGTGTTTATTTTGAGCTAATTCCATGAATTCCATGTTTTCGTAAAACAAAAATATATTTGCTGATGTAATTTATTGTGTCATATTTTTTAGTTCTCTGACAGCATAGGACATTTTTAGGGATATCTACTATTGGTACCACAATATGTCATAATTACCCAGCAGTAGACAGCTAATTTAGAGGTCTGTTATGTGGTCTTTAGTGCATCTTTACTGCACCTATTCCTAACTACAAGCCTATTTAGCGGTCTTTTAACAAAAACTTATTTGTTTTTAACTTTAATATTAGTATATATGTTACCGCTAAAGTGCAGAAATCAGTTAATCTGCAGATTAGCTAGGTAATCTGCACATTAACTAGAGCGATCCGTCAAAGTGAGGAAAATTGTTTCATTTCTCAAATTACCTAGGTAATCTGCGAATTACCTAGACAATCTCCACATTACCTACTAGGCACTCGTTAAAGTGAAAATAAGATCTCTGGTGTTGTAATTTTACAGCACGCTGTGTTGTATTTGTTTTTTTCATTCGGGAAAAAAAAATAGTTTTCTTTCCTTTTCTTTCTTTCTTTACTTATTTTAATCTGTATGTGTTTTAAATTTTATGTGTTTTAAAGTTATATTTGTTTTAATTTTTTTTATTTATTTCATCTTTTTTATTCTGTCAATATAAGTTTGAAGATGTTATGCATTTTTAATATGAAATATAATAACTTTAATAGCTTTCAATACATTCTATTTTATAAATGAATGTTAGAATTGTAATACAGTAACGATTTCTTTTCAAAATAAAAATATTTAACCATTAAAAAAAAAAAAAAAGTTTTATTAACAACTTACATTGCTATTACTATTTTTTTTTTTTTTTTTTAAGTTATGCACCAATTTTTAATTCGCTAAAGAAATATTAAATTAGACAATTCAGAAGCATTATTTAAGAAGTACTTCAAATAATTAAAACTGCTTTAATGATTTTTAGAACGCATGAAAATTAAAATGACTGTTTTCCAATGCTTTATTAAACTATATTTTGCAGCATACATATATCTGTACAAGTTTAGCAAATATATTAATTTTACAATTAAAAAAAAAAAAAAAAAAAAAACTTTATTAACACATTTTATGTGATAAACTACAACGAAATTATCTGAAAAAGCGAACAAAATAAAAATAAAAATATAATCATGATATATAGATATATAAAGGAAACTTGAAATTGAAAAAAGAAAAATAACAATAAAATGTAATGAAATGCTAAAAAATGCATAAAAATTTCATATTAAGTATTTATTAAAGAAAGCCATAATATTGAATGCCATATTTTTCAGAGTTAAAAATTAATGCTTTTTTTTTTTCAGAGTAATAGTAATTTAAATCAATTTTTAAATAAATTATTTTAAAAAGTTGTGTTTTAATTGTTTTATTGCGGGAGGAAATAATTACTGCGTTGTAAATTATAATATTCATAATTCAAAATGAAGTTTCACAAGATAGAGCGTTTATTTAAGATTAGATTTCAATAATAAAATGCAGAGCAGACCCTTATCAAGCTTATATTGACAGAATTAAGAAAGAGAAGAAATAAAATCAAAATTAAAACAATTATAACTTACTTGTTACTTTAAGTTTTGTGTTGGTCATAATAAAAAACCTATAATAATCATGTCTTCGATGCTCCACGTTTTGCGTTTACCAATTATCATAGAGGAAGCGGAGCGGAAAGGATGAAAGTTTTGGTTTGTGTTTGAAGGTCATTCGCGTATCTGTATCACATGACTGTTTGACGTCATAGTGAATGTAAAAAAACTAAGGCTCGAAACAAACATTTGAACTTTAACGACACAGAAGCCGCTAATCTGCAGATTACCTAGTTCAAATGCGGAAAACTCTTGATTCCACACTTTAACGGGTCATTTTAGTTAATCTGCAGATTAGCTAGGTAATCTGCACATTAACGGATTTCGAGGTTTAACGGTAACATATACACTGATAAACAATTGCTAAGGACGGATACGCTATCACCCATAGCAACCACAAAATGAAAGGAAGCAAAATGTGGAAAATTAGAATAAGTGCGGGTTACAGAAAGAACAGGTGTAAGTATGCAAATTTTATTTTCTATGTCTGTCCATCACGTGATAGCGCTGATAAGAGCTTTAAAGGTTTTGAAGCGTGTGGACAGTTGTTGTTCCAAGTCAAAGTTTTACGGAAAAGATTTAATTGAAGAACTTGAAATTTTCGGCATGTTTTCCCGATATCACTTAGATGATTTTACGCGTGGTCGAATTATTGGAAAGCTCAAAGAAGGGCGAAGAATAACAGATGTTGCCAGGGAATTCGACATCGCCCGCAGCGTTGTTTCACGGCTGTGAAAATCATTTAAAACTAGTGGAATGTGTAGCAAGCGTCATGGGGGAGGTCGTGTGAGATGTACGAAGCCTGCAAGAGACAGGTACATTGTCCTATCGGCAAAAAGGAACAGGCGCTCCACAGCTCATCAGGGCGCGAATCAGTTTCTAGCTGTCACAGGGCAGCAGATCTCATGATAAACTGTAGCCAGATGTTTGAGAGAAGGAGGACTATACGCCCGCAGGCCTTTTGTGTGTGTCCCATTGTCCAGACCGCACCGTACCGCCCATTTGCAATAGTGCCGTGATCATCAATATTTGGACTGAACAGGACTGGACATGCGTACTATTTTCAGATGAGAGTAGGTTCAGTCTGTCATCGGATTGTAGACGTCAACTGATCTAGCGTGAGAGTGGTACTGCTTATCGTTCAGACAATATCCAGTAAAGGGACTGATATCCGACATGCAGTGTCATATGGTATGGGCCGGTATCATGATCAATGGCCGCACACCCCTGCATGTGGTTGCGACTGGGACTATGACGGGCAAACGATACATTGATGAAGTTCTACTTCCTCATGTTCGCCTTTTCCGTGGTGCTGTCGGTGATAAAGTTGATTTAACTGTCGACAACGCACCATGTCATCGATCGCTCGCTGTTCAGGATTGTCTAGACTGCGAGGGTATTCAACGCCTCATATGGACAGCGCGTTCTCCAGATCTAAACCCCATTGAAAATGTTTGGGATGCTTTGGGAGGCGACATGCTGGTCAAACTTTCCTCCAACAAAAAATAAGAGCCTCCTCCATGCACTGACAGAGGAATGGGATAAAATGCCTCAACAGCTGCTGGAAAATGTTGTGCAAAGCATGGTACGACGTGTGGAATGTTGCACCGCACTCTACGGTGGACATATACCGTACTGACACCTTTCTCCAAGATGCCTGCTGACTTTCATATGCATTTTTCCATTTCACCGTACACAGCATCAAATGATTTTTTTTTTCAGATGTTTCATAATTTTTTATATTTATCAGAACAATAAATATCCTTTATTCTAATGTCCGAACAGTGTGGCAACAATATTTTATCCTACTAGGCCTCATCTCTCGCTTAATGCTATGCTACATTGCAATTTATGATCCGTCCTTAGCAATTGTCCAGCAGTGTGTATATATATATATACATAAATTTTATTTTCAAACATTTCAAATGTGATAATTTTTTTTATATAGTAATAGCATACCCTCCAACATCCTAATTAATATTTCGTAGTATTGTTAGTCCCGCCCTTTTTCTCCCATAAATAAGTTTTTAGAGTAACATTCTCCAAATGTAATTGCGGTTAAATAAGAAGAAAAATACTCTAAAAATATACTGGTGTGAAAAAGAAGGCGGGCTAACAATAGTACGGAACATTAATTAGTATGTTGGAGGGTATGGGTAATAGTGTTAGAAAAAGCGCAAATCTTATCTTTTTGTGAGACTGTCATTAACTTTTATCATAAAACTACCAAAATATAAACTTAGTCCTTAAATCACAACTATTTTTTATGCTATATACGCAGCTGCCAACATCATAATTAATATTTCGTGTTATTGTTATTAGTAGGCTTTTTTTTTTTCACACCAGTCTTTTTTTTTTTTTTTTTTCTTTTAAGTAATTTTTTTCTTATACAATCGTAATTACATTTGGAGAGAATCACTCTAAAAATTAAATGGTGTAGGTAAAGGGATGGGTACTAACGTTGCTACGGAATATTTCTACAAAGAATTACTACACTATTCGGAATATTACTACCGTAATTTTCGGCGTGTAATCCGCAAGTAAGATATGTCATTCCATCACCAGAAATTTTCTTTAACGGAAAAATCTACATATTTTCCAATAAACAGCGCTAACATATATAACCTTATTTGTCAATTAAAATTTCTGGTGCAACACTGACTTATCTGATTTGCAGATTATACGCCGAAAATATAGTACAGCATCCTAATTCATGTTGGTAGCTATGTATATAAATTTTGTCTTTTGAGATGAATTATTCGTCATTTTTTTTAGAGTTTTAATACATATTTAATTTCAAGAAACAGTTTAAAATTTGCATAGTTTTAAAATTGTTTTTCCTTTTGCAAAGCGCATTAATAGAACTTTTCATATATTAATCATTTCTCAGTTTTCAGCTGATGATTTTAAAGAATATTGAATGCTATTTACAATATGCACTGACAGTGATAATCGAATGATTTTCTGTTAGATTACTGTTTATTACGCTTATGGGAATGGAAAATTTCTGTCCCTTTGAATTTTAAAATAAAAATAGAAATTTATATTTTATCGATTTTTTTCATTTTTCAAACAAGAATATTTACACAGCATTGGAACTTTGGACACACATAAAGTTTTCCCATTAGTTTTGTATACAAAGCGATTAAACTATGCAGAGGTTTTTTTTTTTTTTCTAATATACGCATTTACATACTTGCCAACATCCTAATTAATATACCGTAGTATTGTTAGCCCCACCTTTTTTTACACACCGGTATTTTTTTAGAGTATTTTTCTTCCTATTTGATCGTGATTGAATTTGTAGAATATTACTCTCAAAATTTACTGGTGTGAAAAAAATGGCAGGACTAGCAACACTACGGAATATTACTTACGATGTTGGCAAGTATTCATTTATTAAATAGTGATACATGTTTTGTATTATAAAATATTTTATATGAATAGCTTTCATATGTTCCTGACAAATGCTTACAATAATATATTTTGTTTTTTTATTTTTTTCAAAAAAAAAAAAAAAAAAAAAAAAGAAAAAAAAAAAGAAAAAAAAGAAAGAAAGAAAGAAAGAAAAACTGTTTATTTTTATTTCACATCGACACAGAGAAATGTTTTAAGTTAAGAAAAATAAATAATCTGGCTTCAATATCCTACGTTTTGAAACGAATGATCAAAATATTCAGCAAGGAAAATAAAGTAACAGTCTTGTTAATAAAAGCTATATAAACTTGTTTGCAAAAAAAGAAAACACTGTAAGAAGAGTTGCTGAAAATAAAAATTCACTTTATGAAGAAAGCAATATAAATTGAAATTATACTACTAATATTCTAGAAAACTTGATTTTTTTTTTTTTTTTTTTTTTTTTTTTTTTTTTTGACGTCGCTTTTTAAACTTGAAAACATTTGGAACAGTAAAAACCTAGTAATACTTATTTTTTTCCAATAGAAGAAATTCGTAGTTAATAAACTATTATTATT